>CM036773.1:32165078-32765078 GCA_020796225.1 Arion vulgaris
TTGACATTTGAGAATATTTAGGTAACACATTGACATTTAGAATATTGTGGTAATGGACATTTGAGAATATTTGCATAAGTCAATGAACATTTGAGAAATTGTAGTTAAAGGACATTTGAGAATATTAGATATTTAAATGACATTTGAGAATATTGTAGGTAACATGGACATTTGAGAATATTGTAGTACATGGACATTGAGAATATTGTAGAGTTAACTTGGACATTTGAGAAATATGATTAACATGGACATTTGAGAATATTGAAGTAAATTGACATTTGAGAATATTGAAGATAACATGGACATTTGAGAATATTGTAGTAACCATTGACATTTGAGAATATTGTAGGTAACTTTACATTTAGAATATTGTAGTAACATGGACATTTGAGAATATTGTAGAACATGGACATTTGAGAATATTGTAAGTAACATGGACATTTAGAATATTGTAAGCTAACATGGACATTTGAGAATATTGAAGAAATGCTACATTTGAGATATTGAGATAACATGGACATTTGAGAAATTGTAGGTAACATTGACATTTGAGAATATTGTAGAACTTCACATTTGAGAATATTGTAGGTAACATGGACATTTAGAAATTGTAGGTAACATGGACATTTGAGAATATTGTAGGTAACATTGACATTTGAGAATATTGTAGATAACATGGACATTTGAGAATATTGTAGATAACATGGACATTTGAGAATATTGTAGGTAACATTGACATTTGAGAATATTGTAGGTAACATGGACATTTGAGAATATTGTAGGTAACATGGACATTTGAGAATATTGTAGGTAACATGGACATTTGAGAATATTGTAGGTAACATTGACATTTGAGAATATTGTAGATAACATGGACATTTGAGAATATTGTAGGTAACATTGACATTTGAGAATATTGTAGGTAACATGGACATTTGAGAATATTGTAGGTAACATGGACATTTGAGAATATTGCAGGTAACATGGACATTTGAAAATATTGTAGGTAACATGGACATTTGAGAATATTGTAGGTAACATTGACATTTGAGAATATTGTAGGTAACATGGACATTTGAGAATATTGTAGGTAACATGGACATTTGAGAATATTGTAGGTAACATGGACATTTGGGAATATTGTAGGTAATATGGACATTTGAGAATATTTTAGGTAACATGGACATTTGAGAATATTGTAGGTAACATGGACATTTAAGAATATTGTAGGTAACATGGACATTTGAGAATATTGTAGGTAACATGGACATTTAAGAATATTGTAGGTAACATGGACATTTGAGAATATTGTAGGAAACATGGACATTTGAGAATATTGTAGATAAGATAGACGGACATACACAGGCACATACCCCCCACACACGCACACACACGCACACACACCCACCCACAGACATCCACATACACCCACACTCACACACGCATACACACATACATCCACACACACGCGGAAGCCCCGACCTCCCCACACACACACGCACCCACACGCACGCGCCACCACACACACACGACATACCAAAGTTAAAAAAAAAAAGTAAAAAGTATCAAATATTAGAGTAGGAAAGTCATAAACGGGAAGGAACAAAATAATGTCAATAATTAAGTCCTACCCCTCGCCCGTGTGTGGTCGGGGCTCGCAGGGTGGAGCCAAGAATAGTACCACTGCCACCTACAAGACATGTCGTAAGAGACGACTGATGTGGGAGCCTAGGAAGTTACCCCAGTAAATAAGGCACAATGTGTAATCGCACTTAGCCTCAGATCACATACAAATCACAAAGAGTGGTTTAATATCTGTTTGATACACGGCTACGTGTATCAGATCACAACCAGCTGCACGGCTACGTGTATCAGATCATAACCAGCTGCACGGCTACGTGTGTCAGATCACAACTAGCTTAGCGACAACATCTATAATAAAGCTACGTTGTCTGCGTGTTTGTGTACATCATATGCAATTTTATAACTCGAATTTTCGAACTCGCTCTCTCGGATCGTTTATCGTTAATGGTAGATTTCGAAGAAATTAAAATTAATATATCTTTTATATCTCACATTTTGCACTGGCAGCGACTTTGCAGCCTACTCCTTCAAAGGTTAAACAGAATGATGTTCTTTTACTTGCTCAATTGGAGTATGAGACGTTGTACTGTCCCATCAGATAGGACTAGTCACTGGATTTCATTTTTCATGAGATCAGGAGTCACTGAAAGATAGTCAGATAATTTTTCGTATAACGCGAACGAAACACTTTTCAAGCTAACGACGAGTGCCCCGCCACATCATCACATGCACGCCCTTATAAAGACGAGTGCCCCATCACAGCATCACAGAAACGCCCTTATAAAGACGAGTGCCCCACCACAGCATCACAGAAACGCCCTTATAAAGACGAGTGCCTCACCACAGCGTCACAGAAACGCCCTTATAAAGACGAGTGCCCCACCACAGCATCACAAAACGCCCTTATAAAGACAGAGCCTCACCACAGCATCACAGAAACGCCCTTAAGAAGCAAGAGAGGTCCTCACACCACAGCATCACAGAACGCACCTTATAAAACCACGTTTCGTCTCCGCATCAAAATTGAGATAACTTGCCTCCATTAAGATTCTGTCAACAGATAAATATATATCTTGTAGCAGTTCATCATCATCGTCATCATCATCATCATCTTCATCATCGTCATCATCATCATCGTCATCGTCATCATCGTCATCATCATCGTCATCATCGTCATCATCATCATCATCATCATCATCATCCAATGTCTTGTCCTGAGAAGAAATGTGTCACCCTAACAGTCCTTCAGAATATGTCTCTCTGACTCACTGACCACTTCTGCGGAGAGGGACCGAGCTATGTGGAATAAAACCCGGTGCAATGAATCCAATCCTTCGTTTAAAGACCTTTAGACCAGATGTTCCTCCTGCAGCCGCCATGCTAAAATCATGTTACATCTCGAATCCATCTTTTCCCTAGCCTGTCACTTTTCCTCTTTTCGGAAGACCTCCTTTCATTAAGATCTTCTTCAACCCCATCGTTATCTTTTTATATGTTCAAAATTGTTTTTCTCAATTTTCTCATTTTTGTTTCTTAGCATCAGCCAGTTTTCTTTGGTTTTGTGTTCTTTCTAGATAAGATCTATTTGTTTTCTTCTCTGTCTATGATATACGGAGGACTTTTCTGTAACACTTATATTCAAAAGTAGATATATGTTATTTCACTGCTTTGTTAATTTATTGTCCATTCTTGTAACTGTTCATCTTTGTATATTTCTTTCCCACTTTGTCTTTCCCGCTTGCCTGCTGTAACGTTGTCTCATATTTCGTAAGGTCACGTTACACTCGTACGTACAATATTTGTGTGTACACGTCAGCAAAGTACACAAAGGATATAATTAAATAAACAAGGGCACGTAACTGACATAAATTTGCTGACAAGGGACAAACGACATAACTCCGATGGACATTGAATATAAATAAACAACCGAACAATGTGCAACCAAAAAACCACAGATACCAGCAAAAATTGTATCCACAAGCACATGAGAGTGTGCACGCGCAGATGAGCAGGGGATAATACAATGGGACTACGAATTTAGCCGGTGAGCGTCCATAATTACCGCGATATGGCATTGAATGCTAACGTCTACACGCGTGTATGTATTCATGTCGGCATGTGCGATACACTTTCCCTTCTTTCATCATTCAATAGCTTCGCTCAAGGAAACATTCATCAAACAATTCCAAAACAATGCATATTAAATCGGGGCCTTTATAAATAATGAGGGGTCGGTGGTGAGGTCTCTTAATACCATTATGACGCGTGGAAAATGTTCTGGAATAATCGGGGCATGAAACTTGAAAGCCGCAAGCACGATTTGCTATTGTCATCCTTCAAGTTGGCCCGCGTGCATGCAAATCGTCCAAGAACAACAGCCAGGAAACGTCTAAGACACGAAATCAGTTAAGTCGTGTTGTTAAGACAGAAAAGATATTTATTTTGAGAGTGACAGATTTATACATCTGTTCGGTTCGAGGTCACGGATCTAACTCAGAGAGCGCATGAGACGTAGAGAAGGAGAGAGAGAAAATATGAGAGGGAAGGGGATGAGAGAGAGATAGAAAGAAATAGAGAGAAGAGAGATAATGAGAGAGAGAAATAGAAAAGAAAATGAGAAAATGAGAGAGGGCGGGGAATGAGAGAAAGAAAGTAATAGAGATAGAAAGATAGATAATGAGAGAGAGAGAGAGAGAGAGAGAGACAAAGAGAGAGATACAGAGAGAGACAGAGAGAGACAGAGATACAGAGAGAGAGACAGAGAAACAGAGGGAGAGACAGAGAGA
The DNA here is from genome assembly GCA_020796225.1 of Arion vulgaris. Taxonomy (NCBI): domain Eukaryota; kingdom Metazoa; phylum Mollusca; class Gastropoda; order Stylommatophora; family Arionidae; genus Arion; species Arion vulgaris. The sequence continues at coordinate 32,169,449 of CM036773.1, forward strand.
CAGAGAGAGACAGAGAGAGACAGAGAGAGACAGAGAGAGACAGAGAGAGATAGAGAAGATAGAGAGCAGAGAGAGATACAGAGAGAGAGAGACAGAGAGAGACAGACAGAGAGAGAGACAGAGTGAGACAGAGAGAGAGAGACAGAGAGAGACAGAGAGAGAGAGAGATACAGAGAGAGAGAGACAGAGAGAGATACAGAGAGGGAGACAGAGAGAGATACAGAGAGAGAGAGACAGAGAGAGAGACAGAGAGAGACAAACATAGAGAGAGAGACAGAGAGAGCGAGAGACAGAGAGAGAGACAGAGAGAGAGACAGAGAGAGAACAGAGAGAGAGAAGAGAGAGAGACAGAGAGAGGACAGAGAGGAGACAGATAGAGATACAGAGAGAGAGAGACAGAGAGAGAGACAGAGAGAGACAGACATAGAGAGAGACAGAGAGAGAGACAGAGAGAGAGACAGAGAGAGATAGAGATAGAGAGAGAGACAGAGAGACAGAGACAAAGAGAGAGACAGAGAGAGACAGAGAGAGAGACAGACAGAGAGAGAGACAGAGAGAGAGAAATAGAGAGAACTGAGAGATGTAAAATGTCAATCATAATCTGACATTGACAGACATCATTAAGTTGTGCTACTAGTGTCAGCTTGTAATCTGCAGCTTAGCTAGGGGAGTCTCTGTGACGTAGAGGTTATGTGCTCGCCTCCCTACCAGAGGTACTCGGTTCGTTCCTCGTGGAGCTATCGGAATATTTTTCCAGAGATCCTGATCTCAGTGTAGGTGAGATCGAGTTCCTAGTCCTATCGGATATCGACGATAAAATGTAGCACCCGTGTTCAATGTGAGCAGGTAAAAGAAACCTTGGCAGTTCTAATATCGAGAAGAGCAGGCTGGAAAGACCCTGTTCGAACAAATTAGAAACAAAATTGTAAAAATAAAATTCCTACAGAATATCTCCACCATTTTCAAAATTGCAACGAGGACCCTCACCGGTGCTACGGAGTTCGTGCTCTGCAGCTGAGTTCTTCATGTGTCAGAAAGAGATTGAAGTACATATGGTTACTCACTGAAGTGCAATGATGATGATCCTATCAATCGATCAATCAGCATAGTTGTTAGTCAACTTGCTTCCTATGCGTGTGGTTCTGGGTTCAATTTCACAGTGGGAGTAGAATATTTGTCCAACCGTAACGGCACCCAGCATCAATTTGGCACCAGGAAACGCACTTGGAAGCAAAAGGCGGCCGACGTGATGTGACCCGCATCACCCATCGTGTGCCAACTTTCCATGAAAACTACAGGCCCAACACCTTATTACCGTATAAACCTCGAGGTATGAACTAGGGTTCCTTTTGTCTTTACTTTGTAGACGTCATAGTTGGTGATGTAGTTGGTGATTTAGTTGGTGATGTAGTTGGTGATGTAGTTGGTGATTTAGTTGGTAATGTAGTTGGTGATGTAGTTGGTGATGTAGTTGGTGATGTAGTTGGTGATGTAGTTGGTGGTGTAGTTGGTGATGAGTTGTGATGAGTTGGTGATGTAGTTGGATGCAATTGGTGATGTAGTTGTGATGTAGTTTGTGATGTAGTTTGTGATGTAGTTGGTGATGTATTTGGTGATGTAGTTTGTGATGTAGTTTGTGATGTAGTTAGTATGTAGTTGGTCATGTAGTTGGATGTAGTTGGTGATGTAGTTGGTGGTGTAGTTTGGTGTAGTTTGTGATGTAGTTGGATGTAGTTGTGATGTAGTTGTGATGTAGTTGTGATGTAGTTGGTGATGTAGTTGGTGATGTAGTTGGTGATGTAGTTTGTGATGTAGTTGTGATGTAGTTTGGGGATGTAGTTGTGATGTAGTTGGTGATGTAGTTGGTGATGTAGTTGTATGTAGTTGGTGATGTAGTTGTGTGATGTAGTTGGTGATATGGTGATGTAGTTGGTGTAGTTGTGATAGTTGGTGATGTAGTTGGTGATGTAGTTTGTGATGTTGTTGGTGATGTAGTTTGTGATGTAATGTGTCATATTAAGAAAACTAGTTATGATAAAGGCTAGAGTGCAAACATCAAATGCTGTAACCTACCAGCTAGCGCCATTGTTAAGGCACCCAAACATCTCACTGACCGCTAACCAACAGATGATCAACAGTATTTTCATATAAAATGTGTTACCAGAGCCAAACATGGACAATGGTAACACAGTTGCAAAAATAATACATGTAAATGCGATCTTATGAAAAGTTTCTAACCACCGCAGAAAAACAGAGTTACCAACATCAGTATAAGAAGAAAGTTGGTACAGACCTTGTTGAGATTACGTTGAGAATCAAAGATTAAGTGCTTTGCTCTAATCTTCTTCTTCCCTATGCATCGCTATTTTGATGATTATACTGTTAGACGCGTTCTTATGATCAAGTCAACTGTTGTCTGGAACTCATCTCTAGTGTCATGTAGTTTTGAATGTAGTGTTGTGTTGTAGGGCCAGCATTCCTTTCTAGGGAGGACATACAGGGAACAGTCTTGCATTACATGTTCTGTGGTTTGCTCAGTGGTGACACAGGGACACAGAGGGGTTGGGGACAATGGTAGCCTGTGTAGGTGTTTGTTCAGTCTGTTATGACCTATCCTGAATCGGAAGATGATAGTCTGTCCTTGTCTGTCAAGTGTGTGGTAGTCATCGTTGGATGGTTTAGGTTCTTTTCTAATGTTCACGATAACAGTGTGGCGACAAAAGGAGGATATAAAATCTCAAATTGTGGGAGGAAAGTGAGTACAGCATCAGTACTAAACTTCATCAAGAAACAACAAATTAAATGGTTCGGCCACGTAAGCAGATTAATAAACAGACAGTGCGCCTCAAATAGCAATGCTGCTCCGATACAATGGATACAAAGCAAAAGGCCGGCCACGCAAAAGATGGACATCAGAGATAACAGAGGCGACGAAAGATGCTATCTACGAAGCGTACACAAGGGCCCGTTTTAGAATCTCTTCTTGACCTGACGCTGTGAGGCAAACAGTTTTAGAAATCTCTTCTTGACCTGACGCTGTGAGGCAAACAGTTTTAGAAATCTCTTCTTGACCTGATGCTGTGAGGCAAACAGTTTTAGAAATCTCTTCATGACCTGACACTGTGAGGCAAACAGTTTTAGAAATCTCTTCATGACCTGACGCTGTGAGGCAAACAGTTTTAGAAATCTCTTCTTGACCTGACGCTGTGAGGTAAACAGTTTTAGAAATCTCTTCTTGACCTGACGCTGTGAGAGGCAAACAGTTTTAGAAATCTCTTCTTGACCTGACGCTGTGAGGCAAACAGTTTTAGAAATCTCTTCTTGACCTGACGCTGTGAGGCAAACAGTTTTAGAAATCTCTTCTTGACCTGACGCTGTGAGGCAAACAGTTTTAGAAATCTCTTCTTGACCTGACGCTGTGAGGCAAACAGTTTTAGAAATCTCTTCTTGACCTGACGCTGTGAGACAGACAGTTTTAGAAATCTCTTCTTGACCTGACGCTGTGGGTAAACAGTTTAGAAATCTCTTCTTGACCTGACGCTGTTAGGCAAACAGTTTTAGAAATCTCTTCTTGACCTGACGCTGTGAGGCAAACAGTTTTAGAAATCTCTTCTTGACCTGACGCTGTGAGGCAAACAGTTTTAGAAATCTCTTCTTGACCTGACGCTGTGAGGCAAACAGTTTTAGAAATCTCTTCTTGACCTGACGCTGTGAGGCAAACAGTTTTAGAAATCTCTTCTTGACCTGACGCTGTGAGGCAAACAGTTTTAGAAATCTCTTCTTGACCTGACGCTGTGAGGTAAACAGGATTTGAAAAAAGAAATAAGAAAGAAATACGTTTACGTTTAAGAAATACAATTAACTGTGCTGTATCCCAGCCTTCCAGAGAGACATGGGGCAATTAAATGTGCTGTATCTCAGCTCCCCAGAGACCATGGGGCAATTAATATGTACTCAAGACAAGCCATGGGCAGAAAAAACTGTCACTCTAAGAGCAAGCCATGGGCAGAAAAACTGTCATTCTGAGGGTGAGCCATGGGACGAATAAGTGTCAGTAGGAGGATACCGCTTAATTCTATTCTTAGCTCAACCAGAAGTCTGAAGAATAAATGTGCAAGCCCTTGAGAAGTTTAAATTTTGGTGGGTAATTGTAACCGCCATGTTTGTTCAGTTGTGCTGTTGCTTAGCAACACAGCGTAACCCTTTGAGGCAACTATTTCAAGTCGATCAAGTCACAAATATTTGTCCCTTCCTTAATACTCAATTATTATTTATTCCCATATTCCTTCAAAAGTCAATTATTATTTATTCCACATATTCCTTCAAAAGTCAATTATTATTTATTCCCACATATTCCCTTCAAAAGTCAATTATTATTATCCATATTCCTTAATCAATTATTATTTATTCACATATTCCTTCAAAAGTCAATTATTATTTATTCCCACATATTCCTTCAAAAGTCAATTATTATTTATTCCACATATTCCCAGTCAATTAATTATACTCTTAAAAACTCAATTATTATTGTAGAATATGTTTTTATGTTCTATTTTTAGTGTTCATATGCTACAAATGCAGGTGTTGTCATGGAGCATAATATGACATCTGTAACTGATTTTTCCGTGAAGGCTTTCTTTTCTAATCACCTGTGCCCTTGGCAAACTTACTCTCCTTACAGAGGTACTTGTAATTTAGATCTCTTAGTAAAGGATCAGAGTTTCCCTGTTGTCCAACCATGTAATGTGTACACATTTTTTTGCTTTTTATCCATTGTATCGGAGCAGCATTGCTCTTGGAGACGCACTGTCTGTTTGTAATCTGTTTATGTGGACGAACCATTTAATTTGTTGTTTCTTGATGAAGTTCAGTACTAATGTTTTCCTGATGTCTTCATTTCTAAACCAGTCTCTTCTTGATACTTCCAGCATTCTGCGTAGACACTTCATCTCTGTAGTGACTAGTTTTCTTCCATCATTTGATGTCAGCATCCAGATTAAGCATAATGTGGGGGAAAAGATTGTATTGAACAATGCTCTTTTTGTGTTCAAGGTGACATTTTTGCATTTTAAAATTGATGCCATTTTATTAGTTAATTTGCTTCTTTGCATCAATGTTGGATTTTGTTAGTTATTCTTCCGTTTGCTGAAAAAATGCTCCCTAGGTACCGCTCTATCGTGAACAGCAAAGTTCATTTTTCTCTCAGTAAAGTTCATTTCAGGAATTCCATAATGACAACTTTTTGCTATCAGTGTCACAACTGGAGAGTTGTAGCAAAAGAAAACAAATTGGCAACAGAGATGAAATGTCTTCGGAAAATAGCGGGAGTAACAAGGAAAGAGAAAATAAAAACGAGGCTATTAGAAAATTGGTAGGAACAACACCAGTACTAGAGTATATTAAGTAACTTGTTAGGAATAACACCAGTACTAAAGTATATTAAGTAACAACACCAGTACTAGAGTATATTAAGAAACAACATCAGTACTAGAACATATTAAGAAACAACATCAGTACTAGAACATATTAACAACATCAGTACTAGAGCATATTAAGAAACAACATCAGTACTAGAGCATATTGAAACAACATCAGTACTAGAACATATTAAGAAACAACATCAGTACTAGAACATATTACGAAACAACATCAGTACTAGAACATATTAAGAACATCAGTACTAGAACATATTAAGAAACAACATCAGTACTAGAACATATTAAGAACATCAGTACTAGAACATATTAGAAACAACATCAGTACTAGAACATATTAAGAAACAACATCAGTACTAGAACATATTAAGAAACAACATCAGTACTAGAACATATTAAGAAACAACATCAGTACTAGAACATATTAAATCAGTACTAGAACATATTAAGAACATCAGTACTAGAAATATTGAACAACACCAGTACTAGAGTATATTAAGAAACAACAAACAGAATGGTTAGGCAATGTAACGCGATTACCGTCCAAAAGTACACCACAACGTGCACTACTATTCAGATATAATGGTTTCATGGTCAAAGGTCACCCAAGAAAACGATGAACGCAGAAATGTTAGAGACGGTAGGAAACATCATGTAGGTGCATCGACGGAACTTAGCAGAACTCTTCGAATACCATGAACTCTTCGCATACCCTGAACTCTTCGCATACCCTGAACTCTTCGCATACCCTGAACTCTGAGCAGCACGACAGGAGACATCATCATCACTAAGTAGCTTGCCCGTTCCAGAACTTGGCTGCCATTTAGCAGTCATGAAACACTCTCTATTCTGTGCAAGTTGACCAACAACATCAGGAATAGAGAAACTCTCTATTCTGTGCAAGTTGACCAGTGACATCAGGAATAGAGAAACTCTCTATTCTGTGCAAGTTGACCAGTGACATCAGGAATAGAGAAAAGTAAAAAGGAGAAATACCATGAGAAAGTCAATATTTATATATTAAATGATTGACTGATTGCTTGATTGATTGATTGATTGGACCATCATGATTGCACTTCTGTGAGTAAACATGTGTGCTCCGATCGCTTTCTTACACATAACGATCTCAGCAACAGTGCAGAACTCCGTAACACCGGCTAGGGTCAACGATGTCATTTAGAAGATGATCAATATATTTTGTAATTTTGTAGGAATTAAATTTGTAAACCTCTTTATAAATGTTGCCTGGGCAGAAGTTTTCCAGCCTGCTCTTCTCGATATTGAACTGTCAACAGTTCTTTTACTTTCTCAACTTAAACACGAGACCTACGTTTTATCGTCCGTCTCCGATAGGTCTGGGAACTCGATCTCACCTACAAGTGAGATCAGGGATCTCTGGAAAATTATCAATAGGACTTCACGACGGAACGAAGCGAGTACCTTTGAAACTAGAGGCGAGCAACTAACCGCTACGCCACAGAGACCACCCAGATAAAAAATGTGTACTAGAGACAAGAAAATGTTATCGATACTTATCACTATCATTATCGTTTGCTGTTGACGTCAGCCCTTCTCTCCGTTTTCATTTATTACTTGCAGTTTTATTTTGATGACATCCTCCAGTCTAACTCTTGTTCTATCCTATCTACTCTCCTCATGCCCATATATGGAAGATGAAACCAGCAAGTATAATAAGGAGCTGGTCTAGATAGCTGACTTAACATTTGAATGTAAATGAATCAACCACGGGAGCACAGCACACTATAGCCATAGATCTATAATTGAATTATTCAAATGAGTATAGGCCCAAATCTCGTAGGACACCAAATTGAGAGCTAGAGTTCTTTGTCTAGTCAAGCCGCCAGAAATATACAACTTATCTTCAAGTTTCAAATGCTTCATTGTCAAGTCTCAGCAGAATAGACTTTGTTTTGGCACGCAAATCTGGCTCAATACGTGCAAGCTGCTGGTCATTGCTTCACGTCGTATCTTATGTTCTTGTTCTCAATAATTATACTTTTCTAGTAGTGTCCATAAAGTAAAGGAAACACAAGATGAAACTGCGACATTTACTTTTCTAGCAGTGTCCATAAAGTAAGGAAACACAAGATGAAACTGCAACATTATACTTTTCTAGTAGTGTCCATAAAGTAAAGGAAACACAAGATGAAACTGCAACATTATACTTTTCTAGTAGTGTCCATAAAGTAAGGAAACACAAGATGAAACTGTAACATTATACTTTTCTAGTAGTGTCCATAAAGTAAAGGAAACACAAGACGAAACTACAACATTATACTTTTCTAGTAGTGTCCATAAAGTAAAGGAAACACAAGATGAAACTGCAACATTATACTAGTCTAGTAGTGTCCATAAAGTAAAGGGAACACAAGATGAAACTGCAACATTATACTTTTCTAGTAGTGTCCATAAAGTAAGGAAACACAAGATGAAACTGCAACATTATACTTTTCTAGCAGTGTCCATAAAGTAAGGAAACACAAGATGAAACTGAAAATTATACTGTCTAGTAGTTCCATAAAGTAAGGAAACACAAGATGAAACTGCAACATTATACTTTTCTAGTAGTGTCCATAAAGTAAAGGAAACACAAGATGAAACTGCAACATTATACTTTTCTAGTAGTGTCCATAAAGTAAGGAAACACAAGATGAAACTGCAACATTATACTAGTCTAGTAGTGTCCATAAAGTAAGGAAACACAAGATGAAACTGCAACATTATACTTTTCTAGTAGTGTCCATAAAGTAAGGAAACACAAGATGAAACTGCAACATTATACTTTTCTAGCAGTGTCCATAAAGTAAAGGGAACACAAGATGAAACTGCAACATTATACTTTTCTAGTATAGTGTCCATAAATTAAGTAAACTACAGATGGAAACTGCAAACATTATACTTTTCTAGTAGTGTCCATAAAGTAGGCCAGATGAAACTGCAACATTATCTTTTCTAGAGTGGTCCATAAAGCTAAAGTAAACACAAGATGAAACTGCAACAGTGTACTCTTTCTAAGGGTGTCCATAAGTAAAGGAAACACAAGATGAAATTGCCACATTATACTTTTCTAGTAGTGTCCCTGATAGTATAACACAGGGTGAAATGCCCACGATTATATTTTCTAGCATTGTCCATGAGTAAGTGAAACACTAGATGAACTGCAGCATTATACTAGTCTATTTGGTAGTGTCCATAAGTAAGGAAACACAGATGAAACTGCAACGTTATACTTTTCTAGTAGTGCCCATAAAATAAAGGAAACACAAGATGAAACTGCAACATTATACTTTTCTAGTAGTGTCCATAAAGTAAGGAAACACAAGATGAAACTGGAAAATTATACTTTTCTAGTAGTGTCCATAAAGTAAAGGAAACACAAGATGAAACTGCAACATTATACTTTTCTAGTAGTGTCCATAAAGTAAAGGAAACACAAGATGAAACTGCAACATTATACTTTTCTAGTAGTGTCCATAAAGTAAGGAAACACAAGATGAAACTGGAAAATTATACTTTTCTAGTAGTGTCCATAAAGTAAAGGAAACACAAGATGAAACTGCAACATTATATTTTCTAGTATTGTCCATAAAGTAAAGGAAACACAAGATGAAACTGCAACATTATATTTTTCTAGTAGTGTCCATAAAGTAAAGGAAACACAAGATGAAACTGCAACATTATACTTTTCTAGCAGTGTCCATAAAGTAAGGAAACACAAGATGAAACTGGAAAATTATACTTTTCTAGTAGTGTCCATAAAGTAAAGGAAACACAAGATGAAACTGGAAAATTATACTTTTCTAGCAGTGTCCATAAAGTAAAGGAAACACAAGATGAAACTGCGACATTATACTTTTCTAGCAGTGTCCATAAAGTAAAGGTAACACAAGATGAAACTGCGACATTATACTTTTCTAGCAGTGTCCATAAAGTAAAGGAAACACAAGATGAAACTGCAACATTATACTTTTCTAGCAGTGTCCATAAAGTAAGGGAAACACAAGATGAAACTGGAAAATTATACTAGTCTAGTAGTGTCCATAAAGTAAGGAAACACAAGATGAAACTGGAAAATTATACTTTTCTAGTAGTGTCCATAAAGTAAAGGAAACACAAGATGAAACTGCGACATTATACTAGTCTAGTAGTGTCCATAAAGTAAAGGAAAACACAAGATGAAACTGCGACATTATACTTTTCTAGTAGTGTCCATAAAGTAAGGGAAACACAAGATGAAACTGGAAAATTATACTAGTCTAGTAGTGTCCATAAAGTAAAGGAAACACAAGATGAAACTGCAACATTATACTTTTCTAGTAGTGTCCATAAAGTAAGGAAACACAAGATGAAACTGCAACATTATACTAGTCTAGTAGTGTCCATAAAGTAAGGGAAACACAAGATGAAACTGGAAAATTATACTAGTCTAGTAGTGTCCATAAAGTAAGGAAACACAAGATGAAACTGCAACATTATACTAGTCTAGTAGTGTCCATAAAGTAAAGGAAACACAAGATGAAACTGCAACATTATACTAAGTTTCTATAGTCTACTACTACTTCTTCTTCTTCTTTGAGCGCTCTATATCGACTACTTGTTAAACTACTCTTTGTGATGTGTATGTGATCTGAGCATAAGATCGATTGTACATTGTGCCAGTTATGTGCCTACAAGTAGGCCAGCACATCAATTTCTGCGACTCTTTTATTTACTAGAGTGGCTTCCATGGCCCTACCTCATTCGCCTCTTACGGCATGCCTTGTAGATCGCAGTGGTACAATTCTTGCTTCCACACGGCGTGTTCCATAGTAAATGTTTAGTTACTAACCCATTCAATCCGTACTTATTGCCGCTGGATGTCTTATTTTGCCCACTGGAGTACATTTTCCGATGCCTGGATCTATTGCATATGTATTAGCCGAACACCGGATTGCCACTGGATTATATTTTCCGCTGGATGTACTATTTTGCCCACTGGACGCATTCTATTTTGCCCCTGTGACGCATAATATTGCCCACTGGACTTATTTTGCCATGGATGTCTATTTGCCCACTGAAGACTGCTGGATTATTATTGCCCTGGATGTCTATTTTGCCCTGGATGATGCTTATTTTGCCTGGATGTATATTGCCCTATGTACTTAGTTTTCCACTAGATTTATTTTGCACTACCATTATTGCACACTGGAGATATTTTGACCACTGAGTCTATTTTGCCCACTGGAGATATCCGATGGACTGCATTTATTCTTGCCTGAGCATTCTCATATAATTCCAAACTGAAACGCAATGCACTGGACATTATTGCCACTGGACGCATTTTTTTGCCCACTGACATTTATTTTGCCCACTGGACGCATTTATTTGCCCACTGATGTACTTATTTTGCCCACTGAGCATTATGTGTCCTGACGCATTTATTTGCGCTGGATGTACATTATTTGCCCTGACGTTTATTTTGCCTACTGGACGCATTTATTGCCTGCTGGATATTATTTGCCACTGCGTTTTATTTGCACTAGGACGCATTTATTTTGCCCACTGACGCATTTATTGCCACTGACGCATTTATTTTGCCCATGGACGCATTTATTTTGCCCACTGGACGCATTATTTGCCATGGACGATTTTTGCCACTGGACCATTCATTTGCCCACTGGATGTACTTATTTGCCCGCTGGACGCATTATTTTGCCCACTGGACGCATTTTTTTGTCCGCTGGACGCACTTATTTTGCCCGCTGGACGCATTTATTTTGCCAATGGACGCATTTATTTGCCTGATGTATTTGCCCACTGGACGCATTTATTTTGCCCACTGGACGCATTTATTTTGCCCACTGGACGCATTTATTTTGCCCACTGGACGCATTTATTTTGCAATACAAATGTAACATTCAATGTCCAGTAGTTTGGTTAACTCTAGTATAGTTATTGCTTACTGCACTAGCTTCACAGCACTCCAGACAGACCCATAGATGCTCTGTCTCTTCCAACAGTTGTCGAAGGGTATACGTACTGATGGTTCCTGTGGCTCGCTGGTTAAACACACTTCTCTCACTGCCCCTCAAGCATCCATCTCTACTTGTAAAACGTATAATTCCAAACTTCCTAAATCGCTTCTCTATTGATTCATTTTATTGATTGATTTATAGGACCATCATCATTGCACTTTGTTGAGTAACCATGTGTGCTCCTGTTCTCGTTCTTACACAGGTAAGCCACTGCCAGGACAAAATTCATTAGAAGATTTATTTTTTTATTCCACAAAATATTTTCATTCTTCTAACTACATCAGGTCCCTGCCGATGCTACTGAGTTCATGCATCTGCTGAAACTTCTAGTGTAAATAGATCCGAAGAATACATGGCTATTCCCAAAGTGCAACGATGTAGATACCTATCAATCAAATAATCAATCTCAATATTCCCCCACTGTATACATCTCTTGAATTAAATGCAACACAACATTTTCTCAGACCAAATTTATCAGCAAAGGATAAAATAAAAACTGTAAAGGAATCCTTTTTATACCCAGTGGTATAAAGGGTAATACAGTGGTAGGTGCCCGTCGGCACACGATGGGGGATTTAGTCAACATCATGCCGGCCGTCTTTACTTTCCAGTGCTGTTCCCGATAACCAATTGAGGCTAGGTCGACCTGAGAGCCGTTACAGTCGGAAGAAATCCCACTCCCACTGTGAAATTGAACCTGGAAAACTAGTCAAACAAGCGACTTCACTAACAACTACACTACTGAGGCTCCTGCTTGAGGACATCAAGAATGAGTTTCTGTGACCTCAAGGTCAGGTGTCAACTACTTTGCCAGTTCTAAGCGAACAGCGATTGGGATCAAGATCAGGTGTCAACTACTGTGCCAGGTCTAAGCGTACAGCGATTGGGATCAAGGTCAGGTGTCAACTACTGTGCCAGGTCTAAGCGTACAGCGATTGGGATCAAGGTCAGGTGTCAACTACTGTGCCAGGTCTAAGCGTACAGCGATTGGGATCAAGGCAGGTGTCAACTACTGTGCCAGGTCTAAGCGTACAGCGATTGGGATCAAGGTCGGTATCAACTACTGTGCCAGGTCTAACGAGCGAGACATGTCGGTATGTGGGATCTAAGGTCACTTTAGGTAGGTCAACTACTGTGCCAGGTCTAAGCGTACAGCGATTGAGATCAATGTCAGGTGTCAACTACTGTGCCAGGTCTAAGCGTACAGCGATTGGGATCAAGGTCTGGTGTAAACTACTGTGCCAGGTCTAAGCGAACAACGATTGGATCAATGTCAGGTGTAAACTACTGTGCCAGGTCTAAGCGTACAGCGATTGAGATCAATGTCAGGTGTAAACTACTGTGCCAGGTCTAAGCGTAAAGCGATTGAGATATTTTTTCCAGAGCTTCCTGATTTCAGTGTAGGTGAGTGCGAGCTCCTCGTGCTATCGGAGACAGACGATGAAATGTTAGTCCCGTGTTTAAATTGTACACGTGAAAGAACTCGTTGCTACTAAAAATGGATAAAAGTATGAATAAAAGTAGGCAGCAACGTCGCTGCCCGGGTCAAACTCAAAACATACAAAAATTAAATTCTACCAACATTTTCTATCATCCTCAACATTTCATTTAAACCATCCCCGTGCTACGGAGTTCGTGCACTGTCGCTGAGATATTCCTGTGTGTATGAAAGAGATCGGAGCACACATGGTTATCTACCTAACAATGAATCAATTAACCCATTAAGATCGTTACACTTTTCCCTCAATAGATTGTATTGTTATTAATAAACCATTACCCCGTAGCCTTTTCAGACTTAATGGTATGAAATCCTTTCACTTGACATCTCTAGGCTCTAATGTGGTAAGATAGAAGGAGTGTCAATTTCTTTTTTCATAAACTTGTTGTGTCAAAGTAGACAGGCCAACGCTTAAGCGTTACACTAACCCGTACCCCAGTAAATAGTATTAAGACTCATTCAATAGTGTAAAATTACAATAAAACATAGATCTATCTATAACATCTACAAGTCCCGTTGAACACATAATGCTTCCACCAGAGGTTTCTATTGCTGTCATGAAGCCGCGTTTCTACAAACTGTTTCACATTGCAGACCACAACCTTTCAACTCTCTTATCACAACCTTTCAACTCTCTTATCATAACCTTTCAACTCTCTTACCACAACCTTTCAACTCTTCCACTTTCAACTCTTACAACCTTTCAACTCTCTTACCACAACCTTTCAACTCTCTTACCACAACCTTTCAACTCTCTTATCACAGTTTTTCTCCATGTTTTCTTTGGAAGATCATGCTTCTTTTTTCCATCTATTGTCCATCGGAGAACTGTTCTAGGCCAATGTTCCTATTGGCATACTAAATACATGACTAATCATCTTCACGATCTAATGATGGTCTTCAGTAATTCAAAGTTAGTGGATTTTAAAAGCTCTTCATTTGCTGTTATATTTGGTCAATATAGCTTACATTGTTCGAAAATAAAAAATTTGTTCTAGCCTTTTTAGAAATTAGGGTATGAAATCACTTCATTTCCCATTTCAAAGTCCTAGTATGCAGGAGATAGGAGGGATAATTTCTTTCCTCGCATGTGGAACATCGAGTTTTGAATTGAACCCACAATCTGCCTGTGTCCAAGTCTATAAACGAACGCTTACGCATTACGCTAATCCGTCCCTTATAGTATTCTATCAAACATATATCCAAGTCAGCCTACTTCAACAATATTTTCCGATTTTCCGATTAAGCTGGTCAGGTCTATGATAAAGTTGGCCGTGCATCAGATAGTTAATTATTTCACATTGCATTGTGATATCAATGTGAACATGATAGATAGTAATACATGTTCTAGTGGACCAACACTCACGTGAAGAGACACACAGTAGCTTCGGACTACGTTCGTTATCTTTCTTATATCAGTCTGGTCGCTGTTAGATGATGTCTCATGACGTCACAGAGACACTCAAAAATAACTCACGATGATTGTGACAGACAACGCACGCACGATCGCGTGAACCTGGCGGCATAGCCCCGGAGGAGCCAAGTCTATTCGCGAAATAAAAGCCAGAGATAGGAGTAATTATACATGACGTGTTAATGGTGCAAACGTACTGAACTAACGAAATGTGATAATCTAACTTTACTTAGACGAAATTATCACACCACGTCGGTTCACAGTATAGCACAACAGATGTCGATATAGCATAACATATCGATATAGCATAAATTTGTCGTATAGCATAAGTGTCAGTATAGATAACAGATGTCGGTATAGCATAACAGTTGTCAGTATAGCATAACATTGTCAGTATAACATAACAGTTGTCGTAGCTAACAGTTGTCAGTATAGAATAACAGATGTAACTATAGCATAACAGATGTAACTAACATGTACTTAGCATAACAGATGTCAGTATAGCATAACAGATGTCAGTATAGCATAGTAATCGTAAACATCCAGGTCACAACGTATATGTGCGAAGCATGAACATATAACAAGGCAGTGGAAAAACATAAATATGCTTTTGAATATACGTGTTACAGAAGAGTCCTCCGTATATCTTGGACAGAGAAGAGAACAAATAGATCTATCTAGAAAGAACTCAAAATCAAAGAAAACTGGCTAATGCTACAAATAAGAAAGAGAACATTGAGATATTTTGGACATATAAAAAACATGAAGGGCTGGAGAAGACCATCATGGAAGGAGGCATAACGGAAATGAGAAGAAGAGGAAGACCACCTAGAAGAAGGATTCAAGATGTAACTGATGGTGTGAACATGACGGCTGCAGAGGCAGGACATCTGGCCTATGAGAGAGAGAAACTCCAGAGGACTCTTGGGGTGGCAAAGTTCTGCTCAGGACAAGCTACTTGATGATGATGATGATGAATCGTAAATATATCATAGCAAACGTAAATATAAAATAATAATGTTGAAGATATGAGCCAATGCCTGTGTACATGGCAGAGAAGATAAGGAACGTGAGAGGTTTCAAGTAAACGGTCTCCCGATTGGTTAAATTGTAACATAGCTAAAGCGTTTATAATTGGTCTGTTTGTGTAAGCAAATTGGTAAATTCTCGAACATACCGAGATGTTAACAGAGAGGTTAATATAGAAGTTAACAGATCGGTTAACATAAAGGTTAACATAGAGGCTAACATTGAGGTTAACATTAGGTAAACATAGAGGTTAACGTTACAGAGGTTAACATAAATGTTGACAGATCGGTTAACATAGATGTTGACAGAAAGGTTAGCAGAGAGTTTAAAAGGGAGGTGGACAGAGAGGTTGACATAGTGGTTGACAGAGAGGTTGGCAGATAGAGAGACAGAGAGAGACATAAATGTTTACAGAGAGATTGACATGGAGATATAGACAGAGACAAACTGAGCAACATGCATTGAGACATAAATAAAGATATAAATATAGAGACAAAAATATATATATCGGAAGAAATGACAGACAGAAAGATGTATAGATAAAGACAGACAGACATTGAAACGAATGACAGACAATTAAACAGAGGGAGGAGTAGCTGGAGAAACAGGCTTAGATGCAGGTAGAGATAGACATAGACAATGATGGCAGTACTGACAGAGGAGCAGAGGCTCAGATACATTGCAATAGAGACAGACACACAGAAATAGAGAAAACAGACACACAGAAAGGGAAAGAGAGACAGACAAACAGAAAGGGAAAGAGAGAGACAGATGCACAGAGAGAAACAGACACAGAAAGAGAGCTACAGGCACACCGAAATAGAGATACAGACACACAGAAAAAGAGAGATAGACACACAGAAAGAGACAGACAGACAAACAGAAGTAGAGAGGCAAACACACAGAAATAGAGAAAAGACATACAGACAGAAAGGGAAAGATAGACATACAGACAGAAAGGGAGAGACAGACATACAGACAGACGCTCGAGTTGTTACCGGGCCCAAATTTGGGGTGTAAAGAATAGAACCACTGTTACCTGCCACGCATGCCGTAAGAGGCGACTAAGGAGGTTTGGCTGAAATCGGATGCATGTGTCCTAAACGTGTGAAGTCTATGCGTTTAGGGGCCTACCAAACCAATATGCAACGTATACACGTTCTTGGCAAAGATCAAACATATCACAAAAGTGATTAAAATTGGTCGTAAAGAACGAACGCAAAGAAGAAGAAGATACAGACAGAAAGGGAAAGACAGACAGGCAGAAAGAGAGAGACAGGCAGATAGAAAGAAATATACAGACAAACAGAAATAGAGAGACAAACACACAGAAATGGAGAGACAAACACACAGAAAGAAACAGACAGACAGACAGAAACAGAGACATACACAGAAAGAGAGAGTCACATAGAAAGAGAAGAGAACAAACACACAAATAGAAAGAGAGAGAGATTGGAAGAAGAGAAGTCTGTGAGATGAATATAATAGCGTTATGTATTGACTGGTTAGATAACAGTACCAGAACGGGTAGTCGTCTGTTGCAGGAGGACACGCCGGCTGGTACTTCGGGGAGGCAAATAAATACATACATTAATGTATGATATACTGTAAGAGAGACGGTGTACGAGAGAGTGAAAGATATCGGAGTTAAAGAGAGAGAGTGAAAGATATAGAAGTTAAAGAGAGAGAGTGAAAGATATAGGAGTTAAAGAGAGAGAGAGAGTGAAAGATATAGGAGTTAAAGAGAGAGAGAGAGTGAAAGATATAGGAGTTAAAGAGAGAGTGAAAGATATAGGAGTTAAAGAGAGAGGGAAAGGTATAATAGTTAAAGAGAGAGGAAAGGTATAATAGTTAAAGAGAGTGAAAGATAGAGAAAGTACAAAGACAGAGGGCAAGAGAGAAAGGAAAGCGAAAGAGGAAAAAGAGAGTGCAAGAGAAAGAGAGAGAGAGTGAAAACAAAAGAGAGGGAAAGAGAGAGTGCAAGAGAGAGTACAAGAAAGAGATGACAAGAGAGAGTGCAATAGATAGAGGACAATAGAGAGTTCACGATAGAGTGCAAGAGATAGTGCAAGAAAGATAGATAGCGTGAGAGGGAGACAGAGAGAAAGAGAGAATACAGAAGAGTGGAAAAAGAGAGAATACAAGATAGACTGCATGACAGACAGACAGAGAGAGAGACAGAGAGAGAGAGAGAGAGAGATGGAGACTTTGAGTAAAGGTAAAAGAAAATAACAACAACTGGTGTGAAGACACTTCAAAAGAAAAGATTGCACAGCAAATATTCTCTTCTGTGAATAAGAATCCAGGGACAACACTTGTCAATCACATGACGTCAGGACGATCAATATCTGGATGGCATACTGGCCGCGCTAAACAAAACAGACTTAATACGGTTCTTAATTCTCTTACGCCAGAGAGAACATCCTCAAGTTGTCTGCATTCACATTAATTACAGCTGACTTATGAAGTGTACCCAGACATGCTGGCAAAGTGCAGACAGTGCTGCGTCCCGTTATTTTATTAACTTTAGTTATTGTTAAATTATATTAATACAGACATAGCAAACATATAACACAAATATGTTTTTAAATTAAATTATATTTGCATTTAATTTGAAGAGCAGCATTTGACTGAATGTATTAGTGCGTTGAAGAGCAGCATTTGACGGAATGTATTAGTGCGTTGAAGTGCAGCATTTGGCTGAATGTATTAGAGCGTGGGCTTCGAGTTCGATTCCCGTAAGGTCAATTAGTTATGTTTCTGTCGGGGCATAAATAAAAATCATAACCTGAACAGTTTGGCGGTGACTGCACTAGCCGTGTGTCCATTAAATTCCTCAGTCACATGTCCCCCTTGTCCTATTGTCTATTGTTCTATTGTCTATTGTCCTATTGTAAATTGTCTATTGTCTATTATCTTTCTCTAGTGAATGATGGAGTCAGATATCCACTCTTGCAGTTAAGCGTAGGGGTGGGAGCTTTAATTTATATTCCAGGGTCAGATGAGTCGACCTTGTTGTCTTGTATCCGTGTTTATTTAGTGGTCTTGATATTATCTATCCCTCTTTTTCTTGGTCTTCCTTGGCTCTAGTACCTGATCGCTTATATCGTATGCTGTTATTGGTGGTTGGTTGTATTTCATTCTCATTAAATATCCAAACCACTGCATTTTTTGTCTTTCGATGTATTCGGTGCATGAAGCTATACCAACTCTGCTTCTGATGTCCTAATTTTGTAGTCTATCTTTCCTGGTGACCCCACTGCCTTCCTCAAGCATTTGATTTCCCATGTGGTGAGATTTGTGTGATGTGTTGCTATAAGAGACCAAGTTTGGTACTAGTAACAAAGTGTTGGTGAGATTTCTGTGATCTGTTGCTATAAGAGACCAAGTTTGGCACTGGTAAAATAGTGTTGGTGAGATTTCTGTGATCTGTTGCTGTCAGAGAACAAGTTTGGTACTGGTAACATAGTGTTGGTGAGATTTCTGTGATCTGTTGCTATAAGAGACCAAGTTTGGTACTGGTAACATAGTGTTGGTGAGATTTCTGTGATCTGTTGCTATAAGAGACCAAGTTTGGTACTGGTAACATAGTGTTGGTGAGATTTCTGTGATCTGTTGCTATAAGAGACCAAGTTTGGTACTGGTAACATAGTGTTGGTGAGATTTCTGTGATCTGTTGCTATAAGAGACCAAGTTTGGTACTGGTAACAAAGTGTTGGTGAGATTTCTGTGATCTGTTGCTATAAGAGACCAAGTTTGGTACTGGTAACAAAGTGTTGGTGAGATTTCTGTGATCTGTTGCTGTAAGAGACCAAGTTTGGTACTGGTAACAAAGTGTTGGTGAGATTTCTGTGATGTGTTGCTATAAGAGACCAAGTTTGGTACTGGTAACAAAGTGTTGGTGAGATTTCTATGATCTGTTGCTGTAAGAGACCAAGTTTGGTACTGGTAACAAAGTGTTGGTGAGATTTCTGTGATGTGTTGCTGTAAGAGACCAAGTTTGGCACTGGTAACATAGTGTTGGTGAGATTTCTGTGATCTGTTGCTGTCAGAGACCAAGTTTGGTACTGGTAACATAGTGTTGGTGAGATTTCTGTGATGTGTTGCTATAAGAGACCAAGTTTGGTACTGGTAACATAGTGTTGGTGAGATTTCTGTGATCTGTTGCTATAAGAGACCAAGTTTGGTACTGGTAACATAGTGTTGGTGAGATTTATGTGATCTGTTGCTATAAGAGACCAAGTTTGACACTGGTAACATGGTGTTGGTGAGATTTCTGTGATCTGTTGCTATAAGAGACCAAGTTTGGTACTGGTAACATAGTGTTGGTGAGATTTCTGTGATCTGTTGCTATAAGAGACCAAGTTTGGCACTGGTAACAAAGTGTTGGTGAGATTTCTGTGATCTGTTGCTATAAGAGACCAAGTTTGACACTGGTAACATAGTGTTGGTGAGATTTCTGTGATCTGTTGCTATAAGAGACCAAGTTTGGTACTGGTAACATAGTGTTGGTGAGATTTCTGTGGTATGTTGCTATAAGAGACCAAGTTTGGTACTGGTAACATAGTGTTGGTGAGATTTCTGTGATGTGCTGCTGTCAGAGACCAAGTTTGGTACTGGTAAACATAGTGTTGGTGAGATTTCTGTGGTATGTTGCTATAAGAGACCAAGTTTGGTACTGGTAACATAGTGTTGGTGAGATTTCTGTGATCTGTTGCTATAAGAGACCAAGTTTGGTACTGGTAACATAGTGTTGGTGAGATTTCTGTGATCTGTTGCTGTCAGAGACCAAGTTTGGTACTGGTAACATAGTGTTGGTGAGATTTCTGTGATGTGTTGCTATAAGAGACCAAGTTTGGTACTGGTAACATAGTGTTGGTGAGATTTCTGTGATCTGTTGCTATAAGAGACCAAGTTTGGTACTGGTAACATAGTGTTGGTGAGATTTATGTGATCTGTTGCTATAAGAGACCAAGTTTGACACTGGTAACATGGTGTTGGTGAGATTTCTGTGATCTGTTGCTATAAGAGACCAAGTTTGGTACTGGTAACATAGTGTTGGTGAGATTTCTGTGATCTGTTGCTATAAGAGACCAAGTTTGGCACTGGTAACAAAGTGTTGGTGAGATTTCTGTGATCTGTTGCTATAAGAGACCAAGTTTGACACTGGTAACATAGTGTTGGTGAGATTTCTGTGATCTGTTGCTATAAGAGACCAAGTTTGGTACTGGTAACATAGTGTTGGTGAGATTTCTGTGGTATGTTGCTATAAGAGACCAAGTTTGGTACTGGTAACATAGTGTTGGTGAGATTTCTGTGATGTGCTGCTGTCAGAGACCAAGTTTGGTACTGGTAAACATAGTGTTGGTGAGATTTCTGTGGTATGTTGCTATAAGAGACCAAGTTTGGTACTGGTAACATAGTGTTGGTGAGATTTCTGTGATCTGTTGCTATAAGAGACCAAGTTTGGTACTGGTAACATAGTGTTGGTGAGATTTCTGTGGTATGTTGCTATAAGAGACCAAGTTTGGCACTGGTAACATAGTGTTGGTGAGATTTCTGTGATGTGCTGCTGTCAGAGACCAAGTTTGGTACTGGTAACATAGTGTTGGTGAGAATTCTGTCGTATGTTGCTATAAGAGACCAAGTTTGGTACTGGTAACATAGTGTTGGTGAGATTTCTGTGATCTGTTGCTGTCAGAGACCAAGTTTGGTACTGGTAACATAGTGTTGGTGAGATTTCTGTGATCTGTTGCTATAAGAGACCAAGTTTGGCACTGGTAACAAAGTGTTGGTGAGATTTCTGTGATCTGTTGCTGTAAGAGACCAAGTTTGGCACTGGTAACATAGTGTTGGTGAGATTTCTGTGATCTGTTGCTATAAGAGACCAAGTTTGGTACTGGTAACATAGTGTTGGTGAGATTTCTGTGATCTGTTGCTGTAAGAGACCAAGTTTGGCACTGGTAACATAGTGTTGGTGAGATTTCTGTGATCTGTTGCTGTAAGAGACCAAGTTTGGCACTGGTAACATAGTGTTGGTGAGATTTCTGTGATCTGTTGCTATAAGAGACCAAGTTTGGTACTGGTAACATAGTGTTGGTGAGATTTCTGTGATCTGTTGCTGTAAGAGACCAAGTTTGGCACTGGTAACATAGTGTTGGTGAGATTTCTGTGATCTGTTGCTATAAGAGACCAAGTTTGGCACTGGTTACAAAGTGTTGGTGAGATTTCTGTGATCTGTTGCTGTAAGAGACCAAGTTTGGCACTGGTAACATAGTGTTGGTGAGATTTCTGTGATCTGTTGCTATAAGAGACCAAGCTTGGTACTGGTAACATAGTGTTGGTGATATTTCTGTGATCTGTTGCTGTAAGAGACCAAGTTTGGCACTGGTAACATAGTGTTGGTGAGATTTCTGTGATCTGTTGCTGTAAGAGACCAAGTTTGGCACTGGTAACATAGTGTTGGTGAGATTTCTGTGATCTGTTGCTATAAGAGACCAAGTTTGGCACTGGTAACAAAGTGTTGGTGAGATTTCTGTGATCTGTTGCTGTAAGAGACCAAGTTTGGCACTGGTAACATAGTGTTGGTGAGATTTCTGTGATCTGTTGCTATAAGAGACCAAGTTTGGCACTGGTAACATAGTGTTGAAAGAAAAACTGTTTGTCATCTGTCTGTCTCTACACTCCCATCTCCCTGTCCTACACTCCCATCTCCCTGTCCTACACTCTCATCTCCCTGTTCTACACTCCCATCTCCCTGTCCAACACTCCCATCTCCCTGTTCTACACTCCCATCTCCTTGTTCTACACTCCCATGTTCATGTCCTACACTCCCATCTCTCTGTTCTACACTCCCATCTCCATGTCCTACACTCCCATCTCCATCTCCTACACTCCCATCTCCATGTCCTACACTCCCATCTCCATGTCCTACACTCCCATATTCATGTCCTACACTCCCATCTCCCTGTTCTACACTCCCATGTTCATGTCCTACGCTCCCATCTCCTGTCCTACACTCCCATCTCCCTGTCCTACACTCCCATCTCCCTGTCCTACACTCCCATCTCCCTGTTCTACACTCCCATCTCCCTGTTCTACACTCCCATGTTCATGTCCTACACTCCCATCTCTCTGTTCTACACTCCCATCTCCATGTCCTACACTCCCATCTCCATCTCCTACACTCTCATCTCCATGTCCTACACTCCCATCTCCATGTCCTACACTCCCATCTCCATGTCCTACACTCCACATCCATGTCCTCACTCCCATCTCCATGTCCTACACTCCCATCTCCATGTCCTACACTCCCATCTCCATGTCCTACACTCCCATCTCCCTGTCCTACCCTCCCATCTCCCTGTCCTACACTCCCATCTCCATGTCCTACACTCCCATCTCCCTGTTCTACACTCCCATCTCCCTGTCCTACACTCCCATCTCCATGTCCTACACTCCGATCTCCATGTCCTACACTCCCATCTCCCTGTCCTACTCTCCCATCTCCCTGTCCTACACTCCCATCTCCATGTCATACCTCCCATCTCCATGTCCTACACTCCCATCTCCATGTCCTACACTCCCATCTCCCTGTCCTACACTCCCATCTCCCTGTCCTACGCTCCCATCTACCTATCCTACACTCCCATCTCCCTGTCCTACACTCCCATCTCCATGTCATACACTCCCATCTCACTGTCCTACACTCCCATCTCCTGTCCTCACTCCCATCTCCCTGTCCTACACTCCCATCTACCTGTCCTACCTCCCATCTCCTGTCCTACCTCCCATCTCCATGTCCACACTCCCATCTCCCTGTCCTACACTCCCATCTCCCTGTCCTACACTCCCATCTCCCTGTCCTACACTCCCATCTCCATGTCCTACACTCCCTTCTTCATGTCCTACACTCCCATCTCCCTGTCCTACACTCCCATCTCCATGTCCTACACTCCCATCTCCATGTCCTACACTCCCATCTCCGTGTCCTACACTCCCATTTCCATGTCCTACACTCTTAAAAAACGATATTACTGGCTGTAACTACTTTAAAACATTTTCAATTGACATTGCTATATTACCAGCTGATGTATGTTGTTATTAGTTCTTGTATATCATTGCTATATTACCAACTGATGTATGTTGTTATTAGTTCTTGTATGTCATTGCTATATTACCAACTGATGTATGTTGTTATTAGTTCTTGTATGACATTGCTATATTACCAGCTGATGTATGTTGTTATTAGTTCTTGTATGTCATTGATATATTACCAGCTGATGTATGTTGTTATTAGTTCTTGTATGTCATTGCTATATTACCAACTGATGTATGTTGTTATTAGTTCTTGTATATCATTGCTATATTACCAACTGATGTATGTTGTTATTAGTTCTTGTATGACATTGCTATATTACCAGCTGATGTATGTTGTTATTAGTTCTTGTATGACATTGCTATATGACCAGCTGATGTATGTTGTTATTAGTTCTTGTATGTCATTGCTATATTACCAACTGATGTATGTTGTTATTAGTTCTTGTATGACATTGCTATATTACCAACTGATGTATGTTGTTATTAGTTCTTGTATATCATTGCTATATTACCAGCTGATGTATGTTGTTATTAGTTCTTGTATGACATTGCTATATTACCAGCTGATGTATGTTGTTATTAGTTCTTGTATGACATTGCTATATTACCAGCTGATGTATGTTGTTATTAGTTCTTGTATGACATTGCTATATTACCAACTGATGTATGTTGTTATTAGTTCTTGTATGTCATTGCTATATTACCAACTGATGTATGTTGTTATTAGTTCTTGTATGACATTGCTATATTACCAGCTGATGTATGTTGTTATTAGTTCTTGTATGACATTGCTATATTACCAACTGATGTATGTTGTTATTAGTTCTTGTATGTCATTGCTATATTACCAACTGATGTATGTTGTTATTAGTTCTTGTATGACATTGCTATATTACCAGCTGATGTATGTTGTTATTAGTTCTTGTATGACATTGCTATATTACCAGCTGATGTATGTTGTTATTAGTTCTTGTATGACATTGCTATATTACCAGCTGATGTATGTTGTTATTAGTTCTTGTATATCATTGCTATATTACCAGCTGATTTATGTTGTTATTAGTTCTTGTATGACATTGCTATATTACCAGCTGATGTATGTTGTTATTAGTTCTTGTATGACATTGCTATATTACCAGCTGATGTATGTTGTTATTAGTTCTTGTATATCATTGCTATATTACCAGCTGATGTATGTTGTTATTAGTTCTTGTATGACATTGCTATATTACCAACTGATGTATGTTGTTATTAGTTCTTGTATGTCATTGCTATATTACCAACTGATGTATGTTGTTATTAGTTCTTGTATGTCATTGCTATATTACCAACTGATGTATGTTGTTATTAGTTCTTGTATATCATTGCTATATTACCAGCTGATGTATGTTGTTATTAGTTCTTGTATGTCATTGCTATATTACCAACTGATGTATGTTGTTATTAGTTCTTGTATGTCATTGCTATATTACCAGCTGATGTATGTTGTTATTAGTTCTTGTATGTCATTGCTATATTACCAGCTGATGTATGTTGTTATTAGTTCTTGTATGTCATTGCTATATTACCAGCTGATGTATGTTGTTATTAGTTCTTGTATGTCATTGCTATATTACCAGCTGATGTATGTTGTTATTAGTTCTTGTATGTCATTGCTATATTACCAACTGATGTATGTTGTTATTAGTTCTTGTATGACATTGCTATATTACCAACTGATGTATGTTGTTATTAGTTCTTGTATATCATTGCTATATTACCAACTGATGTATGTTGTTATTAGTTCTTGTATATCATTGCTATATTACCAACTGATGTATGTTGTTATTAGTTCTTGTATGACATTGCTATATTACCAACTGATATATGTACGCTTGTTAGTTCATCTCAATAGAACCAAGATTGAAACAAGTGAAAAGCTTTGCTAAGAAACACAAGATAACTGTTTCAATCTCAACAACCTAAGTGTTCATTTACAAAGCAATAAATTCGTATTTGGGCTTCTTGTTGAGACGATGCTAAAGCGTTTTAAGCCGGGCCCAATCGATTATCAGATGTGGAAATAAGGTCAATGTTTGACTCAATGTTGACACACTGGGTCTGTGAAAGTATTACGAAATTCTCAGAACTCTATGTCAGGGGATACATAAGGAATCGTTTGTCTGGAATCGTAAGCTATGGCGCATCACATTTACTTACGTCCTTGCTTATCATGTGTATTTTTATTTTTGCTTTCCATGTTTCTTTGCTTTTCATGTTTTCTTTTCTCACTTCCATACTTTTATTATTTGAAAGAATAGATAAACAAAACAAGGCGGGAAATGGTACAGCAGGATAGGATATGACAAGACAGGACAGAACAACTTATGATAAGGCATGACTACACAAGTCAAAATGGGAAATACAGGACAACACAGGACGGGAAAATACAGGACAACACAGGACGGCAAAAGACAGGAAACACAAGACGGCAAAAGACAGGACAACACAAGACGGCAAAAGACAGGACAACACAAGACGGCAAAAGACAGGACAACACAAGTCGGGTACATAAAGGACAACACAAGACGGCAAAAGACAGGACAACACAAGTAGGGAAAAGACAGGACAACACAAGTCGGGTACAGAAAGGACAAGACAAGACGGGTACAGAAAGGACAAGACAAGACGGGTACAGAAAGGACAACACAAGTCGGGTACAGAAAGGACAACACAAGTCGGGTACAGAAAGGACAACACAAGTCGGGTACAGAAAGGACAAGACAAGACGGGTACAGAAAGGACAAGACAAGACGGGTACACAAATGACAACACAAGTCGGGTACAGAAAGTACAAGACAAGACGGGTACAGAAAGGACAACACAAGTCGGGTACAGAAAGGACAAGACAAGAGACGGGTACAGAAATGACAAGACAAGACGGGTACAGAAAGTACAAGACAAAACGGATACACAAATGACAACACAAGACGGGTACAGAAAGGACAAGACAAGACGGGTACAGAAATGACAAGACAAGACGGGTACAGAAAGGACAAGACAAGACGGGTACAGAAAGGACAACACAAGTCGGGTACAGAAAGGACAAGACAAGACGGGTACAGAAAGGACAAGACAAGACGGGTACAGAAAGTACAAGACAAGACGGGTACAGAAAGGACAAGACAAGACGGGTACAGAAAGGACAAGACAAGACGGGACACAGAAAGTACAAGACAAGACGGGTACACAAATGACAAGACAAGACGGGTACAGAAAGGACAAGACAAGACGGGTACAGAAAGGACAACAAAAGACGGGTACAGAAAGGACAACACAAGACGGGTACACAAATGACAAGACAAGACGGGTACAGAAAGGACAACACAAGACGGGTACAGAAAGGAAAACACAAGACGGGTACAGAAAGGACAAGACAAGACGGGTACAGAAATTACAAGTTAAACATATATAGATATATAGATAATATTACAGTTGAATATCTCTCAGCCATCATGCTCGAGGTGAAGACTTCAAAACTAAGAGAACCAATAACTAAGAGAACACAATTTGAAGAAACAAAATCCAAAGTGAGCATTAAGTGTAAAATGTGCAACTTACTGACGACTCAAACGATGCTAACTAACTCCTGCATTCTTGAACACTTTGCTAGAACTCATTTTTGGACAGATTGTCTCTTGGACATTGCTGACTCATCAAATCTGCATGGCTTCATGAACGGAAATTTGCTATTTATAGAAGGGGAAATCCTGGGAGATTTAGACACTCAATAATTCAACCAACAAGAATAGGGAGCACAGCGAAGGACTCATTTCTCGGTGTCGGTGTAACATAAGTGCGTTTGTAACGCGTTGGAGTGTTATTTGATCTCATGGGGTAGGAACTCGGACATATGAGGCGCAACTTTCATTCCTTTAATAATTCCTGAAAGTGGACCATGAAAACGTAAGTAGTTTATAGATGGGCGTCGTCGTCACAGATTGAACGAACACCAGCGGTTAGCAGTGCTATGTGACAGATTTAACATGTCCACTCATCGTCAAATAGCTTGTCCGGAGCAGAACTATGATACCGTAACAGTCCTTCTGAATCTATCTCTCTCTCTCTATCTGTCTGTCTGTCTGTTTGTCTGTCTGTCTGTCTGTTTGTCTATCTATCTATCTATCTCAAATGCCAGATGTCCAGTCTCTGCAGCCGTCATGCTCAAAATATCAGTTACATCCTAAATCCATCTTTTCCGTTGTCTTCCTCTTCTCCTCTTTGCAGTATTGTCTTCTATCATGATAGTCTTCTCTAACCCTTCGTATCTCTTTATATGTCCAACATATTTCAATTTTCTCATCATTATTTGTAGCATCAGCCAGTTTTCTTTCATTTTGAATTCGTTCTAGATAGATCTATCTGCCTTCTCTACTCTGTCCATGATATATGGAGGACTCTTCTGTAACACTTACATTCAAAATCACATATCTGTTTGTCCACCGCCTTATTAAATGTCCATGCTTCACAACCATACTTGGCTAAGAAGTGAAGAGTACAGAGGAGGAATATGAAGTCCATGCTTCACATCCATACTTGGCTAAGAAGTGAAGAGTACAGAAGAGCAATATGAAGTCCATGCTTCACATCCATACTTGGCTAAGAAGTGAAGAGTACAGAAGAGGAATATGAAGTCCATGCTTCACATCCATACTTGGCTAAGAAGTGAAGAGTACAGAGGAGCAATATGAAGTCCATGCTTCACATCCATACTTGGCTAAGAAGTGAAGAGTACAGAAGAGGAATATGAAGTCCATGCTTCACATCCATACTTGGCTAAGAAGTGAAGAGTACAGAAGAGGAATATGAAGTCCATGCTTCACATCCATACTTGGCTAAGAAGTGAAGAGTACAGAGGAGCAATATGAAGTCCATGCTTCACATCCATACTTGGCTAAGAAGTGAAGAGTACAGAGGAGCAATATGAAGTCCATGCTTCACATCCATACTTGGCTAAGAAGTGAAGAGTACAGAGGAGCAATATGAAGTCCATGCTTCACATCCATACTTGGCTAAGAAGTGAAGAGTACAGAGGAGCAATATGAAGTCCATGCTTCACATCCATACTTGGCTAAGAAGTGAAGAGTACAGAGGAGCAATATGAAGTCCATGCTTCACATCCATACTTGGCTAAGAAGTGAAGAGTACAGAGGAGCAATATGAAGTCCATGCTTCACATCCATACTTGGCTAAGAAGTGAAGAGTACAGAAGAGGAATATGAAGTCCATGCTTCACATCCATACTTGGCTAAGAAGTGAAGAGTACAGAGGAGCAATATGAAGACGAAAAACTGAAATCAAATTTCAGCGATACTTCGAGCAAAGGTAATCGATTATCTAAAGCAAGAAAAAGAAATGAACTTGATTGATTTTTCTTTTCAGTACATTTCTGACGTCATTGGTTGAGTGCTGCCGTGTATTGAGTGCTGTCATGTATTGAGTGCTGTCATGTATTGAGTGCTGTCATGTATTGAGTGCTGTCATGTATTGAGTGCTGTCATGTATTGAGTGCTACCGTGTATTGAGTGCTACCGTGTATTGAGTGCTGTCATGTATTGAGTGCTACCGTGTATTGAGTGCTGTCGTGTACTTAACGAGATCAAATACTCAGCATGTCCTCAGAAAAATGACAGAAGAAATACAAGAGCTGTTGTATTTCATTCTTCTTCTTCTTCTTTCAGCGCTCCATATCGATTACTTGTTAAATCACTCTTTGTGATTTGTATGTCATCTGAGTTTAAGAACGGTTGTACGTTGTGTCAGTTATGCGCCTACAATTCCGATTTCTGCCACGCTTTTTATTTACTAGGGTAGCTTAACTAGGTCCTTACCTCAGTCGCTTCTTACGATATGTCTTACATGTCACAGTCGCTACTTACGAGATGTCTTACATGTCACAGTCGCTTCTTACGAGATGTCTTACATGTCTCAGTCGCTTCTTACAAGATGTCTTACATGTCTCAGTCGCTACTTACGAGATGTCTTACATGTCTCAGTCGCTACTTACGAGATGTCTTACATGTCTCAGTCTCTTCTTACAAGATGTCTTACATGTCTCAGTCGCTACTTACGATATGTCTTACATGTCTCAGTCGCTTCTTACGAGATGTCTTACATGTCTCAGTCGCTACTTACGAGATGTCTTACATGTCTCAGTCTCTTCTTACAAGATGTCTTACATGTCTCAGTCTCTTCTTACAAGATGTCTTACATGTCTCAGTCGCTACTTACGAGATGTCTTACATGTCTCAGTCTCTTCTTACAAGATGTCTTACATGTCTCAGTCTCTTCTTACAAGATGTCTTACATGTCTCAGTCGCTTCTTACAAGATGTCTTACATGTCTCAGTCGCTTCTTACGAGATGTCTTACATGTCTCAGTCGCTACTTACGAGATGTCTTACATGTCTCAGTCTCTTCTTACAAGATGTCTTACATGTCTCAGTCTCTTCTTACAAGATGTCTTACATGTCTCAGTATCTTCTTACAAGATGTCTTACATGTCTCAGTCTCTTCTTACAAGATGTCTTACATGTCTCAGTCTCTTCTTACAAGATGTCTTACATGTCTCAGTCTCTTCTTACAAGATGTCTTACATGTCTCAGTCGCTACTTACGAGATGTCTTACATGTCTCAGTCTCTTTAATTCTGTCTACTAAGATGTCTTACATGTCTCAGTCTCTTCTTACAAGATGTCTTACATGTCTCAGTCTCTTCTTACAAGATGTCTTACATGTCTCAGTCTCTTCTTACAAGATGTCTTACATGTCTCAGTCTCTTCTTACAAGATGTCTTACATGTCTCAGTCGCTACTTACGAGATGTCTTACATGTCTCAGTCTCTCTTACAAGATGTCTTACATGTTTTCAAAGTCTCTTCTTACAAGATGTCTTACATGTCACAGTCGCTTCTTACGAGATGTCTTACATGTCTTAGTCGCTACTTACGAGATGTCTTACATGTCACAGTCGCTACTTACGAGATGTCTTACATGTCACAGTGGTACTATTCTTTGCTCACGTTGAAGGCCCCGGCAACACACGGGAGAGATTCAACAGTTTGTCCTTAGCAGTATTTTGCCACCCCAGCAGTCCTTCATAATTTCTTTCTCTCTGTCACCCCAGCAGTCTTTCATAATTTCTTTCTCTCTGTCAACTTAACAGTATTTTTTTGTTTTTGTTTTTTTTTAAATTTGAATTCCAACAAAATAATTTCAAAGTCTTCTTCTCGTATATTACAATGGGAACCCTCGCCAGTGCCACAGAGCACGTGAACTGCCGCTAAGAAGTTCCTGTGTAAGATAGAGACTGGACCACACATGGTTACCCACCGAAGTGCAATGATGGTGGCCATATGAATGAATGAATCAATCATTCTGTTTGAGGTATACCAAAAAACTAAACTGTTCATGATTCTACTGTAAGATTTATATTTTTGTTCAAATAGACCGACAATTTCGGGATGCGCTTTTCCTACATCCAAATGATTCTATGAACCAATGAGCATCGTAGTTCCGTTGTCGTCACAAATTACAAAGAGTCAATTACTTATTTGATCAGAATAAACGAATAATCACAAATAAAAAACAAAACACCAAAAATTGATTAAATTAGTAGATAATAACGAAAGTAACAAGGAATAGGACGAAATAGTCTGTACTAGAAAGGGTGAAATGTAAAAATGACTAGCCTGTGATGACCCTTATAACTCACAAGCCAACCCCTATCCTCTCTGTGGGTAGACTGGAAAACGTGGGTCACGTGGTAAAGAGTAACAGGGTTCTTTCTTGTCTAGGGAAATGTACTCTACTATATCATTTCATTTAATGTGTCCTACGGACGGAAGTAAAACTAAATAATAAAGCATACAGCATACAGCATACAGGTGTGATAGTCTACAGATCTGTAGTCGCTTAACTCTCGCAACGAAGTGTTTAGTTAGATCCAAGAAGAAGAAGAAGAAGGAGAAGAAGAAGAAGGACGATAAGAAAAAGAAGAAGAAGGAGGAGAAGAAGAATATAAACAAAAGATTAGAAGAAAGAGAAACAGAAAAAGAAGAAGAAGCTGTTCTGTCTGGGATTGCTTGATTGCTTGATTGATTGATTGATTGATTGATTGCTTGATTGATTGATTGATTGATTGATTGATTGATTGATAGATAGAACCACCAACATTGTACTTCGGTGAACAAGCATGTGAGCTTCGATCTCTCTATTTCTTACACCGGAAAATTTCAACAGTGGAGCATGAACTCCGTAGTATCGGCGAGGGTCCCGATTTAATTTCGAAGATGGTGAAGATATTTTGTTGGAATTTTTATTAAAAAATTTTTTTTTATGAATTTTGCCCCGTCAGCTGCTTTCCAGTCTGCTTTCCAGTCTCCTTTTCTCGATTGTGAACTGCCGAGGACTCTTTCACGTACTCAAATAAAACACGGGACCAACGTTTTATCGTCCGTCTCCGATAGGACTCGGAACTCGATCTCACCTACATTGAGATCGATCAGGAATCGCTGGAAAAATATTCCGATGTCTCCACGAAGGAACGAACTGGGTACCTTTGGCAGGGGAGACAATCACTTAACCTCTACGCCACAGAGATCCTCTACTTTTTACATTTTAACTCTTAGTGGACCAGGTCAAAAGTCATGTTTTTACATTTTAACTCTTAGTGGACCAGGTCAAAAGTCATGTTTTTACATTTTAACTCTTAGTGGACCAGGTCAAAAGTCATGTTTTTACATTTTAACTCTTAGCGGACCAGGGCAAAAGTCATGTTTTACAAGCCGTTTGTTTTTATAATATAAAATGCCCTTTAGTGTGGCTCCTGATAGAAAGACATCCAACTACAAGCCAGGTAGTGTGGTGTGTGGTCTACAATGAGTTAGTCATTTCCCAACTAGTAAGATATCATTGCACAACATATAAATGCAACTCTAGGTAGCACAGTACAACTATGCGCAACATATAAATGCAACTCTAGATAGCACAGTACAACTATGCGCAACAACATATATAAATGCAACTCTAGATAGCACAGTACAGCTATGCGCAACATATAAATGCAACTCTAGATAACACAGTACAATTATGCGCAACATATATAAATGCAACTCTAGATAACACAGTACAACTATGCGCAACAACATATATAAATGCAACTCTAGATATCACAGTACAGCTATGCGCAACATATAAATGCAACTCTAGATAACACAGTACAACTATGCGCAACATATAAATGCAACTCTAGATAGCACAGTACAACTATGCGCAACATATATAAATGCAACTCTAGATAACACAGTACAACTACAACAATATATTCAGTACAAAGACCTCTCTGCAACTGTATTTCAGCACTACAAATGGATTACTGCTATTTGTGGATGGTTCTGTCTGATTATAACTTACTGATAATGTGGCTATCGATCCAAGAGATTCAATTTCCTGTGGTCATCCATGGAATACGTTACGTTAAATGATTGACTTTTTGGTTAGATGATTCTAGTATAATATGCAGACGTGAAGCTTGGGTTACTCTTCTTCTTCTTCTTCTTCGAACGCTCCATATCGACCACTAGTTAATCACTCTGTGTGATTTGTATGTGATCTGAGCCTAAGAGGGATTGTACGGTGTGCCAGTTATAAGGCTACAAATAGGCCAGTACAATCGATGTCTGCGATCCTTTTTTTACTAGGGTAGCTTCCTAGGCCCTTACCTGAGTCGTCTCTTACGGCATGCATTGTAGGTCGCAGTGTTACTATTATTTGCTTCCTTGCTCGCTCGTCTCTTACGGCATGCATTGTAGGTCGCAGTGTTACTATTATTTGCTCCTTGCTCGCTCTCTCTTACGGCATGCATTGTAGGTCGCAGTGTTACTTTCTTTGCTCCCTTGCTCGCTCGTCTCTTACGGCATGCATTGTAGGTCGCAGTGTTACTATTCTTTGCTTTCCTTGCTCGCTCGTCTCTTACGGCATGCATTGTAGGTCGCAGTGTTACTATTCTTTGCTCCCTTGCTCGCTCGTCTCTTACGGCATGCATTGTAGGTCGCAGTGTTACTATTATTTGCTCCCTTGCTCGCTCGTCTCTTACGGCATGCATTGTAGGTCGCAGTGTTACTATTATTTGCTTCCTTGCTCGCTCGTCTCTTACGGCATGCATTGTAGGTCGCAGTGTTACTATTATTTGCTCCCTTGCTCGCTCGTCTCTTACGGCATGCATTGTAGGTCGCAGTGTTACTATTATTTGCTCCCTTGCTCGCTCGTCTCTTACGTCATGCATTGTAGGTCGCAGTGTTACTATTATTTGCTCCCTTGCTCGCTCGTCTCTTACGGCATGCATTGTAGGTCGCAGTGTTACTATTATTTGCTTCCTTGCTCGCTCGTCTCTTACGGCATGCATTGTAGGTCGCAGTGTTACTATTATTTGCTCACCTTGCGAACCCTGGCACACACCCCGGCGATTTTGTTAATCAGTCAATATTACTGCAGTCACATCATGCAATATTACTGCAGTCACATCCTGCAATATTACTGCAGTCACATCCTGCAAGGTTGAGTGTCATCAATATTACTGCAGTCACATCCTGCAAGGTTGAGTGTCATCAATATTACTGCAGTCACATCCTGCAAGGTTGAGTGTCATCAATATTACTGCAGTCACATCCTGCAAGGTTGAGTGTCATCAATATTACTGCAGTCACATCCTGCAAGGTTGAGTGTCATCAATATTACTGCAGTCACATCCTGCAAGGTTGAGTGTCATCAATATTACTGCAGTCACATCCTGCAAGGTTGAGTGTCATCAATATTACTGCAGTCACATCCTGCAAGGTTGAGTGTCATCAATATTACTGCAGTCACATCCTGCAAGGTTGAGTGTCATCAATATTACTGCAGTCACATCCTGCAAGGTTGAGTGTCATCAATATTACTGCAGTCACATCCTGCAAGGTTGAGTGTCATCAATATTACTGCAGTCACATCCTGCAAGGTTGAGTGTCATGATTCTAACATTATTCTAACTTCCAAATCAGACAAGAACAACAGATGGTTTATCTTCCCCATCTACGTACTGTGCACAATAGACTAAGGTACTACGTACTGGATTCAATAGACTAAGGTACTACGTACTGGGCACAATAGACTAAGGTACTACGTACTGGGCACAATAGACTAAGGTACTACGTACTGGGCACAATAGACTAAGGTATTACGTACTGGGTACAATAGACTAAGGTATTACGTACTGGGCACAATAGACTAAGGTATTACGTACTGGGTACAATAGACTAAGGTATTACGTACTGGGTACAATAGACTAAGGTACTACGTACTCGGTACAATAGACTAAGGTACTACGTACTGGGTACAATAGACTAAGGTATTACGTACTGGGCACAGGGTTGCCAAATGTAAATCGGCTTTTAGTGCTAGATTTTAGTTTAAAAAGTGCTAGAAAGTGCTAGAAATATTTTTTAATGCTAGAAAAATGTAAAAACCAGTTTACTTACCAATTGTGTTGTATTAATTACAGCTCGAATAGTATTTCATCGTAATTTGAGAAGTCAGACTGCACATCTTCTGAAGTTTTGTTGGGTCATATGAGTCCATTCTTCCAATTTTGGCGGTGACATCTTTAGGTAATTTAAAGTTTTTGCAGCATTTATTATGCCTCTTTAATCCATATTTTACTTGCTGAATTGCTGAAAGCATGGGCAGCTGCATTTTGTTTTCATTTTATTTTCACGATATTCATGCTGCTGAATAACCGTTCCACTTCAGCATTAGAATTTGGTAAAATTAATAAATTTAGGGCAAAAGTTGCAACGTCTTTGAAGGGGTTACCTCCAGAAGAATCTGTATAATTGAAAACTTCAGACCAAAATGTCTCAGTGGTTGCAATATCAGTCCATGTAACTAAATGTATGATGTTGTACTGAATCTCAATTGATGATTTCATTTCTTCATTTAAGTGAAATAATTCCAGAAAGGGAATAATATTTTTCTTAAAATGTGTCAATGTATTTTGCACTGAGAATAAGCTTATATTCTTCAAAATATCAATGTTTTCTGGCAGACGATTATGAAGCTCTTTGTACAGGCTAATCAAAAAGTTTTGTGCCCTTTTACGGATGTGAGTTACTTGAGAAGATTGAATTTGTTGGCTAATTATCAATTCCCAAGTTTTTCTCAAATCTAGAACCCAGCTGTGGATTTGGATCCAGAAATTCTTCAATATTAGTGTTAGGATCAAGAGGATCAATGTTGCTTGTTGGCAGTACTAACATGTTAGCAATAGATGTTATAAGAAGAGATAGATCAGAAAACAATTTTGTTTTATCAGCAGTATTTGATTCCAAAAGTTTGTTCACTTCTTGAACATGTTTTAGAATTGGATACAAAAATAATATAAATAACTCATTCTGAGGGTCACAATACATTTCATACAGTAAAGTGGCGATGTAACATTTTTCATTAGAACTTGCTAATTGCAATTCATTCCATTGGCTTAAAATTCTGCTGATTGCTGGTTCAATTGCTAACCACCTGGTTGCACAAGAATTTAAGATCTTCAGTGGTTCCTTATCATTAATGCTCTGGTAAAGTTGACTAAGAAATTTGTCTCAGTGAACTCTTAGAAAACCATTTATAAGTCTCACTTACTAAAAACTCTAAGTTTATTAGCAATGATGCAGCACAAGCATGGGACACTGATAATTGTATGGAGTGGCATACACATTTAAATAAGATTAATCCAGGAATTCCTTCCTTCAACTTCTTGAAAACACCGTTATTTGTCCCTACCATGAGATTGGCGTTGTCAGTGCCAACAGCCAAAAGATTTTTCATGTTTAATTTCTTTTCATCTAATTCATTCTTGACTGCATTTACAATGGCATCTGCATTACATTTGTCTAGTAACACCATATTAAGATATGTATGAATTACTTTCTTGTGAGTTTCACTGTAATAAATTACAACAATACCAATAACTTGTTTACAGTGATGTCAGTTGATTCATCCAGTAATAAACAGAATTTTCCTTGCCCAAAATCAGTAGTCAAATCTTTCTTTAAGTAAGAGCAATGATATTCTTTACAATATTTGCACACTTTGTACGATGCATCCTAACTTTATTTACCATTTCACTGTCCGATATGGTATTTTTGCACAAGTCTACCAAGTGATCACAAGAATTGAATGATGAATGACAGCAAATAAACATTGCTAAATTGGCCTCAAGTGTAGATATCTTATCATCTTTCTTTGCAACGAAACTTGTAAGAGAAGCACTTTGACATGGACTAGCAAGTTTATGTTTCTTTGTTTCACAATGTCTTGCTAAAAGAAAATACTTAGCTAAAATGTCATGTCTACAATACTTGCAATGAACTTTAGATGAATCAGTTGGTACTTCAAGTAGCCACTTTGCAAAAGCAGGATCTTTTAACCATTCCTTTCGAATTTTTGCAATACGTTGGTTTTGCTTTAGTCATTGCTGAATGAGGAATTCTCTTTATGATTTGAACAGTCCTCCGTTGGTTTGGAAATGATTATAGCACTTAAGAACAGTCACTGAACAAGGTACACCATTTGCTTGGTAGGCTACAGCTATACTCTAAGTCAAACGCGCGCGGACCTCTAAGAGAGTTGTTCTCACAATGAGAAATTCATTACCCGGATCTCGTTGTAATAAATTTTCTGTGCTTGTTCGTCTTTTTTTTCGAGATTTTCTGATTCATATACCAAACTAAAAGAAGTGCTAAAAGTGCTAACTAATTTTTTTTTTCAGTGCTAGATTTGGTGCTAGGTGCTAGATCTAAATTTGTAGTGCTAGATCACAAAAATAGTGCTAGATCTAGCACTAAAAGTGCTAAATTGGCAACACTGACTGGGTACAATAGACTAAGGTACCACGTACTGGGTACAATAGACTAAAGTACTACTTAACTTTACCAAATAAATTAAACAACTAAAAACAGTATAGAATAGAACTGATAGGAAAACAAAGATCAGAATACTAAGAACAAGCATATTCCCAGTGGCTCGTATGGGGTGAAGCATGGACATTTAATAAGACAGTGAGAAAACATATATATGCTTTTGAATATAAGTGTTACAGAAGAGTCCTACATATATCATAGACAGAGAAGAGTACAAATAGATCTATCCAGAAAGAACTGAAAACGAAAACTGGCTAATGCTAGAAATAAGAATGAGAAAATTGAAGTAGTGAACGTGCAGATTGGACAAGAAGAATAACACAAGAGATCAGAAAGAACAGATGAGTAAAGAGATAAGTAATGATAAAATGATAAGTAAAGAGATAAGTAATGATAAAATGATAGTAAAGAGATAAGAACTGAAGGATAAGTAAAACGATAAGAAAGACTAAAAGATAGGTTGTTCTTGGTGCTGTGGTGTGTGTGTGTGTGTGTGTGTGTGTGCGCGCGTGTGTGTGTATATGTGTGTGTGTGTATGAGTGTGTATGTGTGTGTTTGTGTGTGCGTGTGTGTAAATGCTATGATGTAAATGAAACAGTCACGTCGACGCACGTGCATGCATGCTGTAGGAGGGTGAGAGCTGTCGGTCAGATTAAATATCATGGTAAGGAAACTAGGCACGGGCAGACATACAGACAGACAGACAGACAGACATACTAGGACAGTGAATATGCCATGAAAACAACATGTCTGGGAGAAGTCTATAAATAGATGGATCTATAGGTCTGAGCAGCTCTGATAGGAGAGAGAGAGAATGTGTGGCTATGGCAATGTATGTGTCATGTGTGTCATGTGTGTGATGAGTGCGTGTGAATGTGCATGTAAGTGTGTATGTGGTGCGTGCGTGCGTGTGTGTGTGTGTATGGTGTGTGTGTGTGTGGAAGAATGAATGAGATGGATGGATTTAGTGGGGAGTGCATGACATGGAGAAAGTGAGTTTTCGGCGGGGGGATATGGTAGAGAGAGACAGAGAGAGAGAGGGACAGAGAGAGAGAGACAGAGAGAAAGAGAGACAGAGAGAGAGAGACAGAGAGAGACAGAGAGAGACACACACACATAGAGAGACACACACACACAGAAACAGAGAGAGAGAGACACACACACACACACGGAGAGAGAAAGAGACACACACACATAGAGAGACACACACACACCCACAGAGAGAGACAGAGAGATAGAGAGACACACACACACAGAGAGACACAGAGAGAGACACACACACACACAGAGAAAGAGACAGAGAGAGAGACACAGAGAGAGACACAGAGAGAGACACAGAGAGAGACACAGAGAGAGAGAGACACAGAGAGAGAGACACACACACACAGAGAGAGAGACACACAGAGAGAGAGACACAGAGAGAGACACACACACAGAGACACAGAGATACACAGAAGAGAGACACACAGAGAGAGACATAGAGGAGAGACACAGAGAGAGAGACACACAGAGAGAGAACACACACAGAGAGAGACACACAAGAGAGACACAGAGAGAGAGCACAGAGAGAGAGAACACAGAGAAGAGAGACACACACAGAGAGAGAGAGAGAGATGAGGAGATGGAAGGTAAAAGAGACGACTGGATTTAGTAAAAAAATCAATGCGATGATGGAGTGAATAAAGAGACAAATGTATTAGTTGGGGAGTGTGTACAAGAGGGATAGAGTGGGTGACACAGACAATAAGAAGTAGTTGGAGAGTGAGTGAGAGGCTAGAGTGAGTGGGAAAGTTAGAGACGAGAGTGAGTGGGAGAGTGAGTGGAAGAATAAGTGAGGGAAGAGTGAGGGAGTGGAAGAGTAAGTGAGTGAGTTAGAGGTTAGAGGGAATTGGAGAGGGAAGGAACTGAAAGTGAGTGAGAGAGAGAGAGGGGACACGAGAGGGACTGGTAGAGGGAGCAAGTGAGAGGCTGGAGGGAGTTGGAGAGTGAATGATACGAGAATGAGTGCGAGAAGGAGTGAGAGAGAAACGAGAATAAGTGGAAGAGTGAGTGAGGGAGTGAGTGAGTGAGTGAATAAGCGAGTGAGTGAGTGAGAGGCTAGAAAGAGTGGAGAAGGCTAGAGAGAATGGGAGTGTGAGAGAGTAGGAGAGAGGCTAGAGAGAGTGGGAGAGTGAATGAGTTGAGAGTGAGCGCGAGAAAGAGTGAGTGTGAAACGAGAGTGAGTGAGATAGTGAGTGAGGGAGTGAGTGAGTGAATAAGCGAGTGAGTGAGTGCGAGAGTGGGAGAGCGAATGAAAAGAAAAGAGGGTGATAAGACAAGAAAAGGTCAAGGTGAGTGGAAGGACGAATATCGGCCAAAGTTCACGTATTTTATCCATGGAGTGTAGGACTGAACCCATATCGCTCTCGTGTTCCACTATAATCGAACGCTCTATGCACAGTTAACAAATGAAACAAAATCGACAAAATGAAGTCTCATCGACATATTCGGACAGAAATTCTCTGTACAACAGAAGAAAGAAATTGTGAAAGATAAAATGTGAGATTGTTGTACAGATCTTCACAACAAAGAAAGAAAATTATGTTTGGAGCATAATATGAAGAAAACACAAGGAAAATCAAATATGTTGGACGGCAGGGTCGTTCTGTCACAAATAGGTTCTACTTTCTACAAACAATCAAGTGTCATTCCAGCAGGCGTAGGCGATCATGTCTCTCTACAACTCGCAACTGTACAGCTCATCAGTTCTGACGTAGATCTACGATATCAGACCAGCCAGCTTCTTCTCCCTCTGTTTTCCACGATCTCTCCTTCCCAGTAGTTTACCTGTTTGTCACCAAATGTTCGAAATCTTCGCTTCACATTATATATCCGAAGAACCTTGATTGTCTGATTCGTATTCTTCTTGATAACGTTTCATTTTGTGTAGGCTTCATCTTCTTCTTCTTCTCCGGACGTTAAATACCGACCACTCTTTGTGATCTGTATGTGATCTGAACCTTAGAGCGATTGTTCGTTGTGCCAGTAATGTAGGCCCCGGAAACACACGGGTGGTAACACTTCTATAAAAACCCATTGATGCTTTTCTACTGCCTTGTTAAACATCCCTGTGTCTCACCCATACGTTACCACTGGGAATATGCATGCTCTAAGTATTCTGATCCTTGTTTTCTTATCTGTTCTATTCCATACTGTTGTTAGTTGTTGAGTTTTGTAAAGGTTATGTTTGTTTCTATTTTACTTTCCTTCATCCCATTTTCATCTGTTGTTAGTCGTGAACCGAGATACTCACAACTGTTCACATTTTCTATTCTCTCTCTATTGACCTACTGGACACAAACATCAGTCGAAATAACCTCCGACATGAGTTAAGGTTCAGTCGATTGACCACCGACACGGTAAAAGGTTCAGTCGAGTGACCTCCCACACGGTATAAGGTTCAGTCGAGTGACCTCCCACACGGTATAAGGTTCAGTCGAGTGACCTCCGACACGGTATAAGGTTCAGTCGAGTGACCTCCCACACGGTATAAGGTTCAGTCGAGTGACCTTCGTCACAGTCTAAAGTTCAGTCGATTGACCGTCTGATCGTCTTCATCAACTATTAAAACTTCTGGTTTCTATCTGATTGTCTCTAATCTTCTGAAATATATACAACTTATGTTTCTTGTCTTCTATCATCGATCAATGTCGGAGTTGTTGTATGCACAGGGTGACGACGCGTGTAACCTTAATTAAAACTCGGAATTGCTCATTATATGCTAGCTTTGTCGCAGTGTTTCTATAGTAACGAGTCCAATGTGTTACAATTTATCCAAGCTTGGTAATATTTACTTTGTTTTCAGTTATCTCCCGTTAAACATTTTGTGTACACTATTGTACAAGATGGGAGTTAAACATTTTGTGTACACTATTGTACAAGATGGGAGTTAAACATTTTGTGTACACTATTGTACAAGATGGGAGTTAAACATTTTGTGTACACTATTGTACAAGATGGGAGTTAAACAGTACATTTTGTGTACACTATTGTACAAGATGGGAGTTAAACAGTACATTTTGTGTACACTATTGTACAAGATGGGAGTTAAACAGTACATTTTGTGTACACTATTGTACAAGATGGAAAGAAGTTAAACAGTACATTTTGTGTACACTATTGTACAAGATGGGAGTTAAACAGTACATTTTGTGTACACTATTGTACAAGATGGGAGTTAAACAGTACATTTTGTGTACACTATTGTACAAGATGGGAGTTAAACAGTACATTTTGTGTACACTATTGTACAAGATGGGAGTTAAACAGTACATTTTGTGTACACTATTGTACAAGATGGGAGTTAAACAGTACATTTTGTGTACACTATTGTACAAGATGGGAGTTAAACAGTACATTTTGTGTACACTATTGTACAAGATGGGAGTTAAACAGTACATTTTGTGTACACTATTGTACAAGATGGGAGTTAAACAGTACATTTTGTGTACACTATTGTACAAGATGGGAGTTAAACAGTACATTTTGTGTACACTATTGTACAAGATGGGAGTTAAACAGTACATTTTGTGTACACTATTGTACAAGATGGGAGTTAAACAGTACATTTTGTGTACACTATTGTACAAGATGGGAGTTAAACAGTACATTTTGTGTACACTATTGTACAAGATGGGAGTTAAACAGTACATTTTGTGTACACTATTGTACAAGATGGGAGTTAAACAGTACATTTTTTGTACACTATTGTACAAGATGGGAGTTAAACAGTACATTTTGTGTACACTATTGTACAAGATGGGAGTTAAACAGTACATTTTGTGTACACTATTGTACAAGATGGGAGTTAAACAGTACATTTTGTGTACACTATTGTACAAGATGGGAGTTAAACAGTACATTTTGTGTACACTATTGTACAAGATGGGAGTTAAACAGTACATTTTGTGTACACTATTGTACAAGATGGGAGTTAAACAGTACATTTTGTGTACACTATTGTACAAGATGGGAGTTAAACAGTACATTTTGTGTACACTATTGTACAAGATGGGAGTTAAACAGTACATTTTGTGTACACTATTGTACAAGATGGGAGTTAAACAGTACATTTTGTGTACACTATTGTACAAGA
This sequence comes from Arion vulgaris, assembly GCA_020796225.1. Taxonomy (NCBI): domain Eukaryota; kingdom Metazoa; phylum Mollusca; class Gastropoda; order Stylommatophora; family Arionidae; genus Arion; species Arion vulgaris. The sequence continues at coordinate 32,212,079 of CM036773.1, forward strand.
TGGGAGTTAAACAGTACATTTTGTGTACACTATTGTACAAGATGGGAGTTAAACAGTACATTTTGTGTACACTATTGTACAAGATGGGAGTTAAACAGTACATTTTGTGTACACTATTGTACAAGATGGGAGTTAAACAGTACATTTTGTGTACACTATTGTACAAGATGGGAGTTAAACAGTACATTTGTGTACCTATTGTACAAGATGGGAGTTAAACAGTACATTTTGTGTACACTATTGTACAAGATGGGAGTTAAACAGTACATTTTTTGTACATATTGTACAAGATGGGAGTTAAACAGTACATTTTGTGTACACTATTGTACAAGATGGGAGTTAAACAGTACATTTTGTGTACACTATTGTACAAGATGGGAGTTAAACAGTACATTTTGTGTACACTATTGTACAAGATGGGAGATAAACAGTACATTTTGTGTACACTATTGTACAAGATGGGAGTTAAACAGTACATTTTGTGTACACTATTGTACAAGATGGGAGTTAAACAGTACATTTTGTGTACACTATTGTACAAGATGGGAGTTAAACAGTACATTTTGTGTACACTATTGTACAAGATGGGAGTTAAACAGTACATTTTGTGTACCTATTGTACAAGATGGGAGTTAAACAGTACATTTGTGTACACTATTGTACAAGATGGAGTTAAACAATACATTTTGTGTACACTATTGTACAAGATGGGAGTTAAACAGTACATTTTGTGTACACTATTGTACAAGATGGGAGTTAAACAGTACATTTTGTGTACACTATTGTACAAGATGGGAGTTAAACAGTACATTTTGTGTACACTATTGTACAAGATGGGAGTTAAACAGTACATTTTGTGTACATTATTGTGCAAGATGGGAGTTAAACAGTACATTTTGTGTACACTATTGTACAAGATGGGAGTTAAACAGTACATTTTGTGTACACTATTGTACAAGATGGGAGTTAAACAGTACATTTTGTGTACACTATTGTACAAGATGGGAGTTAAACAGTACATTTGTGTACACTATTGTACAAGATGGAGTTAAACAGTACATTTTGTGTACACTATGTAAAAGCAATGATTAAACAGTCACATTTGGAAATGCACTTGTGATTTTCTAAGATGGAATTAAACAGCATTTGTGTAGCGACTATTGTAGAGATGGAAATGGACAATGAACAATCAATGAGATCACATCTGGAAGACACTGAGTTGCTGATTTTCTGAAGAATGCTGAAAATCTCGACCTACAAGCATGTTAAGAGGCGACTGTAGTAGGAGCTAGGAAGCTTCCTAGTAAATAAAAGCTAGCATGAAGATTGAATGCGCTCACTGGCATAACTTGCAACGTACAATCGTCAGATAGATATAATCATAAAGGTTAACAAGTAGTCGATATAGAGCACTAAGAGAAGAACAAGAACAACAGATGATAGATTGAAGAACAAGATCAACAGATGATAGATTGGAAGAACAAGAACAACAGATGATAGATTGGAAGAACAAGATCAGCAGATGATAGATTGGAAGAACAAGATCAGCAGATGATAGATTGAAAGAACAAGATCAACAGATGATAGATTGAAAGAACAAGATAACCAAATGATAGATTGAAAGAACAAGATCAACAGATGATAGATTGGAAGAACAAGATCAGCAGATGATAGATTGAAAGAACAAGAACAACAGATGATAGATTGGAAGAACAAGAACAACAGATGATAGATTGAAAGAACAAGAACAACAGATGATAGATTGGAAGAACAAGATCAGAAGATGATAGATTGAAAGAACAAGATCAACAGATGATAGATTGAAAGAACAAGATAACCATATGATAGATTGAAAGAACAAGATCAACAGATGATAGATTGGAAGAACAAGATCAACAGATGATAGATTGGAAGAACAAGATCAACAGATGATAGATTGGAAGAACAAGATCAACAGATGATAGATTGGAAGAACAACAAGATCAACAGATGATAGATTAGAAGAACAACAAGAACAGCAAATGATAGATTGGAAGAACAAGATCAACAGATGATAGATTGGAAGAACAAAACCAACAGATGATAGATTGGAAGAGCAAGATCAACAGATGATAGATTGGAAGAAAAACAAAATCGACAGATGATAGATTGGAAGAACAACAAAACCAACAGATGATAGATTGGAAGAACAAAACCAACAGATGATAGATTGGAAGAGCAAGAACAACAGATGATAGATTGGAAGAACAAAACCAACAGATGATAGATTTGAAGAGCAAGATCAACAGATGATAGATTGAAAGAACAAGATCAACAGATGATAGATTGGAAGAACAAGATCAACAGATAATAGATTGGAAAAACAAGATCAACAGATGATAGATTGGAAAAACAGCAAGATCAACAGATGATAGATTGAAGGAAGAACAAGATCAACAGATGATAGATTGAAGGAAGAACAAGATCAACAGATGATAGATTGGAACAACAAGATCAACAGATGATAGATTGGAAGAACAAGATCAACAGATGATAGATTGGAACAACAACAAGATCAACAGATGATAGATTAGAAGAACAAGATCAACAGATAATGGATTGGAAGAACAAGATCAACAGATGATAGTTTGGGAAGAAAACAAGATCAACAAATGATAGATTAGAAGAACAACAAGAACAACAGATAATAGATTGGAAGAACAAAACCAACAGATGATAGATTGGAAGAGCAAGATCAACAGATGATAGATTGGAAGAACAAGATCAACAGATGATAGATTGAAGGAAGAACAAGATCAACAGATGATAGATTGGAACAATAAGATCAACAGATGATAGATTGGAAGAACAAGATCAACAGATGATAGATTGGAACAACAACAAGATCAACAGATGATAGATTGAAAGAAGAACAAGATCAACAGATGATAGATTGGAAGAACAAGATCAACAGATGAAAATTTGGAAGAACAAGAACAACAGATGATAGATTGGAAGAACAAGATCAGCAGATGATAGATTGGAAGAACAAGATCAGCAGATGATAGATTGAAAGAACAAGATCAACAGATGATAGATTGAAAGAACAAGATAACCAAATGATAGATTGAAAGAACAAGAACAACAGATGATAGATTGGAAGAACAAGAACAACAGATGATAGATTGGAAGAACAAGAACAACAGATGATAGATTGGAAGAACAAGATCAGAAGATGATAGATTGAAAGAACAAGATCAACAGATGATAGATTGAAAGAACAAGATAACCATATGATAGATTGAAAGAACAAGATCAACAGATGATAGATTGGAAGAACAAGATCAACAGATGATAGATTGGAAGAACAAGATCAGCAGATGATAGATTGAAAGAACAAGATCAACAGATGATAGATTGAAAGAACAAGATAACCAAATGATAGATTGAAAGAACAAGATCAACAGATGATAGATTGGAAGAACAAGATCAGCAGATGATAGATTGAAAGAACAAGAACAACAGATGATAGATTGGAAGAACAAGAACAACAGATGATAGATTGAAAGAACAAGAACAACAGATGATAGATTGGAAGAACAAGATCAGAAGATGATAGATTGAAAGAACAAGATCAACAGATGATAGATTGAAAGAACAAGATAACCATATGATAGATTGAAAGAACAAGATCAACAGATGATAGATTGGAAGAACAAGATCAACAGATGATAGATTGGAAGAACAAGATCAACAGATGATAGATTGGAAGAACAAGATCAACAGATGATAGATTGGAAGAACAACAAGATCAACAGATGATAGATTAGAAGAACAACAAGAACAACAAATGATAGATTGGAAGAACAAGATCAACAGATGATAGATTGGAAGAACAAAACCAACAGATGATAGATTGGAAGAGCAAGATCAACAGATGATAGATTGGAAGAAAAACAAAATCGACAGATGATAGATTGGAAGAACAACAAAACCAACAGATGATAGATTGGAAGAACAAAACCAACAGATGATAGATTGGAAGAGCAAGAACAACAGATGATAGATTGGAAGAACAAAACCAACAGATGATAGATTTGAAGAGCAAGATCAACAGATGATAGATTGAAAGAACAAGATCAACAGATGATAGATTGGAAGAACAAGATCAACAGATAATAGATTGGAAAAACAAGATCAACAGATGATAGATTGGAAAAACAGCAAGATCAACAGATGATAGATTGAAGGAAGAACAAGATCAACAGATGATAGATTGAAGGAAGAACAAGATCAACAGATGATAGATTGGAACAACAAGATCAACAGATGATAGATTGGAAGAACAAGATCAACAGATGATAGATTGGAACAACAACAAGATCAACAGATGATAGATTAGAAGAACAAGATCAACAGATAATGGATTGGAAGAACAAGATCAACAGATGATAGATTGGAAGAACAACAAGATCAACAAATGATAGATTAGAAGAACAACAAGAACAACAGATAATAGATTGGAAGAACAAAACCAACAGATGATAGATTGGAAGAGCAAGATCAACAGATGATAGATTGAAGGAAGAACAAGATCAACAGATGATAGATTGAAGGAAGAACAAGATCAACAGATGATAGATTGGAACAATAAGATCAACAGATGATAGATTGGAAGAACAAGATCAACAGATGATAGATTGGAACAACAACAAGATCAACAGATGATAGATTGAAAGAAGAACAAGATCAACAGATGATAGATTGGAAGAACAAGATCAACAGATGATAGATTGGAAGAACAAGAACAACAGATGATAGATTGGAAGAACAAGATCAGCAGATGATAGATTGGAAGAACAAGATCAGCAGATGATAGATTGAAAGAACAAGATCAACAGATGATAGATTGAAAGAACAAGATAACCAAATGATAGATTGAAAGAACAAGATCAACAGATGATAGATTGGAAGAACAAGATCAGCAGATGATAGATTGAAAGAACAAGAACAACAGATGATAGATTGGAAGAACAAGAACAACAGATGATAGATTGAAAGAACAAGAACAACAGATGATAGATTGGAAGAACAAGATCAGCAGATGATAGATTGAAAGAACAAGATCAACAGATGATAGATTGAAAGAACAAGATAACCATATGATAGATTGAAAGAACAAGATCAACAGATGATAGATTGGAAGAACAAGATCAACAGATGATAGATTGGAAGAACAAGATCAACAGATGATAGATTGGAAGAACAAGATCAACAGATGATAGATTGGAAGAACAACAAGATCAACAGATGATAGATTAGAAGAACAACAAGAACAACAAATGATAGATTGGAAGAACAAGATCAACAGATGATAGATTGGAAGAACAAAACCAACAGATGATAGATTGGAAGAAAAACAAAATCGACAGATGATAGATTGGAAGAACAACAAAACCAACAGATGATAGATTGGAAGAACAAAACCAACAGATGATAGATTGGAAGAGCAAGAACAACAGATGATAGATTGGAAGAACAAAACCAACAGATGATAGATTTGAAGAGCAAGATCAACAGATGATAGATTGAAAGAACAAGATCAACAGATGATAGATTGGAAGTACAAGATCAACAGATAATAGATTGGAAAAACAAGATCAACAGATGATAGATTGGAAAAACAGCAAGATCAACAGATGATAGATTGAAGGAAGAACAAGATCAACAGATGATAGATTGAAGGAAGAACAAGATCAACAGATGATAGATTGGAACAACAAGATCAACAGATGATAGATTGGAAGAACAAGATCAACAGATGATAGATTGGAACAACAACAAGATCAACAGATGATAGATTGAAAGAAGAACAAGATCAACAGATGATAGATTAGAAGAACAACAAGAACAACAAATGATAGATTGGAAGAACAAGATCAACAGATGATAGATTGGAAGAACAAAACCAACAGATGATAGATTGGAAGAAAAACAAAATCGACAGATGATAGATTGGAAGAACAACAAAACCAACAGATGATAGATTGGAAGAACAAAACCAACAGATGATAGATTGGAAGAGCAAGAACAACAGATGATAGATTGGAAGAACAAAACCAACAGATGATAGATTTGAAGAGCAAGATCAACAGATGATAGATTGAAAGAACAAGATCAACAGATGATAGATTGGAAGTACAAGATCAACAGATAATAGATTGGAAAAACAAGATCAACAGATGATAGATTGGAAAAACAGCAAGATCAACAGATGATAGATTGAAGGAAGAACAAGATCAACAGATGATAGATTGAAGGAAGAACAAGATCAACAGATGATAGATTGGAACAACAAGATCAACAGATGATAGATTGGAAGAACAAGATCAACAGATGATAGGTGGAACAACAACAAGATCAACAGATGATAGATTGAAAGAAGAACAAGATCAACAGATGATAGATTGGAAGAACAAGATCAACAGATGATAAATTGGAAGAACAACAAGATCAACAAATGATAGATTAGAAGAACAACAAGAACAACAGATAATAGATTGGAAGAACAAAACGAACAAAGGATAGATTGGAAGAGCAAGATCAACAGATGATAGATTCGAAGAAAAAAAAGATCAACAGATGATAGATTGGAAGAAAAACAAGATCGACAGATGATAGAGTGGAAGAACATGATCAACAGATGATAGATTGAAAGAACAAGATCAACAGATGATAGATTGGAAGAACAAGATCAACAGATGATAGATTGAAGGAAGAACAAGATCAACAGATGATAGATTGAAACAACAAGATCAACAGATGATAGATTAAAAGAACAAGATCAACAGATGATAGATTGAAAGAACAAGATCGACAGATGATAGATTGGAAGAACAAGATCAACAGATGATAGATTGAAGAAGAACAAGATCAACAGATGATAGCTAGAAAGAACAAGATCAACAGATGATAGATTGAAAGAACAAGATCAACAGATGATAGATTGAAAGAAGAACAAGATCAACAGATGATAGATTGGAAGAACAAGATCAACAGATGATATATCGGAAGAACAAGATCAACAGATGATAGATGGGAAGAACAAGATCAACAGATGATAGATTGGAAGAACAACAAGATCAACAAATGATAGATTAGAAGAACAACAAGAACAACAGATGATAGATTGAAAGAAGAACAAGATCAACAGATGATAGATTGATAGAACAAGATCAACAGATGATAGATTGGAAGAACAAGATCAACAGATGGTAGATTGGAACAACAAGATCAACAAATGATAGATTAGAAGAACAACAAGAACAACAGATGATAGATTGGAAGAACAAAACCAACAGATGATAGATTTGAAGAGCAAGATCAACAGATGATAGATTGGAACAACAAGATCAACAGATGATAGATTGGAAGAAATACAAGATCGACAGATGATAGATTGAAAGAAGAACAAGATCAACAGATGATAGATTGATAGAACAAGATCAACAGATGATAGATTGGAAGAACAAGATCAACAGATGATAGATTGCAAGAACAAGATCAACAGATGATAGATTGAAAGAACAAGATCAACAGATGATAGATTGCAAGAACAAGATCAACAGATGATAGATTGCAAGAACAAGATCAACAGATGATAGATTGGAAGAACAAGATCAACAGATGATAGATTGCAAGAACAAGATCAACAGATAATAGATTGGATGAACAAGATCAACAGATGATAGATTGGAAGAACAAGATCAACAGATGATAGATTGCAAGAACAAGATCAACAGATGATAGATTGGAAGAACAAGATCAACAGATGATAGATTGCAAGAACAAGATCAACAGATGATAGATTGGAAGAACAAGATCAACAGATGATAGATTGCAAGAACAAGATCAACAGATGATAGATTGGAAGAACAATATCAACAGATGATAGATTGAAGGAAGAACAAGATCAACAGATGATAGATTGAAACAACAACAAGATCAACAGATGATAGATTGAAGGAAGAACAAGATCAACAGATGATAGATTGAAAGAACAATGGACACTTATGAAACAACTAGATGACCTGGATTGTGCAGACAATCTAACATTGCTGTCCCACAATCATGCACACATTAAAGATGAGATGAATATCCTAATTAATAAGCCTCAGCAACTAGATTTGAAAATACACAGGGAAAGACGAAGGTCTTGAGAATAAATGCAATAAATGAAAACCAGATTATGCTGGGGGAAACAGCTCTACAGGATGTAGAATCATACACATACCTTGGTAGCAACATAGACACAGAAGGAGGAACAAACAAAGATATCAAGATAAGAATACAAAAAGCAAAGGGAAACTTTATTGCATTGAGTCAGATATGGAAGTCAAAGGAGATCAAAACGAACACGGGGTCAAAGGCGCAAGGAAGCGGAGCGCCAGGATTAGGGAGATGCCTCTAATCCCTTGCTCTCACCTCCAAGTGGTGACCCTGATAACAGACGGTAGTTCTGGTCTGGCTAAGAGGGCAGGTGCCGTGGAGAGCTACTCTGGGGCAAGTAGAGATGCAAAGGTAGTCATGCTTGATGGGATCCGCTCGCAACACAGACGAGCGAACTCCCAGAGTGATTATTAATGCTCGCCTCTCCCGGCCGATGGGAAAAGCTAGGAGGATACATGTGAAACCTCGTTAGGCGAAACTCGGAGCCGCGCATTCTCTCTCTTGAGTCTCCTCTCTTGAGCCGATGAGTATGCTGGGTGACGAGTTAGACCGCACGCTGGTCCACATAGGTCAAAAGTCTAGCCCCCGTCACAGAGATGGGGCACGAATCAAAGCCATCGAAGAGACGTTGACTCGCGTGTGTCGAAATTCGGAGCCCGCGCATGCTCTCTCTTGAGTCGCCACTCTAGAGCTGATGAGATTGCTGGGAGTCGAGTTGAGTTGCATGTGGCCATCATGAGGCGAAACTCGGTTTTGCCCCTCGGAGTCGGACAGCCCAGTGGGAATTGACGGAAATGGCGAGGTAGGTACCAGGGCAGAGCGAGCAAGCATACGGACGTTGCAAGTATGACACCACATGGGGCGAAACCTGTGACACTATCTCATGGGTGGGGGTTAGGGTTGAGTCATAGACGGTGACAGCCCAGGCAAATGTGAACACGATACGGAAGGCACGAAAAATGTGAGCATGGAAAAGGCGGATGGTGACCAGGCACCAGGGCAGAGCTAGCACGCACGCTGGCAAAGACATAGTGGACCCACTGAGGGTAGGCTGGCACGGCAAGCGCGGAAAGCGAGGCAGGCACTGCAGTGGCGAGCATGGCAGACAAAAGGGTGTGCGTCCCACCCAAATGTGCAGAACAACTGGAAAGCCCAGTAGAGATAAAGCCAGTGCGCGTTTCCGCTCGCAGGAACTACTGCTGCCTTGTAGTTTGATTGGGGACAATCAAAGGCTAGCGGAGCAAACCGCACACAAATCTGAACGGGCGGCAAACCAAGGTGTTCATTAAAACGACTGGTTTTGCTGGGTAGATGGCGTTCATAAGCCCGGGAGGGCAGGCCGTCTAAGGGTCGCTGCCCTAAAAGAAAATGGCAAACCCGCTGCCTTGTGGATTTCGGCTGGGGACAGCCAAAGGCTTGCGGAGAGCGAACCGAACACAAACGCTGGCTGAAATCGAACACACCACCGAGGATAAGCAACTGTGCTCCAATAGGTGCTGAAGGTTGGTGTACGTACATTTACGTTCTGATGTTTGGCTGTTTATATATCACAACAGAATGATAAAAATGGCTTAAGAACGATCGCGAGAGAGAGAGAGAGAGAGAGAGAAAACAAACACAAAGCTGGGAATCTTTCAATCAAATGTGAAGTCAGTGCTGTTCTATGGCTCGGAAACATGGAAGACAGCAAAAGAAACTACCAGAAAACTACAGACCCTCATAAATGAATGTTTACGTAGAAATAAAGGGACTGTGATGGTATGATAAGATTACAAACGAGGAACTCAGAGAAAGAACTAAGCAGATACCAGTGGAGAAGGAGCTCAGGAAGAGAATCTGGTGATGGATGGTATACACATTGAGAAGACCGCTAGGAAGCATAGCAAAACAAACACTGTTTTGGAACCCGCATCAAATAAGGAGTAGCGGAAGTCCTAGAAATATCTGGAGAAGGGAGCTGGAGACTGATATTAAAAGGAAAGACAAGACGTGGAAAGAATTGGAAGGGATGGCGAGAGAGAGGAAGGATGGCAGAGAGAGGAAAGGATGGCAAGAGAGAGGAAGGGATGGCAAGAGAGAGGAAGGAATGGAAGAAGTATGTGAAGTCCTGTGTCATTGGAGTTGAAAGAGGAAGAAGAATAAACCTTACTTAAAATCGAATGTGTTCTTTCCCCATAGCCTAGTATTGCTGACGGCGATACTGAGTTTGTGCTTTGACTTAATCTCGGCAGGATATTGGCATTCTGCCAGAGAGGATCAACCATATGGGGTAAAACTTGGTGCAATCACGCCTAGTGCAATAAATCCTGATGCAATAAAACCTGATGTAATAAAACCTGGTGCAATGAAACATGGTGCAATGAAACATGGTGCAATAAAACCTGGTGCAATAAAACCTGATGCAATAAAACCTGGTGCAATGAAACATGGTGCAATAAAACCTGGTGCAATAAAACCTGGTGCAATAAAGTAAATCCTTTAGCTTCAGACCTTAGATTAGTGAAATTATCTTTCTGAGTTCTTTTCTTAATTGTAGGTTGTCAGTACATGAAGTAAGCACATGCCTTTCTTGCAATTTGTTGCTGTGGCATAGAGATAGCGTGTTCGCCTCTAGTTCCAAAACGTTCGTGGTTCATTTTCGATGTTGAACGATTGTATTATATTTCCCAGTGATCCTTGATTTCAATGTAGGTGAGATCAAGTTCCTAGTCCTATACGAAGACGGACGATAAAACATGGGACAATGTTACAGTTAGACATGTAAAAGAACACTTACAGTTTAAAGAAGATGAAATTTGCCTCAAAAGTCGCTGCCTGAGAAAACATAAATAAAATATAACACAAGTTCGCACAATTTATTTTTTAATTCTAAAGATTACATGGAGAATCCTCATCGGTGCTGCGAAGTCTGTGCTTTGTTGATGCGAAGTCTGTGTTTTGTCGGTGTGAAATTTGTACTTTGTCGGTGTGAAATTTGTACTTTGTCGGTGTGAAATTTGTACTTTGTCGGTGTGAAATTTGTACTTTGTCGATGTGAAATTTGTACTTTGTCGATGCGAAGTCTGTGCTTTGTTGATGCGAAATTTGTACTTTGTCGATGTGAAATTTGTACTTTGTCGATGGAAATTTGTACTTTGTCTTAGTGTGAAGTTTGCACTTTGTCGCTTCAATTTGTACTGTATGAAGTTTGCACTTTGTCGCTGTGAAGTTTGTACTTTGTCTGTGTGAAGTGTGTACTTTGTTACTGTGAAGTTTGTACTTTGTTACTGACATCTTCATGTGTAAAAATAGAGATCGGAACATCATCATCAAATAGCTTGTCCTGTGCAGAACATTGCCACCCTTACAGTCCTTCGGAATGTCGCTCTCTCATAGGCCAGATGTCCCGCCTCTACAGCCACCCAGCTCAAATCATCAGTTACATTATGAATCCATCTTCTCTTGGTCTTCCTGTTCTCCTCTATACTGGAATATTTCCTTCCATAATGGTCTTCTGCAATCCTGCGATATCTTAGCACCCATGGTTATTTACTGAAGATGAATGATTGATTGAATGATTGATTGATCGATTGATTGATTGATTGATTGATTGATTGATTGATTGATTGATTGATACATTGACACATTCATCATTACACTTCAGTGAATAACCATGATGTGTGCTCTGATCTATTTCTAACACAGGAAGATCTCAGCGACAGTTCACAAACTCCGTAGCACACTCGAGGGTCCCTGATGACATTTAGAAGATAGAGAAAATATTTGGTAGAAATTGTATGATTTAATTTCTGCTCATAAATTGTGCCCGAACAGCGGCGCTCCGTCCTGCTCTTCTTTGTTTTGAATTGCCAAGGGCTCTTTTACTTGCTCAAATTGAAGACGGAACTTGCGTTTTATCGCCTGGTCTCCTATAGGACTTCGAACTGGATCTGACCAACACTTAGATTAATGATCTCTGAACAAATGTCTCCATGACTCCACGAGGGTAATGATGATGGTTCAACCAATCAATGAATCTTGTTTGTCGCTTGTGTTGATTTGTTGTTCTACGTCAGCATAATCAATGAATCTTGTTTATCGCTTGTGTTGATTTGTTGTTCTACGTCAAACATGATCAATGATCTTGTTTGTCGCTTTGTTGATTTGTTTTTCTCGTAGCCAAATAAATGCATCTTGTTATGTGCTTGTGTTGATTTGTTGTTCTACGTCAGACAATCAATGAATCTTGTTTGTCGCTTGTATTGATTTGTTGTTCTACTGTTGAGCATATGTGTCAGCTTCTCAACAGGTTTGAGAATCCCTGTGTGAAATGATCTATTTAAGTATGTAGATATCTGATATTCAGCTCTAAATTTGTCATTGCTACGACAAACATTGGATGTCTCACACAGGTAGTTTGCACAGATGTTGTCACTCGTGTGATGTTTTGTCTCATTAGCCATGATGCATTAGGTAGTATGCATGTGTGTGTGTGTGTGTGTGTGTGTGTGTGTGTGTGCGTGCGCTCTCTAGACAGTGTATGAGTCAAATTTGCAGTCTATTTAGTAGCGCGTTACAATAGAGCACGTACTATTCTAGTTTAAAATACCAGAAGTCTGGTTGTCTGTTAAAGCGTGTGCTTCATAGATTACATGAAAGATGTTTGACAGAGTACTACAGATTAGAAAAATGCAGTTTTTATATATTACTACATCAAGAGATTAGAAGAAAGCTTTGTTACTTTGTTACCAGTGCCAAACTTTGTCTCTGACAGCAACACATCACAGAAAGCTCACCAACACTTTGTTACCAGTGCCAAACTTTGTCTCTGACAGCAACACATCACAGAAAGCTCACCAACACTTTGTTACCAGTGCCAAACTTTGTCTCTGACAGCAACACACACAGAAAGCTCACCAACACTTTGTTACAGTGTCAAACTTTGTCTCTGACAGCAACACATCACAGAAAGCTCACCAACACTTTGTTACCTGTGTCAAACTTTGTCAACACATCACAGAAAGCTCACCAACACTTTGTTAGCAGTGTCAAACTTTGTCAACACATCACAGAAAGCTCACCAATTTGTTACCAGTGTCAAACTTTGTCAAACACACAGAAAGCTCACCAAGGACTTTGTTAGCAGTGTCAAACTTCTGTCAACACATCACAGAAAGCTCACCAACACTTTGTTAACCAGTGTCAAACTTTGTCAACACATCACAGAAAGCTACAAACTTTGTTACCAGTGTCAAACTTTGTCAACACATACAGAAAGCTCAACCAAACTATTACCAGTGTATAACTTTCAACACATCACAAAAGCTCACTAACACTTTGATTACCAGCGTAAAACCTTTGTCAACACATCACAGAAGCTCACCAATCACTTTGTTGACCAGTGTCAAACTTTGTAACACATCACAGAAAGCCACAACACTTTGTTACCAGTGTCAAACTTTGTCAACACATCACAGAAAGCTCACCAACACTTTGTTACCAGTGTCAAACTTTGTCAACAATACAGAAGCTCACCAACACTTTGTTAGCAGTGTCAAACTTTGTCAACACATCACAGAAAGCTCACCAACACTTTGTTAGCAGTGTCAGACTTTGTCAACACATCACAGAAAGCTCACCAACACTTTGTTACCAGTGTCAAACTTTGTCAACACATCACAGAAAGCTCACCAACACTTTGTTACCAGTGTCAAACTTTGTCAACACATCACAGAAAGCTCACCAACACTTTGTTACCAGTGTCAAACTTTGTCAACACATCACAGAAAGCTCACCAACACTTTGTTACCAGTGTCAAACTTTGTCAACACATCACAGAAAGCTCACCAACACTTTGTTACCAGTGTCAAACTTTGTCAACACATCACAGAAAGCTCACCAGGTGTGAAATGAAATGCTTGAGGAAGACAGTAGGTGGTTGGGGCGGGGTCATCAGGAAACACAGACTACGAAACAAGGACATCAGAAGCAGAGTGGGCATAACTTCATGCACCGAATACGTTGAAAGACAACAAATGCAGTGGTTTGGGCATTTAATGAGAATGCAATACAACCAACCACCAATAACAGCATACAATAAAAAGAGAGTAGGTGCTAGAGCCAAAAGAAGACCAAGAAAAAGATGGATAGACAATATCAAGACCACACTACATAAATACGGATATAACACAACAAGGGCGACTCATCTGGCCCTAGAACGCAAATTAAAGCTCCCATCCCTACGCTTAACGGCAAGAGTGGACAACCAATTCCTTCATCCACCTGGTGGAAGGCAATAGACACAATAAACAGAACACTAGATCAACAGATTCGAAGAAAGTTAATAATAGATTAGATGTCTCTATTAAAAAAATTGAATGTACACATGACAGACGTAACAACTAGTAGTACACATGCACATACTAGCAACAATAAGTACACATGACACACGTAGCAACAATAAGATGTAACACATAGAGATATCAACAAGATAACTAGAACTGCTAGACTGTATAAAGAGACATCTTTAACATAGATATATATATATAAAATATATACATATATATATCTTCCACTTGTACCGTTATACGTTACATAGGGTCCGCAAGTAGTTTCTCCATACCGCTCTAACCTGGGCAAATCGTTCAATCTTTTTCATGGAATTGAGTCCGATATTGTTTGCCTCTCTCAGCAAAGTTCGTTTCAATGTCTCCCTTAGGCATCCTCTCTTTCTTGAACCCTTTGCATCCCACTTCAGTGTCGGCTTTGATATTCGTTGATCGTTTCATCTCAATGTACGTCCCAAAATATCTCCATCTTCTTCTTATACCTGTTGTTATTAGTGGTTGATCAGACATTTCTCTGATTTCATCACTTCTCCTCAATTAGTTACATTTTATGTTCATTATATTCTGCAGAAAGTTCGATAGAACAAATTATGGGATCGTCTAAGAAAATATGGAATCAGCAAACATCTCATCAAGGTCTGCAAGAGTTTATACATTTCAAATAAAAGTTACATAAGAACAAAAGCCGGAACATCAAAAACACTCACAGTAAACTCAGGAGTTAGACAGGGATGTGTGCTCTCCCCACTGCTGTTTATAACATACATGGACAACATAAGTAGAGAAGCAGGAATAGAGAAAGAAAAAATAATATTTCAGAACTTTTATTTGCAGATGACCAAGTACTGATTGCAGTAAACCAAGAATCTCTCCAGAACCATTTTAGATTAGTTGACATCAAGGGTAAGAAGTACAACATGAAAATAAATATAATAAAGACAGAGACAATGGCAATAAATAGACAACCAGAAAGCCTTACATTAAAACTCCAGAACGTAGACATAAAACAAACAATTGAGGCCAAATACTTAGGAGCAATTTTCACAGCAGATGGAAGTATCGATAGCGAAATCAGCAATCGTTGCACAAAACCTAACCAAGTACTGGGACAGTTAACACCACTGTTGTCACATAAAGAGATACTGCTAACCAAGTACTGGGACAGTTAACACCACTGTTAACACAGTACGCTAACAATAGCAATCAAGAAGATTTCACCTATTCAGTTCAAAAATGGCAATAAGCTAATGAGCGAAAATACGCAGAATGGTCTAAGAAAGCCAGTTTTCTGGCCAACACCATGTTACCAGTGTCAAACATGGCCAATAACAGCAGCTAATGAGCAGAAAATCATAACGACAGAGATGAGGTGTCTTAGAAGAGCTGCAGGTGTGACAGTAAGTCTGGCAACACTATGTTACCAGTGTCAAACATGGCCAATAACAGCAGCTAATGAGCAGAAAATCATAACGACAGAGATGAGGTGTCTTAGAAGAGTTGCAGGTGTGACAATAAGAGATAAAATTAGAAATGAATAAATCAGAAGGAGACTGGATGTGAAACCAGTC
Source organism: Arion vulgaris (assembly GCA_020796225.1). Taxonomy (NCBI): domain Eukaryota; kingdom Metazoa; phylum Mollusca; class Gastropoda; order Stylommatophora; family Arionidae; genus Arion; species Arion vulgaris. The sequence continues at coordinate 32,228,181 of CM036773.1, forward strand.
ATTCAATTCATAAAAGAACAACATATTAAATGGTTTGGACACCTGACCAGAATGCCCTGGTATCGCCTACCACAGAGAGCCACACAGAAAAAGTATAATGAGTACAAGGCAAGAGGAAGACCACGCAAAAGATGGAGCGACTGCATTAAGAACAGTCTTACGAATATGAATATCAGTTTAGAAAGTGCATTAAAACAAGCACACACAAGATCACTACGTCCACCCCCTCCCGCCCACAACACTTCTATAAAGAAGTAAATGGAAGGAGATAAGAAGATATTTCACAGACTTCTTTTTCAAATGCATTCAACTTGTTTTCTATATCTTTAATCATTGTCCAACTCTCTCTCTGACATATGTCGTAGGCAGGAAATAGCAATATCCAAAAGTACGTTCACAAATATGTCGTAGGGAGGAAATCATTATATCAGGTGCCGTCTCCACATCGAAGGTTGGCTGCAATGAATCTCAGCATCCTCTTTTCTTTCGCTTTGGCTGTCACACTGCCAGACTGTAACCTGTCCATTTCTTAAAGTTTCCCTCCCACTTTTCTCTCGGTCTTCCTCTTGCTCTTCTCCCTCAACTTTCCCCTCTAGTAAATGTTTTATCATGGTGTCATGTCTTTTATGTGCCCAAAATACTTTACTTGTCTGAATTTTATTTCTCTTAATAATTGTTTCTTCATGCCTAGTTTTCCTAAAACTTGTTTATTTGTCTGTTTTTCTGTCCATGAAACTCTGCCTATTCTTCTATAAATCCACATCTCAAATGCATCAATTCTGTCTTCTAACTGCTTGTTCATTGTCCATGTTTCGAGCCATACATTAATATAGGATATATATAGCATTTGATCATTCTCATTTTTAGCCTGTTTGTGATTTGTTTGAATGTCAGTAACTTTCTCATACTATTGAAATTATCCTTGGCCATTCCTATTCTCTTTTAATTTCTGTTATACATCTGCCATCATCTGTTATCCTCTGACCAGAGATATAAGAAACTTTTACTTGATGTGTAATTCTCCATGTATTTTTATATTCATTTTAGGTTTTTCCATTTCTTTGTTTATTACCATAGTAAGGAGATAGCAATAGCCAAAAGTGCATTCACAAATATGACGATACACTCATTATTATTCAAATTAATTTTAAAATATAAACATACGTAGTCAACAGCTGAACTATTTATTCATTTCAGTCATAAACAAGGTCATTGAAACAGACAGAACAAGGATGAAAATGAACACGAACAAGATTAAACATGACACTGAACAAGTCATTGAAACATGAACTGAACAAGGTCATTGAAACAGACACTGAACAATATTGAAACAGACACTGAACAAGGTCTTAAACATACATAAAAGGCAGAACATGAACAGAAAGGTCATTGAAACAATGAACATATTAAACATGAATGAACAATATTGAATGAACACTGAACAAGCAGAGACCTACATTACAGTCATTTGGGATGTGGGTATACTGACATGAAATAGAACATACTTTTTATGTAAAGAGCTTAGACTACAGATATTCAAAATGTTCCATCATAATTCATGAGCCTTTACCCAGACTTACAGATGTTCAAACATTTACATCATATCTCAGAGCCTTTAACCCAGACTTACAGATGTTCAAACATGTTACATCATAATTCAGAGCCTTTGACCCCAGATTACAGATGTTCAAACATGACCATCATAATTCAAGCCTTTGACCAGACTTACAGATGTTCAAACATGTTACCACATAATTCATGAGCCTAACCAGACCTACAGATGTTCAAACATGTACCCTCATATTCAGGAGCCTTTACCAGACTTGACAGATGTTCAAAAATGTACCATCATAATCTATGAGCCTGACCCCAGACTTAAGATGTTCAAACATGTTACATCATAATCTCAGAGCTTGCAGACTTACAGATGTTCAAACATGTTACCATCATAATCTCATGAGCCTTTAACCCCAGACTTACAGATATTCAAACATGTTACCATCATAATCTCATGAGCCTTTGACCCCAGACTTACAGATATTCAAACATGTGCATGATTTTGGGAAACCCACTATAGTTACCACAGAGCTCTTCAGCTTAAATTTCGCCCTATATCCACCACTTATTAACCACTTTTGTGATTGTATGTGATTCGAGCCTAAAAGCGATTGTACGTTGTGCCAGCTGTGTGCCGTCAAGTAGGATAGCATATCCAATTTCTCGGCTGATTTTTAATTTACTAGGGTAGCTTCCTAGTCCCCTACTTCAGTCGCCTCTTACGACATGCCTTGTAGGTCGCAGTGTTACTATTCTTTGCTCCCCTTCAGAACCTCGGCAACACGCTGGCGATGACAGAGAGGAAGTGTCTACACAGAATGATGGGAGTATCAAGACGAGACCGGTTTAAAAATGAAGACATCAGGAAAAAAGTGGGTTATTGGTTATTAAACTGACGTCATTGCACTCCGGACAGAGCCTTAGGCGTACAGTCTCCCAACAGATATCGAAGAGTATGCATACTGATGGTTCTCGTGGCTCGCTGGTTAAACACACTCCTAACTCTGCCCCTAAGGCATCCAGCTCTACTTGTACACCGGTAACTCCAAACTGCCTAAATCGCTTGATCGATTCAACATCTATTTTAGTTTCCTCATCAACCAGACAGTTGCGAAGAGACCGAAGAATATCTTCCTTATCCTCCTCAACTCCACAACGCCTGTCCGCTCTCGCATTGCCACAAACATCTGCGTGCCCAGGACAGTAGATCTATGTAACTTTCTGGAGGTTAGAAACCTCTATAGACGACATCCGCTCATACGGAAACCTGCTCTTCTGGATCTTGTGAAGCATCGACTGAGAGTCAGATGCAACAACCGTCCCAATAATGAAGTCCCAGAGAGCCAATGGAGGGCAGCAGTAACGACCTCAACCTCCATCCTCAGACTAGAAGTAGTTGTCCTGTATGCCCCACTTCGCTCTGCAACAACCCTACCATGCGCATTAGCCAAGAAACCCCAGCCTGACTTCTCACCACGTTGAACCGACCATCGGTATATACAACAACATCATCATCCCTTGCATTATCTTCTATCAGCTGCTTAACTGCGAGATCAACCTTAACGTTGCCCCAATCTCGACATTATCTTCCAAGAGTAATGATAACGTTGATATAGTTGGTCATGCTACCATCTGTTGGGATCCATTCTTCCCTTTTGGTAGGGTCGCAACCGTAGTCACCTGGCCAATTGTTCTCTCAGCCTGGGCCATCCACGACATGCCACGCTTGATTCTCGAGTTCTTAACAAGTGGGTACAATATCAGTACTGAACTTCATCAAGAAACCACAAATTAAAAGTCTCGGTCACATAAGCAGATTACTAACAAACACTGCTCATCAACATCAAACTGGCGTGTTGGGCCGCTGCACATTGCTGGATTTCTTGAAGTGGAGATCGGAGCACCTATGGACATGCCTTAAGTGATGTGAAGATAATATTTAAATAACTGATAACCAAATGTGCATCAAAGAACAATGCTACTTCGATACAGTGGAGACAAAGAACAATGCTACTTCGATACAGTGGAGACAAAGAACAATGCTACTTCGATACAGTGGAGACAAAGAACAATGCTACTTCGATACAGTGGAGACAAAGAACAATGCTACTTCGATACAGTGGAGACAAAGAACAATGCTACTTCGATACAGTGGAGACAAAGAACAATGCTACTTCGATACAGTGGAGACAAAGAACAATGCTACTTCGATACAGTGGAGACAAAGAACAATGCTACTTCGATACAGTGGAGACAAAGAACAATGCTACTTCGATACAGTGGAGACAAAGAACAATGCTACTTGATACAGTGGAGACAAAGAACAATGCTACTTGATACAGTGGAGACAAAGAACAATGCTACTTTGATACAGTGGAGACAAAGAACAATGCTACTTTTCATCAAGAACAATTGTCTCGTCAGATACAGCGATTGACTAAAAACAATGCTCATCAACATGAACAAAGACACAATGCTGATTTCTTGAAAGTGGAGACAAAGAACTAATGCTACTGATAAGTGATGTGAACAAAATTAAATAACTGATACAAAGTGCATCAAAGAACAATGCTACTTCGATACAGTGGAGACAAAGAACAATGCTACTTCGATACAGTGGAGACAAAGAACAATGCTACTTCGATACAGTGGAGACAAAGAACAATGCTACTTCGATACAGTGGAGACAAAGAACAATGCTACTTCGATACAGTGGAGACAAAGAACAATGCTACTTCGATACAGTGGAGACAAAGAACAATGCTACTTCGATACAGTGGAGACAAAGAACAATGCTACTTCGATACAGTGGAGACAAAGAACAATGCTACTTCGATACAGTGGAGACAAAGAACAATGCTACTTCGATACAGTGGAGACAAAGAACAATGCTACTTCGATACAGTGGAGACAAAGAACAATGCTACTTCGATACAGTGGAGACAAAGAACAATGCTACTTCGATACAGTGGAGACAAAGAACAATGCTACTTCGATACAGTGGAGACAAAGAACAATGCTACTTCGATACAGTGGAGACAAAGAACAATGCTACTTCGATACAGTGGAGACAAAGAACAATGCTACTTCGATACAGTGGAGACAAAGAACAATGCTACTTCGATACAGTGGAGACAAAGAACAATGCTACTTCGATACAGTGGAGACAAAGAACAATGCTACTTCGATACAGTGGAGACAAAGAACAATGCTACTTCGATACAGTGGAGACAAAGAACAATGCTACTTCGATACAGTGGAGACAAAGAACAATGCTACTTCGATACAGTGGAGACAAAGAACAATGCTACTTCGATACAGTGGAGACAAAGAACAATGCTACTTCGATACAGTGGAGACAAAGAACAATGCTACTTCGATACAGTGGAGACAAAGAACAATGCTACTTCGATACAGTGGAGACAAAGAACAATGCTACTTCGATACAGTGGAGACAAAGAACAATGCTACTTCGATACAGTGGAGACAAAGAACAATGCTACTTCGATACAGTGGAGACAAAGAACAATGCTACTTCGATACAGTGGAGACAAAGAACAATGCTACTTCGATACAGTGGAGACAAAGAACAATGCTACTTCGATACAGTGGAGACAAAGAACAATGCTACTTCGATACAGTGGAGACAAAGAACAATGCTACTTCGATACAGTGGAGACAAAGAACAATGCTACTTCGATACAGTGGAGACAAAGAACAATGCTACTTCGATACAGTGGAGACAAAGAACAATGCTACTTCGATACAGTGGAGACAAAGAACAATGCTACTTCGATACAGTGGAGACAAAGAACAATGCTACTTCGATACAGTGGAGACAAAGAACAATGCTACTTCGATACAGTGGAGACAAAGAACAATGCTACTTCGATACAGTGGAGACAAAGAACAATGCTACTTCGATACAGTGGAGACAAAGAACAATGCTGTCAGAAAGGGGAAAAAAGCAGAAAACACGTATGCTACTTCAGTGATCTAACAGTGGAGACAAAATACAATGACTGACTTCGTGACCCGTGGAGGACAAAAAAACAATGCTTACTGATGACAGTGAAGAGACATAAAACAATGCTACTGATCGACCATAGACAGAGGACAAATACAGATGACGTGACGTGTCACCAGTAGACAGACGGACATTAAATACAGATGAGTTGCAGTGATCGACAGAACAGACGGACATTAAATACAGTGACGTTGTACAGTGATCTAACCAGTAGACAGACGGACATTAAATACAGATGACGTTGACAGTGATCTGACCAGTAGACAGACGGACATTAAATACAGATGACGTTGACAGTGATCTGACCAGTAGACAGACGGACATTAAATACAGATGACGTTGACAGTGATCTGACCAGTAGACAGACGGACATTAAATACAGATGACGTTGACAGTGATCTGACCAGTAGGCAGACGGACATTAAAATACAGATTAGGTTGACAGTGAACTGACCAGTAGACAGACGGATCTTAAATACAGATGACGTTGACAGTGAACTGACCAGTAGAGAGACGGTCATTAAATACAGATGACGTTGACAGTGAAGGTGGCATGCATTAGCGTAATGCGTAAGTGTTCGTCTATCGCCTTTGACACAAGTGGGTTGGGGTTCAATCCCACACTCAACATTCCACAAGTGAGGAAAGGAATTGACCATCCTACCTCCTGCACACTAGGGATAGAAGAGTGACGTGACTACATAACCCAAGGTCTGAAAAGGTTATGGAAATGTTATCTATCTAGATATCTATCTATAAGAAGCAAATGATCGTAATTGTATGTATGTCTGTTCCAACTGTTTCAAGGTATATGGACATCCGAAGGACTTAAAATTTGGCAAGAGGGTAGCTTTCATAGATGAGATATTGTAAAAATTATAAATCCGAACTATTGGTTCTTCTCTATATCTAAATTTCAACTTAACGAAATGGTAATGAAAACTAAAACCGAAAAACCGGAATCCCTATTTTCACTTGCCGGTTACATGTTAAAACGATGATGACGACTACTATTATAAGGTTTTTTTAACACATTTTCTAGCAGTTGCGCGCGGCTTAATTGATAAGTGCACATTCTACAATGCGGTAGACCCGTGATCGATTCACGCTCTGGCCAAATATTTATTTTTCTAAACATATCTAGTCACTGGATAAGTTTATAATCTGAATAAATTCAATTTGCCAATTGTTATTTTAGTCGATTTTGAGGGGACGGTCAGTGTTCCATTAGTATGCTCAGTCTCGCACTGTTTGGTACTTACAATTTTCGGAAATAATACAATTTCGTATATCTATCGAAACTAATGAAGTTAGAGATATGCGGTTGGAGAATGATAAGAAACGAAAAATGAAGGCCATAAACATGAAGACAGAGGAGTAAAGATTAGTTATTAGGCTAGACTACAAGCGTCGGAGGAGTGTAAAGGCGATGATGAGGAAACTAATGGGGAACGACTTGGAAGATCAGCGGAAAAGGATAACAAATATAACTTGAAAAGTGTTGAACATTACAACAAGATTTAAATTAAATTCTCCGTGCGAAGAAGAACGGGTACATCTACTAACTATTTATATATAGATCTATATATATCTAGTGTACGTGTTTTTACATTATGCTAGTTCTTTATCTGTTAATTTCCGCACGATTAAAGTGAACATGGTGCTTCTAACAACTTCTAACCAATAATGAATTCACATATTTATTCCCACACAAACATTCAGAGAAATAATGCTTACACATTTGCCTTTTTTGTTTTATATTATTTAGTATTTTAGAACTGTATCGATACCTGCAGACTAGTCAATAGTAACCTAAATCTATTTCGATACTTAGTAGACTAGTCAATAGTAGCTACTATAGTAGACTAGTCAATAGTAATATAAACGTATTGATCTTGTAGCTACAAGTATAATGTATCGATACTTAGTAGACTAGTAATAGTAATTAAAACTGTATCGATACTTGTAGACTAGTTAATAGTAGCCTAAAACTTTTGTATCGATACTCTCGTAGAACTAGACTTAATAGTAGCCTAAACTTGTATCGATACTTAGTAGACTAGTCAATTGTAGCCTAAACTTTTATCGATCCTTAGTAGACTAGTAAATAGTAGCCTAAAACTGTATCGATACTTGGTAGACTAGTTAATAGTAGCCTAAACTTGTATCGATACTTGGTAGACTAGTTAATAGTAGTTTAAACTTGTATCGATTCTTAGTAGTTAGTTTTTCCGTTCGTGCTAAAGACGGCACATAGGGCAGAGGTTTTAGATCTCCATGTGAAGCGGTTCTTTGCTAGCAGTTGGAGATCTTGTATTGTTTTTTCATCCAAGTAGTTTACTTTCCTGTAGGATTGTTCTTCGAAGAGTGGTCTTAGGTCTTCCACGTTTTCTTTTCCAACTGGTGACCACATAAGGACTTGTCGATTTAGTCTCTTTTCGTCTGATCTAAGAACATGACCTAAATATTTCCAACTTCGTTTCCTTATAATATTTGATACGGGTTGTTGGTGTGTTCTATCTCTCACTGTGTTGTTAGAAACGAAATCACTCCATTTGACTTTTAATAATTTTCGGAGACATTTATTCTCAAAGCTGTCCAGTTTCTTATCAATTTTCTTTGTTGATTTCCAACTTTCACAACTGTAAGTCAGTACAGGAATCACACATGACCTAAATAATTTAACTTTTGTACATATACTCATGCTGAGAGAGACAGGAAATATCGGTCTCAGTTCCATGGAGGAGATTGAGCGAGTTGCCCAGAATAGAGCGGTATGGAAAAATTACTTGCAGGCCCTATGTAACGTATAACGTTACGAGAGGAATTATTATTATTATTACATATACTCAGGTTTTGAGATTGCCAGATATTTGTTAACTTAGTGAAGGCACTAGCTGCTATAGCAATACGAGAGTTTATTTCTTTCATCGTGTCTCCGTTGTTTGACACTTTATTACCCAAATATGTCAAATGTTTAACTTTCTCCAGTGTTTGGCCATTTATTACGATGTTGTCTGTCGAGTTTGTGAGGTCCATAATTTTGGTCTTGGCAGAATTAATCTTGAGACCAAACTGCTCTGCAAGTGTGCAAAGATTGTTCGTTAGTTTGTGAGTTCCTTGTATGGTTGAATTCAATATGCCACGTCGTCGGCACAGTCAAGATAAAATAGTCTGCTGTTATTAAGACATTTGATGCCTAGTTGATCGTCTATACTTAGTAGGTATCGATGATAACATAACACTGTATCGATACTTTGTAAACTAGCTCAATGATAACCTAACACTGTATCGATACTTAGTAGGTATCTATGATAACCTAACACTGTATCGATACTTAGTAGGTATCAACGATAACCTAAGACTGTATCGATACTTTGTAAACTAGCTCAATGATAACATAACACTGTATCGATACCTAGTTGTGTAGTCAATGGTAACCAAAAGCAGTGTTAATGAAAGTCTAATATAATCAAATGTGCAACGAAATGTTAAAACACGTAATTACAAAGTACTGTAGTTTTACAAATTACAAAAACAATGACAAAATACAGCAACGTTTCGACCAACAAGGCCTTTATCAAGCAAACGAACAAACAGGAGTGACAAAATGAAACACAAATGGACGACCAAATACAAACGTATCTAAGGAAAATCTGAAATAGAAACGAATAACGAAATAAATGTAACACAAAAAAACACATAAAAACTAGAAATAGAACGGAAAAGAAACAATGAAACATCTAGTAAGTATATAACTTGAATACATGCAACATATACCCATATAGATTACAAAGTATGGGAAGAGAAAGTACTAAGAAGCATAAGAATGGAATATAACTGAATACATGCAACATATACCCATATAGATTACAAAGCATGGGAAGAGAAAGTACTAAGAAGCATAAGAATGGAATACGAAATGTACCAGCTTGTAACGTGTCAACTTTGTGCTAAAAATGTACCAGTGTGTAGAGTGTCAACTTTGTGCTAAAAATGTACCAGTGTGTAGCGTGTCAACTTTGTGCTAAAAATGTACCAGCGTGTAGCGTGTCAACTTTGTACTAAAAATGTACCAGTGTGTAGTACGTAATGTCAACCCTTTGTGCTAAAAATGTACATGAGCGTGTCAACTTTGTCATAAAAATGTACCAGCATTTGGGGTAGCGTGTCAACTTTGTACTAAAAATGTACCAGTGTGTAACGCCGTGTGAGCTTTTTGCTATAAATTTACCAGCGTGTAGCGTGTCAACTTTGTGCTAAAATGTACCAGTGCGTGTCAACGGGCCATGTACCAGTGAGCCTTTTTGCTATAAATTTGCCAGCGTGTAGTGTGCCAGCTCTGTGCTGCAAATATATCGTTTAGAATGTAGCACATATGTTCAAAAAGAAAGAAATAACGAAGCCTGGTCGATATTAATACAAGTACATGAATGGGCGTTCACACATGGTTTTCCAGGGAGGGTCAAAATGGAAGAAAACTATTGTTGGTTTACTACGTGGAAATGGAAAAGATTATATTCGCATAAAATTGTTTTATCAAAAATTCATTTTCCAGAGGTGTAACACTTTCCCCCCTCCTCTTCTACCTCCTTACCTTAACGTATGTACGCCTATGAGTATGTGCAATAACTTGTTGCTAACGATATTGTATTTTCCAGGGGTGACACTTGCACCTCTCCCTCCTTACATTAACGTATGTACGCCCATGAGTATGTGCAATAACTTGCAGCTAACAGTATACACGATATTGCATCAATGACAAGACACGTTATCTTTGTAAGGATATTAGTCTGTCTGTGCAAGTGTCATACGTTACACGCTTACTGTATTGGTATAATTATACACAACACGTGTGACACCCGATGCCCTAGAACTAATCTTAACAACACTGACGCTGCATTTAACAACGAGCCCCATAAATATTAAATAATGCCCTGACCCTGTTTGTGCAGAAACTAGTTTTTATCTTATGCTAATTTATTCATTGCTTAACCGTCAGGTTCATATATGACAATAGCACATCTGGTGCGCGTGGTTTTAGTACCCGCGTACACTGGATCGTACACAAACGTGAGCCAACAAGTGAGACGGCAGAAACAAAATGGCAAGTAATTACATATTATATAAAATGGCGTGTGTGTGTGTGTGTGTGTGTGGTTTGTTCAGAGATGAAATATTCCAATTAGATCAACATGTGCTCATGCCTCAGACTTGGGGAAGGGAGGAAAGGGGTGGGGGTGAAGGAAAAGGGGGGACTATTCATTCTTCTACTTCTTCTTCTTCTTTCTTCTTCGATCGCCCGATGTCAATTCAAGCGGTAGTCATGACGCCTGACATTGTACCTCTGACTGATTTTTGCGTGAGGCCTGCTCACCAGACTTATTCTTCTTTTTCGAACTCTTCAAATCGACCACTTGTTAACCACTCTTTGTGATTTGTATGTGATCCGAACCTAAGAGCGATTGAATGTTGTGCTAGTTATGCTCCTACAAGTTACGGACATCCAATTTTTGGAGACGCTTTTTATTTACTAGGAAAGCTTCCCTAGTACCTCAGTCGCCTCTTATTTGTCTTGTAGGTCGCATTGTTACTATTCTTTGCTTCCTTTGAGAGCCCCAGTAATACACGGGTGTCAATAATATCAAGATGAAGATTATCAACTGATCGTAACGGCTCTCCGGTCAACCCAGCCTGACTTGTATACAAGGAAAAGCGCTGGAAAGTTAAGGAGGCCGTCGTTAGTTTACCACATCACCCATCGTGTGCCGACGGTCAATGAAAATACGGGTCTAACACCGTACTAGCCTATATACCACGTGGTATGAAAGGGGGTTCTTTTACTTTTTTTAAATTTATTAGTAGGGAAAGACCAAGACACAAGTGGGAGAAAAACATCAACAGGTTGAAAAATGTCAGCCTGGCAGACTGCAAACGTCAAGCATGAGAGAGAGAGAGGGAGAGGAGGAGGGAGAAAGAGAGAGAGAGAATGTTTGAGGTCCATGGCAGTCAACTTTTGATGCAGAGATGAAACCTGATGATGATGGTAATGATTTGCTGGTAAGGTAATTCAAGTATTCGCTGTAATCGATACTACATCATGTCAAGTAATCGCTGATACTGAAGCTCAAGTAATCGATACTACATCATGTCAAGTAATCGCTGATACTGAAGCTCAAGTAATCGATACTACATCGATGTCAAGTAATCGTTGATAGTGAAGCCAATGTAATCGATACCAAGTAATCGCTGAAACTAAAGCCCAAGTAATCGACACTACATCATTGTCAAGAAATCGCTGGTACTGAAGCCCACGTAATCGACACTACATCGATTTCAAGTAATCGCTGATACTGAAGATCAAATATTCGATACTACACCGATGTCAAGTAATCACTGATACTAAAGCCCAAGTAATCGATGCTACATCCGCCCGTGTGGTTCCGGGACTCGCAAGGGGAACAAAGAATAGTACCACGGCAATCTACAATGCATGTCGTAAGAGGCGACTGATGTAGGGATGCTACCCTAGTAAATAAAAAAACAGCGCAGAAATCGGATGTGCTGGCCTACTTGTAAGCGCATAACTAGACAACGTACAATCGCTCTTAGGCTCAGATCACATACAAATCACACAAAGGATTGACAAGTGGTTGATATGGAGCGTTCAAGAAGAAGAAGAAGAAAAAAGAAGAAGAAGAAGAAGATGCTACATCGATTTCAAGTAATCGCCGATACTACAAATTCGATTCTTCATTTCAAATCTCTGACGTTGATTTCTAATGTAATTAGAATGAAAATGAGTTTTACTGTGAATGTATTAGTTTGTGGTAATGGAAGTGTTGTGGGGGTGGGGAGAGAGGAAAGGATGTATACTGTGCATGCATTAGTTTGGTGTAATGAGAGTAATTTGTGTGGGGAAGAGAGGTGAACTGGTCATGCAGTGTATCGTGTAATGAGCGTGTTGTGTGCAAGGTAGTGGGGAGGAGTACTGTGCATGCATTAGTTTGGTGTAATGAGAGTAATTTGTGTGGGGAAGAGAGGTGAACTGGTCATGCAGTATATCGTGTAATGAGCGTGTTGTGTGCAAGGTAGTGGGGAGGAGTACTGTGCTTGCATTAGTTTGGTGTAATGTAACGGATATATGTGTAGGGGAGGGAGGGAGGGATATTGTGCATGCATTGGTTTGTGGTGATGTAAGTGATGTATGTAGGGGAGGATGGAGGAGGGGGTGTACTGTGCATGCATTAGTCTGTGGTGATGTAAGTGATGTATGTAGGGGAGGATGGAGGAGGGGGTGTAACTGTGCATGCATTAGTCTGTGGTGATGTAAGTGATGTATGTAGGGGAGGATGGAGGAGGGGGTGTACTGTGCATGCATTAGTCTGTGGTGATGTAAGTGATGTATGTAGGGGAGGATGGAGGAGGGGGTGTACTGTGCATACCTTAGTGTGTGGTGATGTAAGTGATGTGTGTAGGGGTGTAGGGTAGTGTACTGTGCATGCATTAGTTTGTGTAATGTGAGTTTTGTGTGGGGGAGGAAGTGCATTGTGTATGTATTAGTATTTATAATGAGAGTGTTGTGTTGGGAGGGAGGGAGGAAAGAGGAGGGAGGGAGGAAGGGAGGAGGAGGAAGTTGTACTATTACTGCATCAGCTTGTAGTTATAAATGTGTTGCCAAGGTTTGGATAGTGCTACAATATAAACGTATCGTGTCTCTCATTATTACAAATGCCCGCATGTACGACGAGACATTAGATCTACGTAAATACCTGGAGCTTGGATGACTCAATAAGAGACATCACTCACACCTGTCATTTTATACCTTACAACGACGTATGTACAGAGAGAGCACGATAGTAATTACCTTCATAAATGGAATATCGGGGAAGCCTTTGCATGAGAGAACAAAACGACCTTCATCTATATCTTAATGATGGAAGTGTTCGACCTGCATGTTTCAATCCGCCCGACAAGGACGACCTTACAGCTCGTTATCTAGACAAGCAAATCAGCCTGATTTCTCACCACAATACACATCTGTCTATGTCTATACAACAACAACATCGCCTGCGCCGCTAAACATCTGCTGTTAACTACTTAGTTTACTGGTACACTTTCACGTCTGTTTGTTTGTTTGTTTGTTTTGCCATGTGGGGATTAAAGCCTCTTTAAGCTGAGGCACGGCTCTTTTAACCTAAGGACGAAGCTTTTATTGGTTATATCAGAGCGTGTTGACCAACAAACATGAACAATAAGAATTAACTCCTTTCAGAAAATCCAAGTACACCCAGCATGTACAACTTTCAAGTTGCCCCCAATCTCTTTATTTATACATATACACGTTCCTTTTTCGTCTTTATAGACGGTCAATTGGTCAGTGTTTTACTGTGACAACTTCTGAGTTTGTGCTTATCTCTCTTATCTATCAGCTTATAACTAAGTCACTTTTAACACCTTACGCCTCCAGGCTGCCTAGTTTAAGGCAGTGGGTAGATGGCCAGTGCAACTGAATAGTTCCCCTCCGGTCGAAATCAACCTTGGCTTCCACCATGATTTTTGCGCAAAGGTTTGTTTTCCTTATTATTGTTTCTCATTTCCCATTCTCTACTCTTCTCATCCTCGCCTGGGTTCAGCCATTTCTTCCTTCCTTCCTTTCGTTGGCTTGAAATATTGTCTATATATTCAATGTTGTCTCTTGTATCCTTCCTTCTTTTCGTTCACTTGAAATATTGTCTATATATTCAACATTATCTCTTGTATCCTTCCTTCCTTTTGTTTGCTTGAAATATTGTCTATATATTCAATGTTGTCTCTTGTATCCTTCCTTCCTTTCGTTACTTGAAATATTGTCTTATATTCAATGTTTGTCTTTGTATCCTTCCTTCCTTTCGTTCGCTTGAAATATTGTCTATATATTCAATGTGTCTCTTGTATCCTTCCTTCCTTTCGCTTTTTCCTTGAAATATTGTCTATATAGTCAATTTTCTCTGTATCCTTCCTTCCTTTCGTTCGCTTGAAATATTGTCTATATATTCAATGTTTTCTTTGTATCCTTCCTTCCTTCGTTGCTTGAAATATTGTCTATATATTCAATGTTGTCTCTTGTATCCTTCCTTCTTTCGTTTGCTTGAAATATTGTCTATATATTCAATGTTGTCTCTTGTATCCTTCCTTCCTTTCGTTTGCTTGAAATATTGAATATATATTCAATGTTGTCTCTTGTATCCTTCCTTCCTTCCGTTCTTGAAATATTGTCTATATATTCAATGTTGTCTCTTGTATCCTTCCTTCCTTTCGTTCGCTTGAAATATTGTCTATATATTCAATGTTGTCTCTTGTATCCTTCCTTCCTTTCGTTCACTTGAAATATTGTCTATTCAATGTTGTCTTTTGTATCCTTCCTTCCTTCCGTTTGCTTGAAATATTGTCTATATATTCAATGTTGTCTGTTGTATAAACATTGTCTTTTGTAGCTCACACAGAAGTCTGTGTAGTTTTCTGTCCATCAATGGTCCAACTTAAGACTCAGTTTTCAAAAGTCTGTAATAATGTTTGATCTAATTTTGTTATGCTACTGGTTTCTGATCGATATAGAACAATTGATCTGATGAGGGTTTTCTATATTGTGATCTTGGTTTGAGTAGTTGTTCTAGGGCAAAGTATATTGTTTGTTCCCTGTTTGTATTCTAGACTTGATTTCTACTCTTATTAACATTCTCCACTTGGCGTGAGATCAATTCTTTCCTCTTGTAGGTCAGGTCGTAATTGTGTTGTTACCTATAGCATAAGCTAATTCCTCTTTCTCTGCATTTGCACTGTGGGCGTATGTAGCTTAACGGTAGTGTGCTCGATCACAACCCAGGAGTCACTGGTTCAAACTCCAAGGCGGCCATTTTGAAAGCTTCTTCTTCAAACGCTTCATATGGACCACTCTTTCTGATTTGTATGTGATCTGAGCCTAAGAGCGAGTGTACGCTGTGCCAGTTATGCGCCAACAAGTAGGCCAGCACACCCGATCTCTGCACTGCTTTTTATTTACTATGGTAACATCCCTAGGGCCTACATCAGTCGCTTCTTACGACATGTATTGAAGGCTGCAGTGGTACTATTCTTTGCTTCACTTGCTGGCCCCGGTACCACACGGACAATTTTGCAAGAAATATGTTCACTAGATTTCTACTACGGTAACAATAGACCTCATCGTTCAGAAAGGAATGGCAAACTACTGAACGTATAAGTGGTGCCTAGAAAAATCAACGGCTACTGTTGTTGATGACGATATCCTGTAAGAGATATGCCAGGATTTTCATTCATTCAAACTCAGAGATCGACAGATACAGAAAATGATAAGATTATTTACTTTAGTGACTAACTCAGAAGGCGCTACTCACTCATCGCCACATCTCTACTTTCGGTAGAAACAAAGGTTGAAGGTGCACATTAGAAAAATATAGATCACGTGATTGATGAAGTCATGTGACTGAATACAACATTACACATATCAATGAATGTTTACTGATAATGATAATATATGCACGACATCACGTGACTGTTGTGTATTCTCTTATATAAGTAGGGACATGCGCTTTAATCCATTCAACCAGACGTTCCAATTAATCTATCTCTCTCTCTATCTCTCTCTCTGTCTCTATCTCTCTCTATCTCTCTCTCTATCTCTCTCATCTCTCTCTATCTCTCTCTCTCTGCCTTTTTAATCCGGACAGGTGCATAGGTAATCAACCAACTCATGCCAAGTCTTCCTATCTCTAGTTATCTCCTGCAGCTCCCTCCAGCTCCTTTGTATAGTGTTGATCTTTGCATCCAAATCTCATCTCCGTGTATTTCTAGACCTCCTTTCTTTCCTGTCCCTGTGGGCTCCAGGAAAGGACCTTTCTTGTTATATTCCACTCTGGTTTTCTCAAAGTGTGTCATATCCAGCGCCAGCGTCTTTTTGTTAAACATCTGCTTCACCTAATAGACTATGAATATGGTCAATAAATAGACAGTCAATAAATAGACAGTCAATAAATAGACAATCAATAAATAGACAGTCAATAAATAGACAGTCAATAAATAGACAGTCAATAAATAGACAGTCAATAAATAGACAGTCAATAAATAGACAGTCAATAAATAGACAGTCAATAAATAGACAAGTCAATAAATGACAGTCAATAAATAGACAAGCGCTTCCGAAACAATTGACCAAACACAGCATTTGAAGCACAAACCCTTTTTGTTTACGACAGCCATTGCCAAGCTCTGCTCAGAACATAACTAGCTAGCCTGTCTCACGATGCTGTCTGAGGAAAACGCCTGACAGCATCGTGAGACAGGCTCTCCGATGGAACCCCAGGGCAATAGAAGTAAGGGAAGACCCAGAAACACCTGGAGACGGGAGTTAGAGATGGAATGCAAGAGGAACGGGGAGAGAGTGGCGAGATCTGGAAGATGGCCTTGGATAGGCGGGCTTGGAAGGCATTGGATAGGCGGGCTTGGAGGCCTTGGATAGGCCAGGGCTTGCCCTAGGGGGCTGAAGGCCTTGGGAATAAAGCAGGCTTGAAGTATGCACTAGGCAGCAAGCATATAGGACAGGGCAGAAGGCCTGGATATGGAAGCTATGACCTTGGATAGGCAGCTGAAGACCTGATAGGCAGGCTGGAGGCCTTGGTTGCGACCTATGCTTCCTAGGGCGAAGGGTGAAGAAGAAGAAGAATGTACTCACGCTACACACACACTACCATATGTACACACACACTACTATATGTACACACACACTACCATATGTACACACACACTACTATATGTACACACACACTACCATATGTACACACACACTACCATATGTACACACACACTACTAATTTTACACACACACTACCATATGTACACACACACACTACCATATGTACACACACACTACCATATGTACACACACACTACTATATGTACACACACACTACATATGTACACACACCTACATATGTACACACACACTACCATATGTACACACACACTACTATATGTACACACACACTACTATATGTACACACACACTACCATATGTACACACACACTACTATATGTACACACACACTACCATATGTACACACACACTACCATATGTACACACACACTACCATATGTACACACACTACTATATGTACACACACACTACCATATGTACACACACACTACCATATGTACACACACACTACTATATGTACACACACACTACCATATGTACACACACACTACCATATGTACACACACTACCATATGTACACACACTACCATATGTACACACACACTACCATATGTACACACACACTACCATATGTACACACACTACTATATGTACACACACACTACCATATGTACACACACACTACCATATGTACACACACATACATATGTACACACACTACCATATGTACACACACACTACCATATGTACACACACACTACCATATGTACACACACTACTATATGTACACACACACTACCATATGTACACACACACTACCATATGTACACACACACTACTATATGTACACACACACTACTATATGTACACACACTACTATATGTACACACACACTAACATATGTACACACACACTACCATATGTACACACACACTACTATATGTACACACACACTACTATATGTACACACACACTACCATATGTACACACACACTACCATATGTACACACACACTAACATATGTACACACACACTACCATATGTACACACACACTACCATATGTACACACACTACATATGTACACACTACTATATGTACACACACACTACTATATGTACACACACACTACCATATGTACACACACTACTATATGTACACACACTACCATATGTACACACACTACTATATGTACACACACACTACCATATGTACACACACACTACCATATGTACACACACACTACCATATGTACACACACACTACCATATGTACACACACACTACTATATGTACACACACACTACCATATGTACACACACACTACCATATGTACACACACACTACTATATGTACACACACACTACTATATGTACACACACTACTATATGTACACACACACTACTATATGTACACACACACTACCATATGTACACACACTACTATATGTACACACACTACTATATGTACACACACACTACCATATGTACACACACACTACATATGTACACACACACTACATATGTACACACACACTACTATATGTACACACACACTACCATATGTACACACACACTACATATGTACACACACACTACTATATGTACACACACACTACTATATGTACACACACACTACTATATGTACACACACACTACCATATGTACACACACTACTACATATGTACACACACACTACTATATGTACACACACACTACTATATGTACACACACACCTACATATGTACACACACACTACCATATGTACACACACACTACTATATGTACACACACACATATGTACACACACCTATATGTACACACACACTACCATATGTACACACACACTACCATATGTACACACACTACCATATGTACACACACTACCATATGTACACACACACTACTATATGTACACACACTACTATATGTACACACACACTACCATATGTACACACACACTACTATATGTACACACACTACTATATGTACACACTCTACCATAAGTACACACACTACCATATGTACACACTACCATATGTACACACATTACCATATGTACACACACTACCATATGTTACATATTAAAGGTTACGAGTACACATCTGTCAGTGGTGCCACTTGTATCATTTGTCTGTGTCTAAATTGCATCACAACTACAAAGAGTTGACCGATATATGTCTGTCTGACATGATGAATAGCCCAGACCTAGAAATACAAATATTCATACATTATGCCATGAACTGTCATTGCTTCGTGATTGCACATTGAGTTCTTGACTTTATCATATGGATTTCACCGTGATTGGCACATTGAGTTCTTTACTTTATCATATGGACTTCACCGTGATTGGCACATTGAGTTCTTGACTTTATCATATGTGCATCTCGACTAGTAGATATAGATATATATGTTCTAGTTTGGGATCGTAAAAATCCTATATGTTTTCCATTTCAAATTCTTCTTCTTCTTTTTCTTTGAACGCTCCATATCGACCATTTGTTAACCACTCTGTGTGATTTGTATGTGATCTGAGCCTAATAGTGACTGTGCGTTGTGCCAGTTATGCGTCTACATGTAGGTCAGCACATCCGATTTCTGCGCTGCTGTTTATTTACTAGGGTAGCTTCCCTAGAGCCTTAATTCAGTCGCCTCTTACGACATGCATTGTAGGTGGCAGTAGTACTGTTCTTTGCTCCTTGCGAACCCCGGTAACACACAGGTGATTTCATTTTCACAGTGGGGGGTTCGTACAAATACTATATATTTTTCATTACAATTTCCGAATGTGGGGTCGTAAAAATCATCATCACAGGTCGTGCCGGATGGCGTAGGCGATCATGGATCTCCACAAATCTCTGTCGTTGGTGTTTGCTATCAACTCAGATTTCAACGCTCTACCGTGCCATGAAGTCAGGCTATCCAACATTTTCTTTATCTGTCTTTCTCTGTATCATACACGTAAATATACTGTATTTTTTTCATTTCAATTTCAAAGTGTGGGAGGGGGAGGGGTCACAAATTCTAAAGGTCTTTCATTTCAATTTACATTCTGGGGTTGTACAAATCCTATACGTTTTTCTTTCCAATTTTACAATGCAGGGTCGTAAAAATCCCATATGTTTTTCATTTCTATTTCACAAAGACACTGAGTGCATAAGACCTACAATAAACTAATATACTTAAGTATATTTCTCATATATATTTCTAGCTTGAAATTATTAACAAGATCCATCAAGGGTTATACAATATACTTTGTTTTGTATGCCGGTCTGTAGTCATGAGCGTGTAACGTAGATTATAATGTGTGCATAATAAACGATTCTTACCCAATGCTTACACTGTTGTCATGAGCGTGTAACGTAGATTATAATGTGTGCATAATAAACGATTCTTACCCAATGCTTACACTGTTGTCATGAGCGTGTAACGTAGATTATAATGTGTGCATAATAAACGATTCTTACCCAATGCTTACACTGTTGTCATGAGCGTGTAACGTAGATTATAATGTGTGCATAATAAACGATTCTTACCCAATGCTTACACTGTTGTCATGAGCGTGTAACGTAGATTATAATGTGTGCATAATAAACGATTCTTACCCAATGCTTACACTGTTGTCATGAGCGTGTAACGTATGAAAACAATATTGAAGATTTCACGAGATTAGTTTCACAAATTATGTTCATATAAAATTTATATCTTCTTCTTCTTCGAACGTTTCATGTCGACCACTTGTTAACCACTCTTTGTGATAGGTGTTTGATCCGAGCCTAAGAGCGATTGTACATTGTGCAAGTTATGCACCTACAAGTAGGCCAGCACATCCGATTTCTGCGACGCTTTTTATTTACTAGAGTAGTTTCCCTAGGCCGCTACCTCAGTCGCCTCTTGCGACATGCCTTGTCGGTCTCTGTGTTACTGTTCTATGCTTCTCCAGCGAGTCCTGGCAACACACGGGCGAGGCTTCTACAAATGAAAACGTGGCATATCCTTTTCTGATCCGAAGCACTTGAGCTTTCCAGCAGTCCTGGCAACACGGGCATCGAAATGAGAAAACTGGAACCTTTTTTCCTTCCAGCCTGACTAGCCGCTCTGATGAACACCGTGACTAACTCACCACGGATTGGCGTCTACATTGTCACCCGCAGCTCAACGCGCTTCGAACACGCTGGGCAGGCCGGCTGGCATATCCTTTACAGGACGTAGCAATCAACCACTCTAAACGAGCCGTTGATTTTCTAGGCACCACTTATACGTTCAGTAGTTTGCCATTGCTTTCTGATACAACTATTCCTCCCCCTTGTGGTGCCAGGGCCCGCAAGGAAGCAAAGAATAGTACCACTGCGACCTACAAGGCATGTTGTAATAGGCGACTGATGTAAGACCTAGGGAAGCTACCCTAGTAAATAAAAAGCATGGCAAAAATCAGATGTGCTGGACAACTTGTAGGTGCATGACTGGCACAATAAACAATCGCTCTTACGCTCAGATCACATACAAATCACTCAGAGTGGTTAACAAGTAGTCATTATGGAGCGTTGGAAGAAGAAGAAGAAGAAGTAGAATACAACTATGCGTACTGATGGTGTTACTGATGGTGTTGCTGATGGTGTTACTGATGGTGTTGCTGATGGTGTTGCTGATGGTGTTACTGATGGTGTTGCTGACGGTGTTACTGATGGTGTTACTGATGGTGTTGCTGACGGTGTTGCTGATGGTGTTGCTGATGGTGTTACTGATGGTGTTGCTGATGGTGTTGCTGATGGTGTTACTGATGGTGGTGATATTGCTGTGAAAAGGGATGCTGATGATGGTGCTGCTGGTAGTGGTGTAGCAATAGTGATGTTGCTGAGAAATTAGATATTCTCTTCTTCTTCTTCTGCGTTCTCACTAGATTAGATTTCGATTCTCTAATTAAGGCAGACGTCTGCCTCAGATTATCAGACACGCCATACAGTTTGTCTTGGACGCTAGTGTAAGTGGGCCACCTCTTTTTTCTCAAATCTGCATACTGGGGGCAGTTCTGTAGGATATAATTCCTATTATTTCTGCTTCCCCGTTTGTGCCAACCTCTTCCCGCAGTAAGGTTTGGCCAACCTCCAAATTAAATATGACAGCCAAACTTTTTTTTTAAATGTAGATCTTGTAGTAACAGCTATTACATGAAACTAAGAAGCAAATATAAACTATAGAAGATATCTGAGAGAGAGTGAGAGAGTGAGTGAGAGAGGGAGAGAGTGAGAGAGAGAGAGTGAGAGAGAGTGAGTGAGAGAGTGAGCGAGAGTGAGAGTGTGAGAGAGAGAGAGATAGAGACAAGCTAAATGACTATCACGCCCCTCATCACTACACTCTGCTTTTCTAAAAAAGTTAATTGCATATCCTTTACAGGACTTTGCGAATCAACCCCGGCTTTTAACGCTGTTTGTGATTTTTCTAGGCATTATTACGTTCAGTAGTTTGCCATTGCTTTCTGAACGGGTGGTGCCATCGTCCGTTTGTTAAAATCCACGCAAACAATTTGCAACCAAACTGTCCGCAGCGTGATTCGAACCAGAACGTCGGGGTTAATAGACCGAGTCACTAACCCCTAGGCCACAGACGCCACCCTGCTTTTCTACATCCCACATATATATCAGGTTTCCCTATAACACTAACATTTCATCGTTGCTCAGCACGGCTCTATATGATGTTCTCCCATCATAATTTATTATAATGTTCTCTTGACATATCCA
This sequence comes from Arion vulgaris, assembly GCA_020796225.1. Classification (NCBI taxonomy): domain Eukaryota; kingdom Metazoa; phylum Mollusca; class Gastropoda; order Stylommatophora; family Arionidae; genus Arion; species Arion vulgaris. The sequence continues at coordinate 32,251,209 of CM036773.1, forward strand.
CATTAGTGGGTCGCAATGGAGAAGGGGTTACGTCGTTTTCCTGTCACATATCCACATTAGTGGGTCGCAATGGAGAAGGGGTTACGTCGTTTTCCTGTCACATATCCACATTAGTGGGTCGCAATGGAGAAGGGGTTACGTCGTTTTCCTGTCGCACTGAAGATTGCGGGTTCGAATCCACACCGAGACAAAGTGAGACGACAAAATTCAGAATGAGGCTATGCGCATCATTCAAAGATACACCAGGAGTGTCAATGCGATTCCTTCTTGACCTCCCAACTATTGCTAACAGAATTGAAACTTGGAGGGTTCAATCATATCTAAGAATCAATGCAAACAAGGAACATCCTCTCCATGAAGAACTCATTAAGGAGAAAGGGTGTAGACTCAAGAGAGGCAGATCATGGCTGAGTCAGTCGGAAGATACTCTTAGGAAAATATGTGATCCTTCCGGAATTTAAACAGGAGATGAATGGATTGCTGCGCCACCTCAATTTCAGACTGCTTTCACAGTTATTACATCAAATAAGAAAAACTGCGAACAAATTAATCCATCACTGATTAACGTGGAGGTTGAGGTCCTCTTGAATGTCATCATCAATGATACAGATGTGGTTATTTACACCGATGGTTCAGTCATTCGCCAACAACGCTGTGCGTGGTCCTTTTCAGCACGCTCATGAGTAAAAATAATAAGAGAGGCCAGTGGGGCCTACGCAACAACCACAAGTAGTTTGACAATGGAGGTTCGGGCGATTACGGACGCGGTGAAATGGTTGGTATCTCACAACTACTCTCGTGATTTCATACTCAGTGACTCCATGAGCATGATTCGTAAAGTGTAATCAGGAATGGTGAGACGCAACTGGGTGGAGGTACTGGTACAGACAATGATCAGAAAAATCACCTTCATTTTTGTCCCTGTGCATGCAGGAGTTAGGGGCAATGAACAAGCTGATAGATTGGCAGGCTTGGCTACAATATCAGAGTGAGCTGCCATGGATCAAAGTGACATTCTTCACGCATTGAGAGAGTCTTTCCAAACAGAGGAGTTTCAGGGCTGTGATTCCCACTTGCTGACCAGATTGAGAGAGATGGATGTCAATATTGGTGCAGCCCGAAAAGAACGACATACTAAACATGCAAATAGATTGATTAATCAACATCGAACTGGCGTGTTGGGTCGCTGGATGCTGTTAGATTATCTGAGGCGGAGATCGGAGCACCTATGGACATGTCCGGAGTGCTATTATGATAGTCCCCACATGATAACTGGATATCCATACTACATTTGCCCATCCTACTTCTATATATCATTCTCCCATTGCATCTCCATAAAATTATCTCCCATCACACAACTCTATTTCACATTCTCCCATCACGATTTGAAATCGCATTCTCCGATCACAACTTCCTAACTCCATCACCCGTCTATCACAACTCTCCTCTACACTAAACTTGCAATTATTGGATTCCAAAGTTGCTACCGAAATAATGACGTTGTTGTGTACACGTAACCTGCCTGCTACTTGAGATAATTGCTATGTAAACACTAGCTATCTCACTTCTTCAGATATTGTTTGATCGTTAAGGCCAATACCTTAATGATATTTTCGTTAAGTAAGTCGGTCCCAGGGTCACGGATACTCGTTCCGTCACTTAACTGTGTCATTCTTCTTCTTCTTCTTCTTCTTCTTATCTCTAAACATGTTTTGCTTCACAGCTTCAGCATAAGAAGATATTTCTAGAACATGCTTTTCGCCCGTGTGTTGTCAAGGCTCACAAGGGAGAAAAAATAGCAACACTGCTACTAACAAGACATATCGTAGGAGGCCACTGAGGAAGGGAACTTGGGAAGCTACCATAGTAAATAAAAAGCATTACAGAAATCGGAGGTGCTGGCCTAATTGTAGGTGCATAACTGACGCAACCTACAATAGCTCTTGGGCTCAACAAGTTTAAGTTTGGTTTAACAATTAGTCTATATGGAGCGTTGGAAGAAGAAGAAGAAGAACGGGTTTTTGTGTGCACTTCATAAATAGTGTTTTACCATCTCTGTTATTTCTTTCTTCCATCTTTTGCGTGTTCGATCTTTTGTTTTGTATCCACTATATCGGAGTAACATTGCTCTTTGAGGCGCACTGTCTGTTGGTAATCTGTTTATGTGGCTGAACCATTTAATTTGTTGTTTCTTGATGAAGTTCAGCACTGATGTACTCACTTTTTCCTGATGACTTCATTTCTAAACCGGTCTCTTCTTGTTACCCCCAGTATTCTGCGTAGACACTTCATCTCTGTTGTGGGTAGTTTTCTTCTATCATTTGATGTCAACTTCTATGTTTGGCAATGATAGCATAATGTAGGGAAAGATTGTGTACATTGCTCTTTTGTGTTCATGATGACATGTTTGCATTTTAAAATTGACGTCATTTTGCCATTTGTCTGATATGTCAGTGGCTTTCTATAATACAACATATCATAGATATGACTGGAATATTAAATAGTACTTGCTTGACATTTCAATTTATAAATGTGTTTATACAAAAATTATAGATCAATTCATAGATGTTTATAGAACACAATATAGATGTTTATAGAACACATTATAGATGTTTATAGAACACAATATAGATGTTTATAGAGCACATTATAGATGTTTATAGAGCACAATATAGATGTTTATAGAGCACATTATAGATGTTTATAGAACACAATATAGATGTTTATAGAACACATTATAGATGTTTATAGAACACAATATAGATGTTTATAGAGCACATTATAGATGTTTATAGAGCAGAATATAGATGTTTATATAGCACATTATAGATGTTTATATAACACAATATATATGTTTATAGAGCACAATATAGATGTTTATAGAGCACATTATAGATGTTTATAGAACACATTATAGATGTTTATAGAACACATTATAGATATTTATAGAACACATTATAGATGTTTATAGAGCACAGTATAGATGTTTGTAGAACACGTTATAGATGTTTATAGAACACATTATAGATGTTTATAGAGCACATTATAGATGTTTTAGAACACGTTATAGATGTTTATAGAGCACATTATAGATGTTTATAGAGCACAGTATAGATGTTTATAGAACACATTATATAATAAATAACCTACAAAACAACATATAGCTCTAATAGTGAAGTAGTGTGTGCGCTCGCATCTTAGGCATCGAGCCTGGGTTCAATTCCACAGTAGGGGTGACATTTGTTCTGATCTCTCAGGTCGACCCAGTGTTTAATCTATTCTATATCCTCTTCGTGTCCCGATTGAAACATTAGACTTTCACAAGAGACCCCACTGTTGCCGTTCTGCTGCCTTTCTACCAACCGTCTCCAATGTCAGGCCACACTCCTTCGACTCTCTCTCCACAGTTCTTCTCCATGTTTCCTTTGGACTTCCAGGCCTTCTCTTCCCATCCGCTGTCCACATGAGAGCTGTCCTAGCCAATTACCCAACTGACATACATGTCCAATCCACCTCCATCTTCGTCTCTTAATGATGGTCACCAAGGATGCACAGTCCGTTCGTTTCAAAAGCTCTTCATTTGTTATGATATTTGGCAAGAAAATGTACAGGTTTCTTAACCAGCCTTATAAAGGAATCACAAAATGTACAGGATTATCCTTAACCAGACTCAAATGGGTATCAGAAAATGTACATATTTTGTTAACCAGACTCAAATGGGTATGAGAAAATGTACAGGATTATTATAACCAGCCTCAAATGGGTATCAGAAAATGTACAGGATTATTCTTAACCAGCCTCAAATAGGTATCAGAAAATATACAGAATTTTTCTTAACCAGCCTCAAATAGGTATCAGAAAATATACAGAATTTTTCTTAACCAGCCTCATTTTATAAATTACTAGCTGTACCCTGCGCTCGTTGCTACGCCTCCAACAAAAATTGAATTACGTCCCAGTCGATATACTGCTTCATTGCTACTAGTGTCGCGTCCCAGTTGATATACTGCTTCATTGCTACTAATGTCGCGTCCTAGTTGACATACTACTTCATTGCTACTAATGTTGCGTCCCAGTTGACATACTGCTTCATTGCTACTAATGTCGCGTTCCAGTTGACATACTGCTTCATTGCTACTAATGTCGCGTCCCAGTTTATATTTTTCTTATCATGATTCGAAATGAGTAGAAATCATATGAAGAAACAAACCTGAATTGCGTATTTTAACTTCAGCTTGTTTGTAAAATTGCTTTGAAACGATTATTTTATGCTATGAAAGAGATCGAGGTTTCCATAGTTTTAAATAAGCGAATCTTATGAATATATTAATGTGTAAACCGTAGACTTCAGGAAACGTTCATAGCAAATTGTAAACAAACTTAGAAACTCTCGATGAAATTAGAGTGTTTTCGATTTTTTAGAATTTTTCGAAAAGCTTCAGCGCCACCTATTTCAAACTATGACAGGTAGCATCCCGACATCAAAACAAACATATCCTGTAAATTTCGGCTACATCTGTTCAGTAGTTTCCGAGTCTATAGGTAACAAACAAACAGACAAACATCCATTTTTATATATATAGTAGATTTGTTAAAAATTTTTTACTCTTAACATGATACTGATCAGCATTGAAAGTTGAATATATAACGCTAAAATATCATATACAGTCTGAACTTCACCGTCTTTTCTTCCTAATTAGTATACTTCACGCATTTCCAGCGCACTATTATTTAGGCACAGTAAAAATGTGGTCTATTTAGACCATGATTTTTGCCAAAATTTATGTCTGGCTACACCAACAAAAATTATCACGAGCCGCCACTGCCTCTTATAGATAATTTATAACATGGAAGTAAGATGAGGCATGCAAGTTTGGGAAAGACAAGACAAGATAAACAAATAAATAAATATCTTATTCTTCTTTGCGTTCGGTATTTTAATGATTATACCATCAGACACGTTCTTATAATGAAGTCGACTGTTGTCTGGAGCTCATCTCTGGTGCCATGTAGTTTTGAATGTAGTGTTATGTTGTAGGGCCAGCATTCCTTTCTATTGAGGATATACAGGAACAGTCTTGCAGGACATGTTCTGTGGTTTGATCAGCGGTGCCACAGAGACACAGAGGGGATGGGGACAATCGTAGCATGTGTAGGTGTTTGTTCAGTCTGTTATGTCCTATCCTGAGTCGGAAGATGATAGTCTGTCCTTGTCTGTCGAGTGTCCGGTAGTCATCGTTGGATGGTTTAGGTTCTTTTCTAATGTCACGATAACTCCTTTTTCCTACTATGTGATTTTGTTTTCTACTTGCTTCCATTCTACTTCCTTTTTATCAATTTTGTCTGCATAATAAATAGTTAATTTAAAGATCTGAAAATAGCTATCATAAATAGAAATGGCGACTTACCCAAGTGTTGTCATAGTAACGATTGTGTACCAAAATGCGGCAGGGATGCTGGTAAACGATGTATTGTCCACATTTTTTTCTGCGTAGAACATAATGGTGGCGAAGATGATGATGGCCATTGTCAAGGAGAACAGCAGGAAGCCCAATTCACTAGCGCATGATTTGAGAGTGTATCCCAGTATCCTCAGCCCCTGAGAATGCCGGGAAAATTTGAAGATACGAAATACGCGAAATACTCTGAGTGTTACGAAAGCGCCACTGACGTCATCGTTGTTGGGAATAACCAGGCCGATGTAGTAAGGGATTATGGCGACAACATCAATAACACTCATCACGCTCCGCATGAACTTCCATCTGTCAGGAGCAGCGTAAAGCCTCAGCAAATACTCAGCCGTGAAGATCATAACGCAGGCGGTATCTAAACAGAAAAAAGCTGTAGAGAATCGCTCTCCGCAAGATGGTTCACCTCTTACCCCTGGCAACTTACCACAAGGAACTGTTTCAGCAACGTTTGCGATCACAGAAATAGCGATAAAGAAACCAGTAACATAATAGAACACCAAAGCAACAGTCCCTATATGTGGATTCTCAAACGCTCTCCACATTTGTTCACGAAGAGATACAGCAGGATCAAAGTCTCCATTTTCACTCTTCTCTTCCTCAATAAGTCTCTCACTGTTCTCTCTCTTTCTGTCTCGGTAATCTTCGTAACAGCAGTCTCCGATGATTTCCGGAAGAATTCCGAAGAATGCCATTTCTTCGTCATATGCACTAATGCATTCATGTTTGGGATAATGCAACCTGCTCGTCCGGTAGTAATTGAGAATGTGTCTAAATATGTCCGGGTCTCTATCAAAGAAGTACTCATCCGTTTCTTCATCGTAGAAGAAATCCCTTTCGTTGGATCCCAGAAGCGTGTCCGGGTATTTCTCTAATGTGGTACGCCATGTCTCAAACTTTCGGCCGCTTACGTTGATTCGAAGTTTCTCGTCGCCCCGCCTGCTTTCTGCGCGTACAGTTGGATTTGGAAGGGGATTCTGCGCAATGGGCACCCAGCCAATTGCCGAGGCCCGAGCAAACGGCAACCATGCGGCTACCGACGCCATAGCGCCACTTCCGTTTCCTGTATCGGGAAGAAAACCCGGATCCTCGCGGAAAACAATTTTGACTAGTTAAATGGAAACCCACGCAATAAAAAAATTTAATGTAAAAAATGTGCTGAACTAGGGCAGGATCCTTCTTGTTAATGCCCTAGCGGCGTCCAGACGGTTGTCTGTTTCAGTTTGTGAGCTGTATGGCTACTTTCCTCCAAATGGTCGGTGTATTAAGTCATATGCTGCTGCTTTGTTCCAACAGCTATGCGGCTATTGGGTAAAGTAGTATTGTTACCTTCTTGATGATACTCCGGTTACTGGATCAAGTAGTATTGCTACCTTCTTGATGATACTCCGGTTACTGGATCTAGTAGTATTGCTACTTTCTTGATGATACTCCGGTTACTGGATCGAGTAGTATTGCTACTTTCTTGATGATACTCCGGTTACTGGATCAAGTAGAATTGCTACCTTCTTGATGATACTCCGGTTACTGGATCAAGTAGAATTGCTACGTTCTTGATGATACTCCGGTTACTGGATCAAGTAGAATTGCTACCTTCTCGCTGGTACACTTGTTATTGAGTCAAGTAGTATTGTTACTTTCATGCTGGTAATAAGTTTATTGAAAAGTAGTATTGTGACTTTCACTTTGGTAATCCAGGTACTGGATCAAGTAGTATTGCTACTTTCTAGCCGATAGCCTTGTAAATTTTATCAAGTAGAATTAGAATTAAAAAATGTACATAATGTAAACTAAATATCAGGACTGAGCAGGAGCCAATAATGTAAACTAAACATCAGGACTGAGCAGGAGCCAAGGAAAAACAATATGAAACTGCTTAATTTGGTAATCCAATTATTTGATCAAGTAATACTGTTACTTTATATTTGGTACTTCTGAAACTGTTCTCGAGAACATGAATCAAGCACAGAAGAAGAACATTACATAAAACGATTCATGGAATATCAGATCTCCGCTAGAACTAAGGTAGGTTTTCTGAAACTGTAAGTATCATTTAGAAGAATCGATGATAGATGTGTTACATGTATCCTGGTATCTTTGACAAGCAACAACTGGTAAACTCAAACGAGCTACAGAATATTTGCTGCAATATCATCGGCGTCAAGGTGTGAAGTGTTTACTCCCATTGTTGTCGTTAGAAGAAATGTTATCATGCTCTTGTAGACAAAGAACTGGTAGAAACAGCAGACGATAAACAGTAAGGCCAGGTGAACGTTCATGTGGAATTGTTCAAAGGTAGGCGTGTCTCCCTCCACTGAGCAGACACCACAGGAGGCCGAAGACTTCAAATAATATTACATTAAATGGTAAGAACGTTTTGCAGAACTTCATCTGTAGAGATCTCTCCTTGTAGATTTGAAACATCGCGACATCGAAGTAGACCAGAATGTTCCATGCTTCTTATTTCAAATATGATATCATTATGCATCTCTGTACTTTCGTTTGGTATCTCTGGAATCTGCAAATTTCATAAAGAAAGATGAAAAAAAAGAAACATTATGTTGAGAAAAGTGGAAATTTAAAACTAAATTACGAATTTTCATTTCAAATGTATCAATCCTAACATATGCTAGCGGGAGTTGGAAAATAACTAAAGATATAGAAAGTAAGTTGTATGCAATTGAAAATAGAAGTCTGCAAAAAATAGTGAACATAAAATAGGAAAGTTATGGTATCCGTACACCTTGAGCAGAGACTTTTGTTCGATCGATTAGTTATGTCCGTGGTAGATTACGGACTATGCATTCTTACGATATCAAGATCACAATGTGAACGACTCGAACGGGTTCAGAATGAAGGTATGCGTATAGTCCTGGGCTGCACTAGAGATAACCTCATTGTGAAGATGAGATATATGCTTGGTCTTCCGTTCCTTCGTTTCCGTCATGCAATCGTTCAAACCAAGACATATATGCGGGTTACTGCGGATAAGAGACATCCACTGTACAAGAACACTAATGATGTTAAGGGCACTAGAATCAAGCGTGGCATGTCGTGGATGGCCCAGGCTGAGAGAACAATTGGTCAGGTGACTACGGTTGTGACCCTACCAAAAGGGGAAGAATGGATCCCAACAGATGGTAGCATGATGAACTATCTCAACGTTATCATTACTCTTGGAAGAGAATGTAGAGATTGGGGCAACATGAAGGCTGATCTCGCAGTTAAACAGCTGATAGAAGATAATGCAAGGGATGATGATGTTGTTGTATATACCGATGGGTCGGTTCAACGTGGTGAGAAATCCGGCTGGGGTTTCTTGGCTAATGCGCATGGTAGGGTTGTTGCAAAGCGAAGTGGGGCACACAGGACAACTACTTCTAGTATGAGGATGGAGGCTGAGGCCGTTACTGCTGCCCTCCATTGGATCTCTGGGACTTCATTTACTGGGACCGTTGTTGTATCTGACTCTCAGTCGATGCTTCACAAGATCCAGAAGGGCAGGTTTCGGTATGAGTGGATGTCGTCTATAGAAGTTTCTAACCTCCAGCGGCTTACATGGATATACTGTCCTGGGCATGCGGGTGTTTACGGTAATGAGAGAGCGGCCAGGCTTGCATCAACAGCATCGATTGTTGGGGAGTTGAGGATGGATAAGGGGATATTCTTCGGTCTCTTCACGACTGTCTGTTGGATGACACTAAAATAGATGTTGAATTGATCAAACGATTTAGGCAGTTTGGAGTTACCCGATGTACAAGTAGAACTGAATGCATGAGGGGCCGAGTGAGAGGTGTGTTTAATCAGCGAGCCACGGGAACCATCAGTATGCATACTCTTCGATATCTGTTGGGGAGACTAAGCACCCATGGATCTGCCCGGAGTGCAATGACATCAGTTTAGTCACCAATAACCAATAACCAATTCTGTCAAAAGCAAAAATAACTATCATCCAAGCTACTAGAGCAGCGACAACAAGACAACACACAGCACAACCACAGTGACACTGGGCAACAACCCTGGGTAACATTGTGACACTGGGCAACAACCCTAGCAGGACCTAACACTGGTACGAGCACTGGGCAACAACCAGGGTAACATTGTGACACTGAGCAACAACCCAGGGTAACATTGTGACACTGAGCAACAACCCAGGGTAACATTGTGACACTGAGCAACAACCCAGGGTAACATTGTGACACTGAGCAACAACCAGGTAACATTGTGACACTGAGCAACAACCCAGGGTAACATTGTGACACTGAGCAACAACCCAGGGTAACATTGTGACACTGAGCAACAACCCAGGGTAACATTGACTGGCAACAACCCAGTAACATTGGACATGAGCAACAACCCAGGGTAACATTGTGACACTGAGCAACAACCCAGGGTAACATTGGCATAGAAACGACATTGAGAGCAACAACCCAGGGTAACATTGTGACACTGAGCAACAACCAGGGTAACATTGTGACACTGAGCAACACCAGGTAACATTGACATGAGCAACAACCAGGTAACATTGTACACTGGCAACAACTCGGGTAACATTGTACACTGGGCAACAACTCAGGGTAACATTGTGTGGGGAAAAGTAAACTAAATTGTACATATACGAGAGCAAGAGAAGAAAAATATAAAGTGTGTGTGGGGGAAAAAACATGGTGTTCATGTGTGTATATATAAGTGTATGTATTGGTTGATTAACCGATTGATTAATTGATTGATCATCATTGATCAATTTTGTTGTGAAGACAAGGACATATTTTCGAGAAATATTATGTTTTTGGTGAATTTAGACCAGACAGCTGCTTTGCTGCATACTCTTATTAATGTTCAACTGCCATTGGTTCTTTAACGCGTTGACGTTAACACTGAGCCTATGTTTTATCGTCCGTCTTCGATGGGACTATGAACTCTATACGCGCTGACGTTAATAATAATAATAATTCATCTCGTACCGTTATACGTTACATAGGGCCTGCAAGTAATTTCTCCATACCGCTCTATCCTGGGCAACTCGCTCATTCTCCTCCATGGAACTGAGACCGATATTTCCTGTCTTTCTCAGCAAAGTTCGCTTCAGGGTCTCCTTAGGTCGACCTCTCTTTCTTGAACCCTTTGCATCCCACTTCAATGCCTGCTTTGATATTCGTTGATCATTTCTCTCAAGGTGTGCCCAACATATCTCCATCTTCTCTTTCTTATAACAGTTGTCACTAGTGGTTGACCAGACATGTCTCTGATTTCATCACTTCTCCTGAATTCGTTCCATTTTATATTCATTATTTTTTTGCAAACATCTATTTTCAAATGCATTCAACTTGCTTTCTATATCTTTAGTCATTTTCCAACTCTCGCTGGCATATGTTAGGATTGATACATTTGAATTGAAAATTCGTAATTTAGTTTTAATACTATATAACTTGCAGTTCCATATTTTATTTAGACTTTTAAAAGCTGATGTTGCTTTGCCAATTCGTACCATAATTTCTTTTATACGTTAATACGCTGACATTAATACTGGGCCTATATTTTATCGTCCGTCTTCGATGGGACTATGGACTCTATATCACCTACATCACACGGTAAACCAACCCAGCACCTTTATAATGAGATGGCAGCCCCTTACCCCCACACCACAAAAACACAACTGTGTGTGTGTGTGGTAACTGTGTATTGAAGAAAGGAAACCAGCATGCAAGACATTCGCATCAGGTGTATAAATAACGGTCTCATTTTCTGAGACCAGCTGTTTGCGGGCCACGAGTGCATCTTAAAAAGCACACACGGTACGGCTACGAATTGGCTGCATGGGGAGCTGAGAGTCAGTCTTTCCCTTCTTCCGGTCTCACACAAAGATTTTTTCAATGTCTGCCTTTTGTCTAGACATACTTACATCCGGTCTGTCTATAAATAGAGATTTGTTGTCAACAATTACAACCGCCAAAAATAATGTGGCTACGTTCGCACACCTGAGACTGACATGCAACTCTACCTGGCATCATCTACCTGGCCCAGGTACTCTCCCTCTGCTTTTATACCTGCCACATTTATATACCTGTTACCTGAAGCAGATATATTGACCTTGCCCAACGTCAGCACACCTTCCTGACTCATTACGTCATTACGTTCCGAGACTTTCCACCTCTAGTTGGTGGAATCTCATCTTAACTTCAATTTTATCCACGACCTTCCACCTCTAGTTGGTGGAATCTCATCTTACCTTCAATTTTATCCACGACCTTCCACCTCTAGTTGGTGGAATCTCAACTTACCTTCAATTTTATCTTTAAATCGACATAAACCCATCTAGGTTACACCCTTCTCACTTGTGATAAGGCTTCTCACCTCCGCTGACACATATCGTCACCCACCTCATAAATCTACATCATCTTATAAAGATATCACACTGTAACGTCCACCGTAGACACCGGCAACATAAGGCTGCCTAGCTCAAATTGGAAATTGAAAATTCCTTTTTAATGGGGAGGGGGCTGGTTTTGCATTGTAAAATATATTTTGTACTGGTTTTCCCAGACGCAGATACAGACCAAGAAGAGATGGCTACAAGATATTAAAGAAACCATGAATAAGGCCATCGGCGAAGTGGGTGAACTGGCTAGAGACAGAGTGAATTTCAGATGCGCTGCAAAGAGAGCAATGTCCTATAAAGGACAGGCACCTTGATGATGATGGTTTTGGTATATGTTTGATAGAACACTGTATTGTTTCTTGTCATTTTACTCAATTCTATGTGTCTATGTGTCTATGATTCTATGTGTCTATGTGTCTATGTGTCTATGTGTCTATGTGTCTATGTGTCTATGATTTATGTGTCTATGTGTCTATGATTCTATGTGTCTATGTGTCTATGATTCTATGTGTCTATGATTCTATGTGTCTATGTGTCTATGAATTCTATGTGTTTTTCATGTGTCTATGATTCTATGTGTCTATGATTCTATGTGTCTATGATTCTATGTGTCTATGATGTTCTATGTGTCTATGAGTCTATGGTTATTTATTAATAAACTGATCTGAGGTAGTTAATTCCGAGGGTTCCCAAATTTGGGGTGTAAAGAATAGAACTACTGTTACCTGCCATGCATGTCGTAAGAAGCGACTAAGGAGGTTTGGCTGAATCGGATGCACATGTCCTAAACGTGTAGAAGTCTATGCGTTTAGGGCCTACCAAACCAATGTGCAACGTATACATGTTCTTGGCAAAGATCAAACATATCACAAAGAGTGACTAAAATTAGTCGTAAAGAACGAACGCAAAGAAGAAGAAGATTAATAAAAAAATATTAATAATACTGCGATTCCTTATTGTTAAACTGAACTTGTTACATAATATAACCTTGATTTAGCATATAGTGTTGTTTTAAAATGAACTAATCTTCTTCTTCTTTGCGTTCGTTCTTTACGACTAATTTTAACACTCTTGTGATATGTTTGATCTTTGCCAAGAACTGTATACGTTGCACATTGGTTTGGTAGGCCCTAAACGCATAGATTTCTACACGTTTGGACAGTGCATCGATTTCATCCAAACCTCCATCACCTCTTACGACATGCGTGGCAGTAACAGTGGTTCCATTCTTTACACCAAACTAGGCCCCGGTAACCACTCGGGCGTAAAACTAGTCTTTATAAAACAACACTGGAATGCGAGGATCACGCGACGGTTGTGGATTTATTTCTAAATTTTTATTTTATGTTATCAGAGGTTAGGGTCTACCTCTGGCCACCGATAACATAATAACGACATTAGAGCACAGCCGTCGCATTATCTCGCATTCCCTACTATTGTTAGATAAAGAGAAATTCATTTTAAAACAACACAACAACAACACACACAACACACAAACACAACAACACAACACAACAAAACACAACACAACACAACAACACAACAACACAACACAAAAACACAACACAACAACACAACACAACAACACAACACAACAACACAACACAACAACACAACACAACAACACAACAACACAACAACAACAACAACACAACAACAACAACAAAACAACAACACAACAACACAACACTAAATCAATATATACAAAACAACAACACACTGCTAAATCAAAGTGATATTATGTTACAAATTCAGTTTAACACTAAACAATATCAATATTATTAACATGTTTCATCAATAAATAACTATGCACTTGTAGAATTGTGTAACAATTACAGAAAACCTGACAGTGTTCTTTCTTCTTTTTATGTCCTCTGCATTGTTGCCGTTATGTATAGCAGGTTTAACTCATGGTTGGCTTCCGAAATAGTGCACGTTCAGTCGCTTGATATGCTGTAGTATTGGGAAGTGTTACGGTGTCTGTAACTCCAGAAATTCATCTTTTCTTGGTCTGCCCCTTCTTCTTGATGATTCCATTTTAGCCTGTACGCTCTTGCAACTCGTCTATTCGGGTTCATTCTCACCAAGTGACCAAACCTTTTGAGTCTCTGTTTTTCAATGAATCTAATAGCAGGTGTTATTCCGACTGTTCTTCTATCAAACACTTATAAAACCAGCCCTTCTCCCCCTTCCGGCTCCCATTACACAGGAGTTTTGGTTTTTCCCGTCTGAGCTAGTCGGCCGTATGCTGTCGTGAACCACGAGTCTACCAACTCCGCATGTCCACACAGAAACGAATGACAGGATCAGCAGAACTGAATTGTTTTGTAACCGCACGTGATGTGAGTACACACACACAAACTGTGGCGTAGAGTTTAGGTGCTGGGTTCTGGTTCCAAGGGGGCTCGGTTCGCTCTATCGTGTAGCTATCGAGATATTTGATCTCTGTGTAGATGAAGTAGAGTTCCTAGTCCTATTAGAGACGGACGATAAAACTGTCACTGACGTAATACACAGTCACACAACTTTCATTGACGTAATACACAGTCACACAACTTTCACTGACGTAATACACAGTCACACAACTTTCACTGACGTAATACGCAGTCACACAACTTTCATTGACGTATTACACAGTCATACCACTTTCACTGACGTCAGCGCACACTACCTAACCCATGCAGAAGTATGGACAGAGCCGACGTCATCATTGTTCTACGCTCTCATATTATGTGATATGGGCGAATCTCTGACACTTGAACGAGTGCAAGAATTAAGAGTTAATTTTGGACATGCCAGACAGTGTCGTTGTCGTGGTAGAGAGAGAGATATACTAATCAACTTCTCATGGGTACGGTGAGCAAATGGACTTTAGGATGCCTGCTGAGAACAGAGAACGAATGGGAATGCCCAATGTGCCATAGCGTCTATCCCATAACATAACATGAGTAATCGTAGAGTGATGTGTTCACATACTAACTAGCACACTCAGTCACACACAACAGGTGTGCACACAACTTAACCAACACATGCAAACTAGACACACCTATATATACTTCTGTCAACCACACCAATTACCGCCACTACTGTTTAGTAATAGGTAACTACAATCTCTCCATCCCTCTCTCTCTCTCACTGCCTCCGTCACAAACGCACACAGACTTACTAACACACACACACATTGATATGCTCTGAAATAAACCTATTATATTAATATTAACACGTGCAGTCTTCATATGTTAGCAAACCAGAATAGTTAGAGCACACCTGGAGATGATCAAAGGATAAATACGGTGATATCGTCTTTGTATAACTCCCAGGTAACACCCACCTGTCCCACCTGAGAAGTAGAACTGTTCACTAAATGCATCGAGATTTAGTCCTATACAAACTGGCGGCTAAATACACAGTTCATCATCATCAGGTGCTATGCCAACAATCGTAGCTTCTCATGTTCTTTTACAGCTCTTTGTCTTCTTAGGGTTTCTGTGACGTAGAGGTAACGTGCTCGCCTCGCGTTCCAAAGGTACTCGGTTCGCTCCTCGTCAAGCCATCGGATATTTTCCAGATATCCATGATCCTTGCAGGTCCTAGCTACACACGGGCGTCCAGTATATGAGATATTCAACATGAAGATAAGAGTTATAGACAAAGAGAACATAGACAAGCAAATATAGACAAAGAGAACACAGACAAGCAAATATAGACAAAGAGAACATAGCCAAGCAAATATAGACAAAGAGAACATAGACAAGCAAATATAGACAAAGAGAATACAGACAAGCAAATATAGACAAAAATGAACACAGACAAAGCAAATATAGACAAAGAGAACACAGACAAGCAAATATAGACAAAGAGAACACAGACAAGCAAATATAGACAAAGAGAACACAGACAAGCAAATATAGACAAAGAGAACACAGACAAGCAAATATAGACAAAGAGAAAAAAATAGACAAGCAAAAAATATAGACAAAGAGAACATAAAAGAACAAGCAAATATAGACAAAGAGAACACAGACAAGCAAATATAGACAAAGAGAACACAGACAAGCAAATATAGACAAAGAGAACACAGACAAGCAAATATAGACAAAGAGAACACAGACAAGCAAATATAGACAAAGAGAACACAGACAAGCAAATATAGACAAAGAGAATATAGACAAGCAAATATAGACAAAGAGAACATAGACAAGCAAATATAGACAAAGAGAACATAGACAAGCAAATATAGACAAAGAGAACATAGACAAGCAAATATAGACAAAGAGAACATAGACAAGCAAATATAGACAAAGAGAACACAGACAAGCAAATATAGACAAAGAGAACACAGACAAGCAAATATAGACAAAGAGCTGTATTGAATGATCATTGACATAGAGAGTGATAGAGGGAAAGAGAAGCAAACAAATAAACTGGCAAACAGAGAGTCAGACAAAATGAAAGATAAAATGCAACCTGGAAGCCAGAGGAACCAGCATATAGGAAAACATACACATACATAACAAGACGAACCAGCAGAGAGCCGTGACAAACAGATAGCCATGACAAACAGGAAATAGAGAGCCGTGACAAACAGAGACAGAGAGCCGTGACAAACAGAAAATAGAGAGCCGTGACAAACAGAAAATAGAGAGCCGTGACAAACAGAGACAGAGAGCCGTGACAAACAGAGACAGAGAGCCGTGACAAACAGAGACAGAGAGCCATGACAAACAGAGATAGAGAGCCGTGACAAACAGAAAATAGAGAGCCGTGACAAACAGAGACAGAGAGCCATGACAAACAGAGATAGAGAGCCGTGACAAACAGAGACAGAGAGCCGTGACAAACAGGAAATAGAGAGCCGTGACAAACAGGAAACAGAGAGCCGTGACAAACAGGCAGATATAAAAATAGATATACAGGCAGAAAAATCTGGTAAATAGAGTGATAGACGGTCAGATATAGCGCCCGTGCGGTGCCGGGCCCCACAAGGAAGCAAAGAATAGTACCATTGCAACCTACAATGCATGTCGTAAGAGGCGACTGATGTAGGCCCTAGGATGCTACCTAGTAAATAAAAAGCATCACAGAAATCGGATGTGCTGGCCTACTTGTGGACGTATAACTGGCACAATGTACAGTCGCTCTAAGGATCAGATCACATACAAATCACACAGAGTGGTTGACAAGTGGTCGATATCGAGCGTTCGAAGAAGGTCAGATATAGAGCCTTATAAACAAGTTCATAGAAATCCTGCTACATGGACAGAGAGACTTATAAACAAGTTCATAGAAATCCTGCTACATGGACAGAGAGACTTATAAACAAGTTCATAGAAATCCTGCTACATGGACAGAGAGACGTATAAACAAGTTCATAGAAATCCTGCTACATGGACAGAGAGACTTATAAACAAGTTAATAGAAATCCTGCTACATGGACAGGAGACCCTTATAAACAAGTTAATAGAAATCCTGCTACATGGACAGAGAGACTTATAAACAAGTTAATAGAAATCCTGCTACATGGACAGAGAGACTTATAAACAAGTTATAGAAATCCTGCTACATGGACAGAGAGACTTATAAACAAGTTCATAGAAATCCTGCTACATGGACAGAGAGACTTATAAACAAGTTCATAGAAATCCTGCTACATGGACAGAGAGACTTATAAACAAGTTCATAGAAATCCTGCTACATGGACAGAGAGAATTATAAACAAGTTCATAGAAATCCTGCTACATGGACAGAGAGACTTATAAACAAGTTCATAGAAATCCTGCTACATGGACAGAGAGCCTTATAAACAAGTTCATAGAAATCCTGCTACATGGACAGAGAGACTTATAAACAAGTTCATAGAAATCCTGCTACATGGACAGAGAGACTTATAAACAAGTTCATAGAAATGCTGCTACATGGACAGAGAGACTTATAAACAAGTTCATAGAAATCCTGCTACATGGACAGAGAGAATTATAAACAAGTTCATAGAAATCCTGCTACATGGACAGAGAGACTTATAAACAAGTTAATAGAAATCCTGCTACATGGACAGAGAGACTTATAAACAAGTTCATAGAAATCCTGCTACATGGACAGAGAGACTTATAAACAAGTTCATAGAAATCCTGCTACATGGACAGAGAGCTTATAAACAAGTTCATGAAATCCTGCTACATGGACAGAGAGCTATAAACAAGTTCATAGAAATCCTGCTACATGGACAGAGAGACATAAACAAGTTCATAGAAATGCTGCTACATGGACAGAGAGACTTATAAACAAGTTCATAGAAATCTGCTACATGGACAGAGAATATAAACAAGTTCATAGAAACTGCTACATGGACAGAGAGAAGTATAAACAAGTTCATAGAAATGCTGCTACATGGACAGAGAGAAGTATAAACAAGTTCATAGAAATCCTGCTACATGGACAGAGAGAAGTATAAACAAGTTCATAGAAATCCTGCTACATGGACAGAGAGACTTATAAACAAGTTCATAGAAATCTGCTACATGGACAGAGAGCTATAAACAGTTCATAGAAATCTGCTACATGGACAGAGAGCTATAAACAAGTTCATAGAAATCCTGCTACATGGACAGAGAGACTTATAAACAAGTTCATAGAAATCCTGCTACATGGACAGAGAGACTTATAAACAAGTTCATAGAAATCCTGCTACATGGACAGAGAGACTTATAAACAAGTTCATAGAAATCCTGCTACATGGACAGAGAGACTTATAAACAAGTTCATAGAAATCCTGCTACATGGACAGAGAGACTTATAAACAAGTTCATAGAAACCCTGCTACATGGACAGAGAGCTTATAAACAAGTTCATAGAAATCCTGACATGGACAGAGACTTATAAACAAGTTCATAAAATCCTGCTACATGGACAAGAGCTTATAAACAAGTTCATAGAAATCCTGCTACATGGACAGAGAGCCTTATAAACAAGTTCATAGAAATCCTGCTACATGGACAGAGAGACTTATAAACAAGTTCATAGAAATCCTGCACATGGACAGATTACAGTTCATAGAAATCCTGCTATGGACAGAGAAGTATAAACAAGTTCATAGAAATCCTGCTACATGGACAGAGAGACTTATAAACAAGTTCATAGAAATCCTGCTACATGGACAGAGAGAAGTATAAACAAGTTAATATAAATCCTGCTACATGGACAGAGAGACTTATAAACAAGTTAATAGAAAGCCTGCTACATGGACAGGGAGTCTAATTAGCAGATAAACAGAAAGCTCAATACACGGGAAGATAAAGAGCCAAGACAAATAAGCCGAGAATGCGCCAAGAAAGACAGTCAGGTAGAGCCAATACAAACAGGTATGCCTCATCATCAAGGTACGTATCATTTATAGGACGTTGCTCTCTTTGCAGCACATCTGAAATTCACTCTGTCTCTAGCCAGTTCAGCCACTTCGTCGATGGTCATGTTCATGGTTTCTTTAATATCTTGTAGCCATCTTCTTCTTGGTCTGCCTCTGTGTCCTGGGACCCTTCTCTCTAATATTGTTCTCTCCAGGCTTGATGTGGACAAAGTATATAATTTTTCTGTATAGTATATAGTTTATCAGCCAATTGTCTTTAACATTTAGTTCTTTCAAGACATCAGTGTTCTTTCTTTTTCTGTCCATGGTATTCGTAGGATCTTTCTGTAGCATTTAGTTTCAAAGAACTGGATTTTCCGTCTTGTTTTTGTGTAATAGTCCATGATTCACAACCATAAGTAGCCACTGGGAAAATGCATGTTCTCAATATATTTAATTTTAATATTTTACTGGTGCTTTGCCACAAGTTCTACATAGTGTTTAACTTCCTGATTTCTATTGTCAATCTTTTTGAGATCTCTTTGGAGCAGTCGCCGTTATTATTAACTATTGAACCCAGGTATTCGTAGCTCTCTACACATTGGAGTTCTTCGTTGTTTATTTGGATATTAGGTGAGCCTTTTGCTTTGTCAGTTGACACGATTTTTGTTTTTTGTGTACTTAAATATAGAACTCTGTCAATGCCGGTTCCAAGCGCGATTGAAAAGGAGGAGGACTTGTGCGTGAGGCCAGCTACCTCATCACAAGAAATTGAAAGAGCTACAGAAACTTGTAAGAAAGGACGCCATACCGGTAAACCTACCAGCCAGGTGGTGTGCGGTGCACCTAGTGCATCAATGACGGTTGCTGATGAAAGCCGCTTTGCGGAAGTCAGCAACCCGACTCATACATTACTTGGCTCAAAGACACACACTAAAATTGGATTTTGGAATGTGAGAACGATGACCACGGCTACAAAATCAGCCCAAATTGCAGAAGAATGAGAGATACGAGCTGGACATACTGGGGTTAAGTGAGGTGAGATGGCCTGGAACAGATAGAAGAGTAGTTAGTGGATTAACTTTCATATATTCAGGGAGAGAAGATGGTAAGCATTTTGAAGGAATGGGTATAATGATGACACCTAGAGTAGCAAAAAGCATGTTAGAATGGGAACCCATCTCGAGTCGGATAATTAGAGCCCGCTTCAGTACCAGGCACGTCAATATGACAATACTGCAGTGTTATGCACCAACAAATGAGGCTGACGATGATAAGAAAGACACATTTTATGAGCAGCTACAAGATCAAATTAACAAGACCCAAAAACATGACCTGTTATTAGTAATGGGGACTTTAATGCCAAGGTTGGAAGTGATAATGTAGGGGTAGAGAGCTATAGGAAAACAGAATGGAATAAACACAATGAATGAGAATGGGAAAGACTGGCGGAGTTATGTATGCTGTCAAACTTAGTAATTGAAGGTACCATCTTTGCACATAAGGAAATTCATAAACTTACTTGGCACTCACCAGATGGAGTGACCAGGAATTAGATTGACCATATGTGCATAAATACAATTTAGAACATCATTGCTGGATGTCCGTGCATACAGAGGGGCAGATGTATGAAGTGATCATAATTTATGCATAGGTAAATTGAAACTGAAATTTAAAGATGCAACAGATGAAATCCAAGCTAAATAGGAATATAGACTAAAAAACAAGGAAGTGAAAAGAGCGGCTAGAAGAGATAAAAGAGCATATGTCAATCGATTGGTTGAAGAAAGGGAAAAGGCAGCTAAGTCTGGAAACAGTAAAATGCTATACAATACACTGAAACAACTTACTGGAACTTTTGTTTCAAAGGGTGGCCCAATCAAGAGTAAAGATGGTAAAGTTCTAACATCAGATACCGAGCAGAAGAAAAGATGGGCAGAACATTTTGAAGAAATATTAAAATAGACCTGATCCACCAGTACTACTCAGGTTTGACGAAGAGGCAAGAAACAGCTCCCTACCAATTAACGAAGAAATGATAAATGTAGCTGAGGTCAAGGAGGCAATCAATTCCTTGATAAACAATAAGGCAGCGGGTGATGACAACATTACTGCAGAAATGCTCAAAACGGATGATGATACAACTATTAGCCAGGTGCAAGAACTATTTAATAAAGTATGGGAAGAAGAAACTGTCCCAGATCAATGGAAAAAGGAATAATTGTTAAGATCCCCAAAAAAGGTGATCTCCAAGATTGCAACAACTGGAGAGGGATCACCTTATTATCAGTAATGACCAAGACTTTCTGCACAATCATTCTTAATAGAATCAAAGGAGCAGTGAACACAACCCTGAGAGAAGAACAAGCTGGTTTTAGACCTGGGAGAAGCTGCTTAGACCAAATAATTACCCTACGACTAATTTTGGAGGAACATATTGAGAAGCAACAACCACTTATACTAAATTTCATTGATTTTAAAAAAGCATTGGATAGTCTACATAGAATCTCTCTGTGGAATATTCTGAGATGCTATGGAATACCAGACAAAATAATAAACATTATAAAGAGCCTCTATGATGGTTCACAGTGTGCAGTTCGCACTGATGGTGGACACAGCGACTGGTTTATGGTTGAAACCGGAGTAAAACAAGGCTGTATTCTATCTCCGCTATTGTTTGGAGTGGCCATTGACTGGGTGATGCGAAAATGTTGCAGGGCGAAACTGGCATCGATTGGGTAGAAAATAGTCAACTAGAAGATTTGGATTTTGCAGATGATATTGCCTTGTTAAGTAAAAACAACCAAGATATGCAAAGAAAAACAGACAACTTGTCATCTATAGCATCAAAAGTTGGACTGCAGATAATCTATGAAAAAACAAATATAATGAAGACACCTATGGCAAGTAATGCAGATATCACACTGGAATCTAAAATGATAAAAATATAACAGAGCAGTTCATCTATTTAGGTAGCAATTTTGATTGCACAGGAAATATTTAAAAAGAAATTATGATACGAATTGGCAAAGCAACATCAGCTTTTAAAAGTCTAAATAAAATATGTAACTGCAAGTTATATAGTATTAAAACTAAATTACGAATTTTCAATTCAAATGTTGTATCAATCCTAACATATGCCAGCGAGAGTTGGAAAATGACTAAAGATATAGAAAGCAAGTTGAATGCATTTGAAAATAGATGTCTGCGAAAAATAATGGATATAAAATGGAACGAATTCAGGAGAAGTGATGAAATCAAAGACATGTCTGGTCAACCACTAGTGACAACTGTTATAAGAAAGAGAAGATGGAGATATGTTGGACACACCTTGAGGAGAAATTATCAACGAATATCAAAGCAGACATTGAAGTGGGATGCAAAGGGTTCAAGAAAGAGGTCGACCTAAGAAGACCCTGAAACGAACTTTGCTGAGAGAGGCAGGAAATATCGGTCTCAGTTCCATGGAGGAGATTGAGCGAGTTGCCCAGGATAGAGCGGTATGGAGAAATTACTTGCAGGCCCTATGTAACGTATAACGGTACGAGAGGAATTATTATTATCATTATTATTATAAATATAGATGTTAGTCTTCACTATGTTTCCCTGGTCGTCATGATTAGGTTTTCCAAACCCTCTTTGCTGGTGGATAATAATACTGTATCGTCTGCCTATCTAAGCTCTGGTATGAATTTGCCTCCTATAGTGAAAGAGTCGTAATTCACATAGTTGGCATCGTCTTTTGCAATCCTCATAAGGTTATCTACATATATGTTAAATCTTCTTCTTCTTTGCATTCGTTCTGTACGACCAATTTTAATCAGTCTTTGTGATATGTTTGATCTTTGCCAAGAACGTCTGTACGTTGCACATTGGTTTGATAGGTCTCTAAACACATAGACTTCTACATGTTTAGGACACGTGCACCCGATTTCAGCCACATCTCTAGTCGCCTCTTACGACATGCGTGGCAAGTAACAGTGGTTCTATTCTTTACAGCCCAAACTTAGGCCCCGGTAGCCACTCGGGCGATATATGTTGAATAAGTATGGGGACAAAATACATCCCTATCGTACCTCCTTTTGAATCTCGAACCATTCAGCTATTTCACCTCCTATTTGAATGGTTGCCTATTGTTCGTGGTATAGAGATTCTATGAATTGTATTATGTGTGTTGGAAAGTGTATATCTTTCATGATGTTCCACATTTTCGTATGTTGTATATGTTCGAAAGCCATGCTATAGTCTATGAAACATGCATGCAGGTCTATGTTGTATTCTCTGCATTTCTCGATAATGAGTCTTATGCTACAAATATGGTCTCTAGTGCCTCTACCTCTTCTGAAACCTGCTTGTGTTTCGTGTATTTCATCTTCTAATTTTTGTTCCATCCTCTTCATTATGATTTTTAGTAGGATTTTGCTGGCGTGACTTATAAGGGCAATAGTTCTGTAGTTGGTGCATAGTTTCATGTTTCCTTCTTTGGAATAGGTATAAATACTGATCTTTTCCATTCCTTTGGCCAGGAGAAGCTATTCCATATCTTTGTGCACAATTTATGATATACCCGAACACTGGCCTCCCGCCTGCTTGAATCAATTCCTCTGGTATATCAATGCACCCTGGTGACTTCCCTCTCTTCAGGCTTTTGATGGCTAGGCGCACTTCATCCAACATGGGCTCTGGTTCTGTCTCTTCGCTTTCTGTTATTATCTTATGTGGATTTTTAGATGTGTCTTCATACATGTTTCTGCAGTACTCACGTCATCTTTCTAGTACATCTTTCTTTTCTGTTAATGTTTTGCCATTGTTATCGTTATGACTTGTATTGATGGGCTGAAGTCACGTGTCATTATATTAATTTAATTGTACATTTCTATCTCTTTCCCTTATTTTCTTAATTCATCAATTTTATTGCATGAGGTGACTATGTGTTGTTTCTTGTCTTTTCGGATTTCCTTCTTGACTTCTCTTTGGCAGGGCCATTGCAAACATTTATGACTAAAGACATATCAAACATGACTAGAAACATAGCAAACATGACTAGAGACATAGTAAACATGACTAGAGACATATGACTAGAGATATATCAAACATGACTAGAGACATAGCAAACATGACTAGAGACATAGTAAACATGACTAGAGACATATGACTAGAGATATATCAAACATGACTAAAGACATAGTAAACATGACTAGAGACATAGCAAACATGACTAGAGACATATCAAACATGACTAGAGACATAGCAAACATGACTAGAGACATAGCAAACATGACTAGAGACATAGTAAACATGACTAGACTAGAAACATAGCAAACATGACTAGAGACATCAAACATGACTAGAGACATAGCAAACATGACTAGAGACATAGCAAACATGACTAGAGAGATAGTAAACATGACTAGAGACATATCAAACATGACTAGAGACATATCAAACATGACTAGAGACATAGCAAACATGACTAGAGACATATGACTAGAGAGATATCAAACATGACTAGAGACATAGCAAACATGACTAGAGACATATCAAACATGACTAGAGACATAGCAAACAGGTAAGCATATAGACATAGAAAACAGTTGGATCTAAAGACATAGAAAAACACGACAAACGATCAGATATAGAGTCAAAACAGACAAATAAATAACCGAAATAGGCAGATAGACAGCCAAATAAAAAAACTATAGAGAGCCAAATCAAACAAAAAATAGAGAACCAAAATAGACGGATAAGTTAAGGTTAATATCTTATCCTTTACAGAAGTTTGCGAATCAACCCCAGCTTTTAAACACTGTTTGTGATTTTTCTAGGCATTATTACGTTCAGTAGTTTGACATTGCTTTCTGAATGGGTGGTGTCATTGTCCTTTGTAAAAATCCACGCGAAACAATTTGCAACCAAATTGTCCGCAGTGTGATTCGAACTCAGAACGTCGGGGTTAATAGGCCGAGTCTCTACCACCTAACAGACAGACGCCACCAAAATAGGCAGATAGAGAGTCAAAAAGTGGAAAGCCAATAGAAACAAAAATAGAGAACCATAGAGAGCCAAAATAAACAAAAATGGAGAGCCTAAGTAAACAAATAAAGAGAGCCAAAATAGACAAGAAACAGATAGATAGAGAGCCTATAAAAACCAGTTGACAACCAGATAAATAGGTTGATAACTAGACAACCCTTGCGGACGTCAATGATAGCCTTGTCAGAGAGCCCATATGTTGGCCTAGTCAATTAACATAATTGATTCGGTGTCATCTGATCTACATTTATCTCAAATCTTCTGTATTTATTCTGTAGTTGTGTTACACTACACTAACATAGTCCCACTCTCGTCAACACACTTAAAAATACACGCTCCTCCAGTCTAAAATATACACGCTTTCGCATAGACGAAATATACACTCTCGCACATTTCAACAATACAAGGCGCACATACATGCTCTCAAGCACATACTAAAATATTGATTGATTGATCGATTGATTGATAGGACCGTCATAATTGCACTTCGGTGAGTAACCATGTGTGCTCCTATCTCTTTTTTACACATGAAGATCTCAGCGGCAGTGCCCGAACTCCGTAGCATCGGCGAGGGTCCAAATGTAATTTAGGAGATACTGAAGATATTTTGTAGAAATTTTGTTTGAAATATTTTTCTCATGAATTTTGTCAGGCAGTGGCTTTCCAGCCTGCCCTTCTGGATTTTGAACTGTCAAGGGTTCTTTTAATACTCAAATTGAACAAGTGACCTACGTTTTGTTGTCCGTCTCCGATAGTACTAGGAACTCATCTTTACTGTGATCAGGGATTTCCAGGAAAATGTACCGATGACTCCACGAGGTAGCGAACCGAGTACTTTTAGAACGTGAGGCAAGCAACTAAGAACCGCTCACACGCACTAACAAACACTACGCGCTCCAACACACATTGTTAGATATACACGCTCACACGCAGACTCACAAATAAGCATAATCTCACATACTATCACAACCATACGCTCTCGAAAGCATTCTCAAATATGCATGCGCTCATAACACTCTACAAATAAACGCGCTGTTCCAACTACAATTTCACACACTCTAATACATACACACTCTAAAATATACCCTCAAAAACATACACTTACTAAAACTAAAACACTCTAAAACATACACTCACTAAAACTAAAACACTCGAAAACATACAAAGTCTAAAACTAAAATACTCTAAAACATTCAAAAACTAAAACTAAAACACTCTAAAACATACCAACTCTAAAATTAAAACACTCTAAAACATTCACACTCTAAAACTAAAACACTCTAAAACATACCAACTATAAACTAAAACATTTAAAACATTCAAAAACTAAAACACTCTAAAACATACACACTCTAAAACTAAAACACTCTGAAACATACACTCACTAAAACTAAAACACTCTAACACATACACACTCTAAAACTAAAACACTCTAAAACATACAAACACTAAAACTAAAACACTCTAAAACATACACTCACTAAAACTAAAACACTTTAAAACATACACTCACTAAAACTAAATACTCTCAAACCATAAACACTCTTCTTCTTCTTCTTCAAACGCTCCACATCTTTCACTTGTCAACCACTCTTTGTGATTTGTATGTGATCTTAGCCTAAGAGCGATTGTACGTTGTGCCAGTTATGCGCCTGCAAGTAGGCCAGCACATCTAATTTCCGCAACGCTTTTTAGTTACTAGGGTAGCTTCCCTATTCTTCTACATCAGTCGCCTCTTACGACATGCTGTGTGGGTCGCAGTGTTAATAATCCATGCTTTCCTTGCGGGACCCGGCACCACACGGGAGTAAGAGGAATCATCATGTGAAATAGCATGTCTGAGAGAATGAACAACATGTGAAATAGCATGTCTGAGAGAGGGAACAATTTGTGAAATAGTATGTCTGAGAGAGGGAACAATTTGTGAAATAGTATGTCTGAGAGAGGGTACAATTTGTGAAATAGCATGTCTGAGAGAGAGAACAACATGTGAAATAGCATGTCTGAGAGAGAGAACAATTTGTGAAATAGCATGTCTGAGAGAGGGAACAACATGTGAAATAGCATGTCTGAGAGAGAACAATTTGTGAAATAGCATGTCTGAGAGAGGGAACAATTTGTGAAATAGTATGTCTGAGAGAGGGAACAATTTGTGAAATAGTATGTCTGAGAGAGGGTACAATTTGTGAAATAGCATGTCTGAGAGAGAGAACAACATGTGAAATAGCATGTCTGAGAGAGGGAACAACATGTGAAATAGCATGTCTGAGAGAGGGAACAACATGTGAAATAGCATGTCTGAGAGAGAACAATTTGTGAAATAGCATGTCTGAGAGAGGGAACAACATGTGAAATAGCATGTCTGAGAGAGGGAACAACATGTGAAATAGCATGTCTGAGAGAAAGGAACAATTTGTGAAATAGCATGTCTGAGAGAGGGAACAATTTGTGAAATAGCATGTCTGAGAGAGAGAACAATTTGTGAAATAGCATGTCTGAGAGAGGGAACAATTTGTGAAATAGCATGTCTGAGAGAGAGAACAATTTGTGAAATAGCATGTCTGAGAGAGGGAACAATTTGTGAAATAGCATATCTGAGAGAGGGAACAACATGTGAAATAGCTTGTCTGAGAGAGGGAACAACATGTGAAATAGCTTGTCTGAGAGAGTGAACAACATGTGAAATAACTTGTCTGAGAGAGTGAACAACATGTGAAATAGCTTGTCTGAGAGAGGGAACAACATGTGAAATAGCATGTCTGAGAGAGGGAACAACATGTGAAATAGCATGTCTGAGAGAGGGAACAACATGTGAAATAGCATGCCTGAGAGAGAGAACAATTTGTCAAATAGCATGTCTGAGAGAGGGAACAAATTGTGAAATAGCATGTCTGAAGAGAGGGACAACATGTGAAATAGCATGTCTGAGAGAGGGAACAACATGTGAAATAGCATGTCTGAGAGAGAGAACAATTTGTAAAATAGCATGTCTGAGAGAGAGAACAATTTGTGAAATAGCATGTCTGAGAGAGGGAACAATTTGTGAAATAGCATTTCTGAGAGAGAGAGAACAATTTGTGAAATAGCATGTCTGAGAAGGAACAATTTGTGAAATAGCATGTCTGAGAGAGGAACAATTTGTGAAATAGCATGTCTGAGAGAAAGGAACAATTTGTGAAATAGCATGTCTGAGAGAGGGAACAATTTGTGAAATAGCATATCTGAGAGAGGAACAATTTGTGAAATAGCATGTCTGAGAGAGGGAACAATTTGTGAAATAGCATGTCTGAGAGAAAGGAACAATTTGTGAAATAGCATGTCTGAGAGAGGGAACAATTTGTGAAATAGCATATCTGAGAGAGGGAACAATTTGTGAAATAGTATTCTTAAAGAGAGATCAATATGTGAAATATTATGTCTGAGAGAGGAACAATATGTGAAATAGCATATCTGAGAGAGGAACAACATGTGAAATAGCTTTCTGAGAGAGGAACAACATGTGAAATAGCTTGTCTGAGAGAGTGAACAACATGTGAAATAACTTGTCTGAGAGAGTGACCAACATGTGAAATAGCTTGTCTGAGAGAGGGAACAACATGTGAAATAGCTTGTCTGAGAGAGTGAACAACATGTGAAATAGCTTGTCTGAGAGAGTGAACAACATGTGCAAATAGCATGTCTGAGAAGGAATAACATTGTAAATACATGTCTGAAGAGGAAAAATGTGAAATACCTTGTCTGAAGGAGGGAGCAACATGTGAAATACCTGAGAGAGGGAACAACATGTGAAATAGCATGTCTGAGAGAGGAAACAATATGTGAAACATTGTGTAAAACTGCTTGTAGCAACATTATATATATCAACAACATTGTGTAAAATTGCATATAGCAACATTATATATCAACAACATCGAGAGAGAGAGAGAGTTAGAAAGTAAGATAGACATAGAATTGATAGACAGATCTGCCCGACAAACCATGGCAGACGTTTTTGTACATGCACAGAATCATTCCAGCTTGACGTCGACACGTCTACATCACCCGTCAACACATTCTGAACATACAAAACAGCAACAATCAAACAGAAGGTTGACAGAAATCCAGAATGAAACACGGAACAGACAATAAAACATGAGACTCAAAACACAACAAACCTCTCATCACAAAATCGAAAAATAATTCTCTGAATTCTTTCAAAACGACATGTTTGATAAATAAACAGCAATGCTTTACATTTGTTAGCAATATAATATTTCAAACTAGTTCACAACTCATACCATTATTTGTCATCTACTACTGTCACCGCCTAGGTGGCACCTACCTTCTAGTTTACTAGTATTCCTAACCCGTTGTCTTGTTTCATCGTTAGTGATATACCTTAGTAACTACATGGAACAGTTTAACACAGCTGCCTACATAATCAACATCACAATATGACAACGCCACCTACTTCTACACATTTCTAAAAAAAACTAGCCCTACACGTGCAGACACCTGCACGCGCCAATATATTATTAAATATGCAAATAATTTCCATAATGTTTTGCCTAGTGATTGTAAGGTTTACTAGAAATGTTTCGTGTAGATAAATCGAAAAAAACTATTAAAAATTGTTTGGTGAAGACTAAAACACGATCTACTACAACCGTGTCCGGAAGTCGTGTGTTGCTCACGCGCTGTTAGTAACAGCTCACACGCGTCCGTGAACGACAAGTTCTGCCGGCGGCAAGATCTGACAGACGTAAGTGTCAGGCTTGCAAGTTTAACATGCTGGAGATAGAATCGGTTTCTTGTTATCTTATGAAATGTGGCGACAAATTGTTTGTCACAATTCTCAACATTAGGACTGGTCAGTTGCAGAATGTCCGTAGACAAGGATTTATCTATCTATCTATTTATCTATCCATCTATCCATCTGTCCATCTGTCCATCTATCATCTATCTATCTATCTATCTATCTACTATCTTTCTATTCTTTAATCCTGTTTTGCCTTTCTGAGTTAGGTCAAAAAGAGACCCTCGATCAAGCCTCTCTTTGCGTTGTGTACAAGATGGAATTTAGTGTCTCGGATATTCCATCGTTTCATCGTTTACGTGGTTGTCCTCTGTGTCTATTGCCTTTGTGTTAGTGCTCTTTGTGTGAGACTGTCTTGTGGTAACTTTGATGTGTACCACAGGAGATTGTCTTGTGGTAACTTTGATGTGTACCACAGGAGATTGTCTAGTATTGATGTATCAGAGCTGTTGTTAGCATGATGTATACCACAGGAGACTGGCTTGTGGTAACTTTGATGTGTACACAGGAGACTGTCTTGTGGTAACTTTGATGTAGCATGCAAGAGAGAGATACTGAGAGATAGCTCTTGTCTTCAAGTAGAAGAACGTAACTGGCATCAAGCGGCTGAATGAAGTGGAAGAAGACACTGTTTCACTGCGCTGAATAAAGTGGAAGAATGTAACTGTCATCACAGCCCGGTTGAATCAAGTAGAAGAATGTAACTGTCATCACAGCCCGGCTGAATGAAGTGGAAGAATGTAACTGTCATCACAGCCCGGCTGAATGAAGTGGAAGAATGTAACTGTCATCACAGCCCGGCTGAATCAAGTAGAAGAATGTAACTGTCATCACAGCCCGGCTGAAAAAACGTTGTCTCCAGTACGTTCTCCCGTCTCTTCCAGCGTCATGTTCAATGTTTCTTTGTTGTCCTGCTGCCACCTTCGTTTTGGTCGTTCCCTGTCCCGTCACCTTCTTCTTCTTCTTGCGGTCGTTATTTGAATGATTATACCGTCAGATGTGTTCTTATGTTGAAGTCAACTGTTGTCTGGAGCTCATCTCTGATAATGAAGTCAATTGTTGTCTGGAGCTAATCTCTGATGTCGTATAACTTTGAAAATAGGGACTTAACTACGCAAGACTCCGTAAGTCAATCAACAGCATGGGATGTATCAGAGGGAAAACTCATCATATATGAGCTTGAGATGAGAGTAGCATGGACAACAGAGAACCACACACACACACACCGCGCCAGATCAGACACAAGTTTTTCTCATGGCTATACAAACATAAAAGGAAGAACACTGATGTCCTGAAAGAACTGAATGTTAAAGACAATTCACTGAAAACAATATACTATACAGAGTAATTAGATAATTTGGTCTCCTCAAGCGTCACGATGGGCTGGAAAGAACAATACTAGAGGGCAGGGTCCCAGGACGCAGAGGTAGACCAAGAAGAAGATGGCTACAAGATATTAAAGAAACCATGAATATGATCATCGACGAAGTGGGTAAACTGGCTAGAGACAGAGTGAATTTCAGACGCGCTGCAAAGAGAGCAACGTCCTATAAAAGACACGCAACTTGATGATGGTACATACAGAACAGAATATTCCACAAGAAAATGTCCTCCCTGTCATCCACCGTCTAAAATGCCCTCCCTGTCATACACTGTCTAACATGTTCTTCCTGGCATACACTGTCTAAAATGTCCTCCCTGGCATACACCGTCTAAAATGTCCTCCTGGCATACACCGTCTAAAATGTCCTCCCTGTCATAAATAATAATTCCTCTCGTACCGTTATACGTTACATAGGGCCTGCAAGTAATATCTCCATACCGCTCTTTCCTGGGCAACTCGCTCAATCTCCTCCATGGAACTTAGACCGATATTTCCTGCATCTCTCAGCAAAGTTCGTTTCAGGGTCTCGTCTCAGGGTTCGTTTCAGGAAAATTCGTAATTTAGTTTTAATACTATATAACTTGCAGTTCCATATTTTATTTAGACTTTTAAAAGCTGATGTTGCTTTGCCAATTCGTATCATAATTTCTTTTTAACATTTCCTGTGCAATCAAAATTGCTACCTAAATAGGTGAACTGCTCTGTTGTTTTTATCATTTTATATTCCAGTGTGATATCTGCATTACTTGCCATAGGTGTCTTCATTATATTTGTTTTTCATAGATTATCTACAGTCAACTTTTTATGCTATAGATGACAAGTTGTCTGTTTTTCTTTGCATATCTTGGTTGTTTCTACTTAACAAGGCAATATCACCTGCAAAATCCAAATCTTCTAGTTGACTATTTTCTACCCAATCGATGCCAGTTTCGCCCTGCAACATTTTCGCATCACCCAGTCAATGCCACTCCAAACAATAGCGGAGATAGAATACAGCCTTGCTTTACTCCGGTTTCAACCATAAACCTGTTGCTGTGTCCACCATCAGTGCGAACTGCACAATGTGAACCATCATAGAGGCTCTTAATAATGTTTATTATTTTGTCTGGTATTCCATAGCATCTCAGAATATTCCACAGAGAGATTCTGTGTAGACTATCAAAGGCTTTTTTAAATCGATGAAATTTAGTATGAGTGGTTGTTGCTTCTCAATATGTTCCTCCAAAATTAGTCGTAGGGTAATTATTTGGTCTAAGCAGCTTCTCCCAGGTCTAAAACAAGCTTGTTCTTCTCTCAGGATTGTCCTCCCTGGCATACACCGTCTAAAATGTCCTCCCTGGCATACACCATTCCGTACTAAAATATCCTCCCTGGCATACACCGTCTAAAATGTTGTATTACAGGCAGTAACGACGGCCTGGTTTTGGGGTTTTTAGGATTCGCATACAGTTAAATGGTGATGTCATGGTTACCATTCACAAACAAATCACTGTGACATCTCCGTTGATCAACAAATTCAAGTCCTGTTCTTATACACACAAGCATGTTACACAAGAACATGTTACACAAGAACATGTTACACAAGAACATGTTACACAATAGCATGTTACACAAGAACATGTTACAAATAGCATTTACACAGAACATGTTACACAAGAACATTTACACAGAACATTTACACAAGAACATGTTACACAAGAACATGTTACACAAGAACATGTTACACAAGAACATGTTACACAATAGCATGTTACACAAGAACATGTTACACAATAGCATGTTACACAAGAACATGTTACACAAGAACATGTTACACAAGAACATGTTACACAAGAACATGTTACACAATAGCATGTTACACAAGAGCATGTTACACAAGAACATGTTACACAGTAGCATCAGGTATCAGTTGTATAACGACTATCATCACAGCACTCAACACATGTCCATAGGTGCTCCGATCTCCGCCTCAACAAATCCAACTACACAACACGCTAGTTCGATGTTCATTAATCAATGTTTTTGGCATATTTGGTATATCGTTCTTTTCGGGTTGTACCAATATCGACAACCATCTCTCTCAATCTGGTCAGCGATTGGGATTTACAACCATGAAACTCATCTTTTCGGAAAAACTCTCTCAATACGTTAAGAATGTCATTTCGGCCCATTGCAGCTCCCTCTGATATTGTAGCAATGCCAGCCAATCTATCAACTCGTTCATTAACCCAGGTGCAAAAATAACGGTGATTTTTCGTATTCCTGTCTGTACTAGTACCTCCACCAATTTTTGTCTCACCGTACAAGTTTCAACTTTAAACTCATGGAGTCACTGATGTGTGACAGCAGTATATCACATTAAAGATGGGTGACACAAGGCAGCGTCACACAAGTGAGTGTCACACAAGACGAGTCACACAAGTGCGTGCTACACAAGACGGAGTCACACAAGTGAGTGTCACACAAGACGGAGTCACACAAGTGGGTGCCACACAAGACGGAGTCACACAAGTGGGTGCCACACAATAAATACTAAGTGTGAGGGACTCTAGGACTCTAGTTTGAACACAAGTAAGCGGTGTACATCATTGTTTGCACGTTCTGTTTTCAACAACCATCTCTGTCTTACTACACGATCCTAACAACTAGAGCACGACTTGTGTGTGTTATGTGTGTTAGAAAGAGGCGCTCATAACTTGGAGACAGCCGTCTGATACCAGGCTGTTTCTTGCGTGTGTTATGTGTGTCAGAGAGAGGTGCTCATAACTTGGAGACAGCCATCTGATACCAGGCTGGTTCTTGGATAGAAAGGAGACTCTCATAACTTACGGACATTACCAACTAGAACAGGAAATGATTTCATTTGTATTTGTTTTAGAGAGAGTGCTCATAACTTGGAGACAGCCATCTGATACCAGCCTGGTTCTTGCGTGTGTTATGTGTTCAGAGAAAATACTCATAACTTGGAGACAGCCATCTGATACCAGGCTGTTTCTTGCGTGTGTTATGTGTGTCAGAGAGAGGTGCTCATAACTTGGAGACAGCCATCTGATACCAGGCTGGTTCTTGGATAGAAAGGAGACTACTCAATAATCGATAGGACATTACCCCAACATAGAACAGGAAATGGATTTCATTTTGTATTTGTTTTTAAATGTGCACCTCGCGGCTCTTGAACATACACGAAATCTAACAGAGAGACAGTCAATGTCTGATGTGCTCGCCCGAAATTCTGTTAAATATTCATCGATTTCCAGTTTTCCCCAAGTAAAAATAGAATGTTGCGAGAAGATAACTTTGGTAAAGTGGAGATAGTCGATTCCGTTGTTGACATGTTTCTGTGAAAAGTTTCAAATTAGAACAAAGAAAGTGAGCAAGGATTAATTTTAGATGTACAGAGTGTTTGACAGCAGAGCATCTACTGCAAGACTACCAACTGCTGGTATATCAGTCTAAGTGGGGATCGCGAGAGAGAGAGAGATATAAGGAGTGTTTGAGAAATTAGAAAGACTGACTCCAAGACGATAATTTCACAAGAAAGTTGGGTTTGACTGACTCAGACGAACGATTTGTTTGTGTTCTAAGACTGACTCCAAGACGATAATTTCACAAGAAAGTTTGGGGTTTGTGTTGCTAAGACTGACTCCAAGACGATAATTTCACAAAGAAAGTTTGGGGTTTGTGTTGCTAAGACTGACTCCAAGACGATAATTTCACAAAGAAAGTTTGGGGTTTGTGTTGCCCAGAGGCTAGGTGATCGCCTCTAGTTTCATATGTACTCTGTTCGCTCCCTCATGGTGCCATCGGGATAATTTGTCCAGAGAACTCCTGACCTGAGTGTAGGTGACATCGAGATCCTAGTCCTACCGGAGACTGACCATTGAATGTAGGTCCCGTGTTTAAGCTGAGCACATAACAGAACTCTTTGCAGTTACAAATCAAGAAAAGTTGGCAGAAAAACTGCTGTCTGGACAAAATTCATTAAAAAGATTAAAAAAACAAAATATTTTAACATTTTCTAAATTACATCGGGGATAATATCCGGTGCTACGGAGTTTGTGCACTGCAGATGAGATCTTCCTGTATAAGAAAGAGATCGAAGCACACATAGTTACTTATCGAAGTGCAGTGATTATGATCGTATCAAACAATGAATCTAGTAAAGGGAAGATAGCCGATTCCGTTGTTGACATGTTTCTGGGAAAAATTTCAAATTAGAACAAAGACAGTGAACAGGGGATTAATTTAAGGTGTACGCAGTGTTTGAGAAATTAGCTAGACAATGATTAGGTTAGTTTGTGTGATTGATTGATTGATTAATTGATTGATTGATAGGACCATCATCATTGCATTCGTTAGAAACCATGTGTGCTTCGATTCTTTTTACATAGGAAGATCTCAGCTGCAGTGCATAACTGTAGCATCAGCGATATCCATAATGTAATGTTAGAAGATGGTAAAAATTTTGTAGGATTATCCATAGTGTCATGAATTGTATTATTTAATTAGTGTCATGAATTAGTGTCATGAATTGTATTATTTAATTAGTGTCATGAATTAGTGTCATGAATTAGTGTCATGAATTGTATTATTCAATTAGTGTCATGAATTAGTGTCATGAATTAGTGTCATGAATTAGTGTCATGAATTAGTGTCATGAATTGTATTATTTAATTAGTGTCATGAATTAATGTGCATGAATTGTATTATTTAATTAGTGTCATGAATTATGTATGAATTAGTGTCATGAATTAGTGTCATGAATTAGTGTCATGAATTGTATTATTTAATTAGTGTCATGAATTGTATTATTTAATTAGTGTCATGAATTAGTGTCATGAATTAGTGTCATGAATTGTATTATTTAATTAGTGTCATGAATTGTATTATTTAATTAGTGTCATGAATTAGTGTCATGAATTAGTGTCATGAATTGTATTATTTAATTAGTGTCATGAATTGTATTATTCAATTAGTGTCATGAAGTGTATTATTTAATTAATATCATGAATTGTATTATTCAATTATAGTGTCATGAATTGTATTATTCAATTATAGTGTCATGAATTGTATTATTTAATTATAGTGTCATGAATTGTATTATTCAATTATAGTGTCATGAATTGTATTATTTAATTATAGTGTCATGAATTGTATTATTTAATTAGTGTCATGAATTGTATTATTTAATTAGTGTCATGAATTGTATTATTTAATTAGTGTCATGAATTGTATTATTCAATTAGTGTCATGAAGTGTATTATTGAATTAGTGTCATGAATTGTATTATTTAATTATTCATGAATTGTATTATTCAATTATATTAGTTGTATTATTCAATTATAGTGTCATGAATTGTATTATTTAATTATAGTGTCATGAATTAGTTATTCAATTATAGTGTCATGAATTGTATTATTTAATTATAGTGTCATGAATTGTATTATTTAATTATAGTGTCATGAATTGTATTATTTAATTAGTGTCATGAATTGTATTATTTAATTAGTGTCATGAATTGTATTATTTAATTAGTGTCATGAATTTTCTGCAGACAGCGACTTAGCTTGCTTTTCTCGATTTTTAACTGCAAGGTCGTGTGTTCAGGCCATAGTGAAGCAAGAAAAGTAACATGGATTACAAGGCATGTCGTAAGAGATGACTAAGGTAGGAGTCTAGGAAAGTTACTCTAGTAAATAAAAAGCGTCGCAGAAATCGGATGTGCTGGCCTACTTGTAGGAGCATAACTTGCACAACGTATGATCGCTCTTAGGCTCAGACCACATACAAATCACAAAGAGTGGCTTAACATATGGAGCTTTCGAAGAAGAAGAAGAACGGTCAATGGGTCTTTTACGTGCTCAACTTAAACCCGGGACCTACATTTATCGTCCGTCTCCGATAGAACTATGATCTCACCTACACTGATATCAGGGATCTATGAAGAAATATCCTGATGGAAAGAACTGACTATCTTTGGTACGAGATGCAAACGCTTAACCACCTTCACGCCACAGAGACCACCACCCCCTCACCCGCCCTCCCTCCGAAGGAAGTCCTTCATGCTGAAGAATGTTTCTATTCCAAATCAACCAAATAAAAGTATAAAACACGAGCGCTTGAGTTGACTTACTTAAGTTTCTCAAATAACTGAGAGAAACAGAGAGAAGATCAAAAAGAGAAGTTGATATGCAAAGAGAAGAAACAAGAGAGTGGAATGAAGAAGAAATAAATATTGTTGCCATGTTGTCAACTGCAGGCCAATATTCCAAGACACTATTTGACTTGTGTCAATATCTTTTGTTTACTTTGGAGCAACATGAACTTCCGTCAATGATCATATCATGACCTGGGGGCTTTCTGTGACAGTGGTTAACGACTTTGTTCTATTCAGTCATGCAGCCTCCAGGAAGACATGACAGCCATAAAACCATCTATTGCGCCGGATATAGATATTGAAAAGGAGTAACATCAGAATGAAGTCTCTAAAAGTTGATGGTCGACTGAACGGATTTGACTGACTTAAGGCGGTCATGTGAGTGCTCAGTCTCCACCTGATGATTGCTCTTGTTTCTCTCTGGTTATGTAAATGGTTTATCTATGCACCATGGTGTCTTTACTTTAAGTAATAGTTTATCTGTGCACCATGGTGTCTTTACTTTAAGTAATAGTTTATCTGTGCAGTCTTTACTTTAAGTAATAGTTTATCTGTGCAGTCTTTACTTTAAGTAATAGTTTATCTGTGCAGTCTTTACTTTAAGTAATAGTTTATCTGTGCAGTCTTTACTTTAAGTAATAGTTTATCTGTGCAGTCTTTACTTTAAGTAATATTTTATCTGTGCACCATGGTGTCTTTACTTTAAGTAATAGTTTATCTGTGCACCATGGTGTCTTTACTTTAAGTAATATTTTATCTGTGCACCATGGTGTCTTTACTTTAAGTAATAGTTTATCTTTGCACCACGGTTTCTTTACTTTAAGTAATAGTTTATCTGTGCACCATGATGTCTTTACTTTAAGTAATGAAGATATTTGCATGGTAGACCCAAGAATTGTTGTAATAATCCCGACACATAACTGGTTGTGTTCCGGGAAAAATAGCATGTTGACTGAACTATCAACACCAAGATTGTTGTGGACACATTCTGTGTGCGTGACACACTGTTCTATGCCAGCAAATGTTGGTCCATACACAAGTTGTAGGAGAGAAACATGAATGCATTCTACATGCTCTTCTTGAGGTGTATGCTCAGAATCTCTTGGAATAGCATATTAACAAATAGTCAGGTATTGGAATGTGATATAGTTTCTAGCATAGATACCCTTATCCGTCAACGCAATCTGAGATGGTTGAGTCACCAGGCCTGAGTAGATGAAGACCAAATCTCCAGGGATTGGCTGAGTCACCAGGCATGAGTAGATGAAGACCAAATCTCCAGGGATTGGCTGAGTCACCAGGCATGAGTAGATGAAGACCAAATCTCCAGGGATTGGCTGAGTCACCAGGCATGAGTAGATGAAGACCAAATCTCCAGGGATTGGCTGAGTCACCAGGCATGAGTAGATGAAGACCAAATCTCAGGGATTGGTGAGTCACCAGGCATGAGTAGATGAAGACCAAATCTCCAGGGATTGGCTGAGTCACCAGGCATGAGTAGATGAAGACCAAATCTCCAGGGATTGGTTGAGTCATCAGGCCTGGATAGATGACGACAGAATCCCCAAGAATATTCTATACATGAAGTTGACTTTTTTTTAAAAGAATTGTGAGGCGAACCGCTCTTCCTTCGTTACCAAGATATATAGAAGGTTGCTTGGTTACCAAGATGTTTAGAAGGTTGCTTGGTTACCAAGATGTATAGAAGGTTGCTTGGTTACCAAGATGTATATGAAAGAGTTGCTTGGTTACCAAGATGTATAAAGAAGGTTGTGTTACCAGATGTATAGAAGGTTGTTTACCAAGATGTATAGAAGGTTGCTTGGTTACCAAGATGTATAGAAGGTTGCTTGGTTACCAAGATGTATAGAAGGTTGCTGTTACCAAGATGTATAGAAGGCTGCAAGGTATGACAAGTGACATGACAAGGATGAACAAGAATGAGAAGAGCTTGCCAGGGGCAGATCCAGTTGGAGACTGGCATGCCAATTACGACAGCTTGCTGACATAAAATATGCTAGCAGAAAGCACAAATGAAATCTTCCGTGGGTACTACATTTATTACTTCTGAAAACTAACCTGACGTCATCATCATCATGATGCAAGTTTAAGCCAAGCTGCCAGCTCGTTCCTTGTTGTCAAGACAACCTCAAACAAAATACCGATTAGCTCAGTCGGACAATTTGAAATTTCCGTCAGAGTTGACTGACTTTATCCTAAGCTTCCGGTGAAATTTGAGGATTTTTTGCTTTTCAATTATGCACGATTACACTTGTCAGCAATTTGTGCTGATGCTTCAGTTGGCCCGTTGTTGTCTTGTGTGCTTCAGTTGGCCATTGTTGTCTTGTGTGCTTCAGTTGGCCATTGCTGTTTTATGTGCTTCAGTTGGCCATTGTTGAGTTGTGTGCTTCAGTTGGCCATTGTTGTTATATGTGCTTCAGTTGCCCATTGTTGTCTTGTGTGCTTCAGTTGGTCATTGTTGTTTATGTCTTCAGTTGCCATTGTTGTCTTGTGTGCTTCAGTTGGTCATTGTTGTCTTGTGTGCTTCAGTTGGTCATTGTTGTCTTGTGTGCTTCAGTTGGTCATTGTTGTCTTGTGCTTGTTCATTTGATCTCATTTGGGTCATTGTTGTCTGTGTGTCTTCATGTTGTCCATTGATTGTCTTTGTGTGCTTCAGTTGGCCATTGCTTGTTTTCATGTGCTTTGCTTGTGTCCATTGTTGTCTTGTGTGCTTCAGTGCATTGCTGTTTAGTGCTTCAGTTGCCATTGTTGTTTATGTGCTTCAGTTGGCCATTGTTGTTTTATGTGCTTCAATTGGCCATTGTTGTTTTATGTGCTTCAGTTGGCCGTTGTTGTTTTATGTGCTTCAGTTGGCCATTTTTGTTTTATGTGCTTCAGTTGGCCGATGTTGTTTTATGCGCTTCAGTTGGCCGTTGTTGTTTTTGTGCTTCAGTTCCATTGTTTGTCTTGTGTGCTTCAGTTGGCCATTGTTGTTTTATGTGCTTCAGTTGGCCGTTGTTGTTTATGCTTCAGTTGGCCATTGTTGTTTTATGTGCTTCAGTTGGCCGTTGTTGTCTTGTGTGCTTCAGTTGGCCCGTTGTTGTCTTGCGTGCTTCAGTTGACCATTGTTGTAGTGTGTGCTTCTGCATACCAGAAAGTGTTTTATAATATGCATATCAGTTGGCCGAAACTAGACTGTGCGTGTCTTATAGGAGGTCTAACGGGGCGCAGCGTTTTGGACGCAAACCACAAAGATTGCAAAGAGAAGTTAACTTGGTTCATAATAACGAACAACTCGCTAGTACCGTTGTGAAAATGAAACAATATTTTGAAGACCAATGATGTTCAACTAATACCACAATATTTTTCTGTCAATAAAATTCCGCTAAATTTATGCATTTACAATATTTGTTATTACAAATTCATAATTCATAACAATTTTCACTTGTATCATCTTCACATAACAATTTTCACTGGTATCATCTTCACATAAAATTTTTCACTTGTATCATCTTCACATAACAATTTTCACTTGTATACATCTTCGTCTGTAAAGTATTACAGTTATGAAGTATCTCGTCTCCCTACGGAACGTCGCTTACATCACAGCCCATCTCTCTTTCTCTCTCTCTCTCTCTCTCTCGGTCATTCTTTTCCAGCCATTTTTATCATTCTTATTGTGATATATAAACAGCTTTTGCCAAGAACGTTTGTTTTACGTCACAATCTTCAATGCCATTTGGAGCTCTAGTTCCCTCCGCGACGTGTCTGATTTCAACCAGCGTTTACTGGGTTCGCTCTCCGCTAGCCTTAGGCTGTCCGCATTGCTATTTTCAGGTCATTGCCAGTTGTATTTTCTTTTAGAGTAGCGACCCTTAGACAACCTGCCCTTCCGGGTTGTTGAGCGTCATCTGCCCAGAAAACCTGTCTTTTTATTGACTACTTGGTTTTCCTGTTGTCCAGTTTTGTGTACTGTTTGCTCCGCTAGCCTTTGATTGTCCCCAATCAAACTACAAGTTTGTAGTTTAAAAATACAGTTTTTTGCACATTTGGGTGGGCCGCTCACCCTCACGCCTGCCACGCCCCGTCAGCGCCATGCACGTCTTCCCGCCGTGGGCCCACTCGTGAATCGTCCACTTGCATGCTCACTCTGCCCTGGTGCCTGTCCAACCATCTCCATCAGTTCTCACCATGCTCACATTTACCAAGTCTCTAGGCTGTCCGGACACGGGGCTCAACTCTGGCCCCCACCTCAGGGCTCAGAGTTTCGCCCTATGTGGGCCCACGTCTAACTCATCTCAGGCCCAAGTTTTGCCCACGTGGGCCCACTCTTTCTCTGGATGCACTCCTCATCCCTTTATGGTTATCCGTTCAGCTTTTCCCATCGGTCGGGAGAGATGTGCATTAATAGTCACTCTGGGATTCCGCTCGCCTGTGTTGCGAGCGGATCTCATCCAACGCGACTACGTCTGCATCTCTACTTATGCCACAGTAGTTCTCCCTCGATCCCTACCCGCTTAACGAGACAGGAATCAATATCTGTTACCAGGGTCACCACGTGAAGGTGGGGTAGTATCTTGATTAGTGCCAGCTCCCTAATCCTGGCGCACTGTTGACCCCACAGTTGAAAGAGCTACAGAAACTTGTAAGAAAGGACGCCATATCGGTAAACCGACCAGCCATCAATGAGGGTTGCTGATAAACCGCTTTGCGGAAGTCAGCAACCTGACTGTACATTACTTGGCTCAAAAACACACACTAAAATTGGATTTTGGAATGTGAGAACGATGGCCACGGCTACAAAATCAGCCCAAATTGCAGAAGAAATGAAGAGATACGAGCTGGACATACTGGGGTTAAGTTAGGTGAGATGGCCTGGAACAGATAGAAGAGTAGTTAGTGGATTAACTTTCATATATTCAGGGAGAGAAGATGGTAAGCATTTTGAAGGAGTGGGTATAATGATGACACCTAGAGTAGCAAAGAGCATGTTAGAATGGGAGCCCATCTCCAGTCGGATAATTAGAGCCCGCTTCAGTACCAGGCATGTCAATATGACAATACTGCAGTGTTATGCACCAACAAACGAGGCTGACGATGATAAGAAAGACACATTTTATGAGCAACTACAAGATCAAATTAACAAGACCC
Source organism: Arion vulgaris (assembly GCA_020796225.1). Lineage (NCBI taxonomy): Eukaryota > Metazoa > Mollusca > Gastropoda > Stylommatophora > Arionidae > Arion > Arion vulgaris. The sequence goes on from CM036773.1 coordinate 32,293,918, forward strand.
AAAAACATGATCTGTTAGTAGTAATGGGGACTTTAATGCCAAGGTTGGAAGTGATAATGTAGGGGTAGAGAGAGCTATAGGAAAACAAGGAATAAACACAATGAATGAGAATGGAGAAAGACTGGCTGAGTTATGTATGCTGTTAAACTTAGTAATTGGAGGTACCATCTTTGCACATAAGGAAATTCATAAACTTATTGGCACTCACTAGATGGAGTGACCAGGAATCAGATTGACCATATGTGCATAAATACACAATTTAGAACATCATTGCTGGATGTCCGTGCATACAGAGGGCAGATGTAGGAAGTGATCATAATTTATGCATAGGTAAATTGAAACTGAAATTGAAAATTCACCATACTAAAAAGAACAACTGCGAATAGACAGTCAAAGGCTACAAAATAAAGAAGTAAAAGAGGAATATCAGCTCGAACTTAAGAATAGGTTCGAGTTACTCAATGGTGAAAATGAACAGCACATTGAAGACAAATGGACTAAGATAAAGGACACACTATTGGGGGCAGCAAATAGTAGCGCAGGATTAAAGACGAAAGACACAAAACTCTGGATAAGCGATGACACCTGGAAATGTATTCAAGAAAGAAGAAAGATGAAACTAGCAATATTTAATACTAAGGATGCAACAAATGAAATCCAAGCTAAAGAGGAATATAGACTAAAAGACAAGGAAGTGAAAAGAGCGGCTAGAAGAGATAAAAGAGCATATGTCAATCCACTGGTTGAAGAAAGGGAAAAGGCAGCTAAGCCTGGAAACAGTAAAATGCTATACAATACACTGAAACAACTTACTGGAACTTTTGTTTCAAAGGGTGGCCCAATCAAGAGTAAAGATGGTAAAGTTCTAATATCAGATACCGAGCAGAAGAAAGATGGGCAGAACATTTTGAAGAAATATTAAATAGACCTGATCCACCAGTACTACTCAAGTTTGACGAAGAGGCAAGAAACAGCTCCTACCAATTAACGAAGAAATGATAAGTGTAGCTGAGGTCAAGGAGGCAATCCATTCCTTGATAAACAATAAGGCAGCGGTGATGACAACATTACTGCAGAAATGCTCAAAGCGGCTGATGATACAGCTATTAGCCAGGTGCAAGAACTATTTAATAAAGTATGGGAAGAAGAAACTGTCCCAGATCAATGAAAAATTGAATAATTGTTAAGATACCCAAAAAGGTGATCTCAAAGATTGCAACAGCTGGAGAGGGATCACCTTATTATCAGTAATGACCAAGACTTTCTGTCAAATCATTCTTAATAGAATCAAAGGAGCAGTGGACACAACCCTGAGAGAAGAACAAGCTGGTTTTAGACCTGGGAGAAACTGCTTAAACCAAATAATTACCCTACGACTAATTTTGGAGGAACATATTGAGAAACAACAACCACTCATACTAAATTTCATCGATTTTAAAAAAGCCTTTGATAGTCTACACATAATCTCTCTGTGGAATATTCTGAGATGCTATGGAATACCAGACAAAATAATAAACATTATTAAGAGCCTCTATGATGGTTCACAGTGTGCAGTTCGCACTGATGGTGGACACAGCGACTGGTTTATGGTTGAAACCGGAGTAAAGCAAGGCTGTATTCTATCTCCGCTATTGTTTGGAGTGGTCATTGACTGGGTGATGCGAAAATGGTACAGGGCGAAACTGGCATCGATTGGGTAGAAAATAGTCAACTAGAAGATTTGGATTTTGCAGATGATATTGCCTTGTTAAGTAGAAACAACCAAGATATTCAAAGAAAAACAGACAACTTGTCATCTATAGCATCAAAAGTTGGACTGCAGATAAGCTTTGAAAAAACAAATATAATGAAGACACCTATGGCAAGTAATGCAGATATCACACTGGAATCTAAAATGATAAAAATAACAGAGCAGTTCACCTATTTAGGTAAAACACGTAATCACAAAGTACTGTAGAATGATAAAATACAGCAACGTTTCGATCAACAAGGCCTTTATCAAGCAAACGAACAACAGAAGTGACAAATTTAAAAAACAAATGGACGACCAAAAACAAACGTTTATAATGAAAATCTGGGAATAAAAACGAATAGCGAAATAAATGTAACACAAAAAACACTCATAAAAACTAGAAATATAAAGGAAGAGAAACAGTGAAAAATCTAGTAAATATATAACTTGAATACATGCAACATATACCCATATAGATTACAAGGCATGTGAAGAGAAAGTACTGAGAAGCATAGGAATGTAATACGCTGAGCCCACGTGGTCGCAAGGTACCATACAAAGAAATCAACCGATTCTCCAAAGCAAATCGACTGCGATCATCCAAGGAACACAATCGGATGGCTGTGACCTGGACATCGTGAGCTCCTAAATGGCCAGTATCATTGAAATGGGTGGCTACAGGGTCACAGAGCATTGGCGTATGTCACGCAAGTGTTGGGCGAATCGGTCACTGAGCATCTTGCCTGTCTCGCCGATATAAGCCGTGTGACACCACTTACAGATAATGGCATAGATAAGATTACAGGACTCGCATGTGAAACCATCGTCAATACGAAACGTGGCTAAAGGAAAAGATAAAGTACGCGTCTGTATCACATAAGCACACGTGTTGCAACGTCGACGGCCACACTGAACAGTGCCAAAATGAGTCTGGATATTGGACTTCAGGCGACTGTGTACCAACATATCCTTAAGACTTCTGTCCCGTCTGTAAACCACCAAAGAATAGTAGGGAAGACAGAACGGGTCTCAGGATCTGACTTAAGGATAGACAGATGACGGAATAAAACATTTTTCACCAGTGAATTATGGGGATAGAAAGTTAAGATAAGTTTTACTCTGTCAGAGTTAATGCTGGCTGGTGAGGGCCTGCTGGCGAGTGATTTTCTGAACTCGATGCATAGCCGAGACAAGCAACCTCTCCGGGTATAGGCGCCTACGAAAGAAATCAAACATCTCGCGAGCTCTCTCAAGAAAATCATCGTCCTCACTACAAAGGCGACGAAGGCGTAAGAGCTGCAAGAATGGCAAAGAGTCACGACAAGCCCGGGGTTGGGAAGAAGTATAGAGGAGAAAACTATGTGCATCAGTAGGCTTGTAATATACTGATGTAGTGATAGTGGATAGGCTTATGGAGATAGTAATGTCAAGAAAGTTGACACAAGTAGTGGAGATGTGAGAAGTAAAACGAATAGAAGGGTTGAAAACATTAATGAAATTAATGAAGCGTGATAAATCGGTTTCAGGCATATCAGTAATGCCAATACAGTCATCAATGTATCTGTGATAGACAGACGGAAGGGGCCATCATATGTTTATCAACCTATTTAGGTATCAATTTTGATTGCACAGGAAATGTTAAAAAGAAATTATGATACGAATTGGCAAAGTAACATCAGCTTTTAAAAGTCTAAATAAAATATGGAACTGCAAGTTATATAGTATTAAAACTAAATTACGAATTTTCAATTCAAATGTTGTATCAATCCTAACATATGCCAGCAGAGTTGGAAAATGACTAAAGATATAGAAGGCAAGTTGAATGCATTTGAAAATAGATGTCTGCGAAAAATAATGAATATAAAATGGAACGAATTCAGGAGAAGTGATGAAATCAGAGACATGTCTGGTCAACCACTAGTGACAACTGTTATAAGAAAGAGAAGATGAAGATATGTTGGACACACCTTGAGGAGAAATGATCAACGAATCAAAGCACGCATTGAAGTGGGATGCAAAGGTTTCATTCAGGAAAGAGAGGTCGACCTAAGGAGACCCTGAAACGAACTTTGTTGAGAGAGGCAGGAAATATCGGTCTCAGTTCCATGGAGGAGATTGAGCGAGTTGACCAGGATAGAGCTGTATGGAGACATTATTTGCAGGCCCTATGTAACGTATAACGGTACAAGAGGAATTATTATTATTATTATACAGAAAAATTACATACTTTGGTCACGATGGCCTGGAAAGAACAATACTAGAGGGCAGGGTCCCAGGACGCAGAGGCAGAGGCAGACCAAGAAGAAGATGGCTACAAGATATTAAAGAAACCATGAACATGACCATCGACGAAGTGGGTGAACTGGCAAGAGACAGAGTGAATTTCAGATGTGCTGCAAAGAGAGCAACGTCCTATAAAGGATACGCACCTTGATCATGATGATTCTAGGATCTAGGATGAATGTAGGTTTCAAAAGTATGGTTACCCAAAATGGTCATAAATTAAAAAATTTTTTAGCTATCCAGCTTAGACCCTTCCCTTAAGCTCTTTGCGCCTGCCCGCCTGCCCAGCGTGTTCGTAGCGCGTTGGACTGCGGGTGACTAGCCCTCTGTGAGTGCGTGTTCAATTCCGTTGGCTGGCAGAAAAGCCACAGGTTCCCCAGATTCACGGTGTTCGTGTCAACGAACCGATGGGTTACGATGTCCATATCACCGAGCCGAAGAGCTGAAAGCTCAAGTGCTTCTGGATCGGGAAAAAAAGCGCTTTACGCAATGTGAAATTTAGTGCCTCGAATATTCAGTACATCCATCGTTTACGTGGTCGTGCTCTGGGTCTGTTGAAGACTATATATGAATGCTAGTGGTCTTTATGGGAGAATGTCACATGTTGTAACTTTGACGTGTGTCCGAACTATATGATGTGTTGTTCTTAATGACATCCTTGCATCGGCAAGGATTCCACTATATTTATGATTTGGTGGTTTCTGATCTTATCTCTTCTTGTTACGTTTATAATTCGTCGTCAACACTTCATCTTTATCTTGATTAATTCCTCTCCGCTCCTCGTGGAGCATTGGGTCTCAACAGTTGTTCGCCACCTTTCCAGGCCTCTGGCTGTTATCTTTGTGGTGTCCCAGGATAGTCGAGCACCCTTCGGTTCCTCAAGAAGACATTGACTCCACGTCTGTTTATAACGTCCTGTTTCCCCAAAGACATTCCATCTAGTTTCACATAATCCCAGCTCATCTCTGTCGTTGAACTTCAATGTTGTAAAATTCTTTTTCTTCCTCAACATTTCAGTGGCGGCGAATGTAGTCCATTGCCTATCTGTCCAATACTTTGAAGATATAGCATTGAAGAAATGAAATCAATAATGTGCATTATTTCCTTGTCTACGACAAATTAAGGTTCGATTCACGACTGCTCGAATTACGAGATCTCTACGTACGACTGCTGTTCTGAAAGCATCAATTTTGTCGTTAGAGAATAGCTCTGCCATGTATAGACAGCTTCTAAAAATAGTACTGTAACAACTAATAGAGAGCAAATACAGTCGCGCTCCGCGTGGAGAAATGTAATCGATGGGCTTCAAGTCGCAGGAGTCAACCGAGGAAAATTAGAAAAGCCATACAAACGAACAGGCAGACAAACAGTTAAACAGATAGAAAGGAAAGAACTGGTTAATGGAAATTGTGAAGTTGAGAAAGTAGATGGCATGAGAATAAATCGAAGCACAAGAAGAGACGTATTTTCTCACAAGACGAGGATCGCATTTGTTAAACTCTCTCACAAATTGTGTATTGATATGTGTTAGAATGTAAACCAGTCTACACAAGAAGAAGAACTGATATTGATTGATTGATTGATTGATTGATTGATTGATTGATTGATTAAGTGATTGATTGATTGACGGATGGTAAAATTATCATTTTAAAATATAGGTAAAATATCCAGGTAAAATAACCTGGATTAATAACCATCTGTGCTACGATCTCTTTTTTGCAGTGGAAGATCTCAGCGGCAGTGCACGAACTCCGTAGCATAAGCCAGAGTTCGTGATGAGTAATTTAATTAATTAATTGATTGATTGATTGATTGATTGATTGATTGATTGATTGATTGATTGGACCTTCATCATTGCATTTCAGGAAATAATCGTATGTGCAATGATTTCTTTCTTACACAGGAAGATCACAGAGACAGTACACGTACTCCGTAGTAGCAGTCTTTTCTTCTTCTTTGCGTTCGTTCTTTACAACCAATTTTAATAACTCTTTGTGATATGTTTGATCTTTGCCAAGAACGTGTATACGTTGCACATTGGTTTGGTAGGCCCTAAACGCATAGACTTTTACACGTTAATGACACATGCATCCGATTTCATCCAAACCTCCTTTGTCGCCTCTTACGACATGCGTGGAAGGTAACAGTGGTTCTATTCTTTACACCCCAAATTTGGGCCCACGGTAACCACTCGGGCAGAAGCAGCAGTGACCTCTTCTTCTTCTTCTTGTGTTCGCTCGATATGAATTCATGCATATTTAGGGCGCCTGGTATAGGGATTCATGTATATTTAGGGCGCCTGGTATAGGGATTCATGCATATTTAGGGCGCCTGGTATAGGGATTCATGCATGTTTTGGGCGCCTGGTATAGGGATTCATATATATTTAGGGCGCCTGGTATAGGGATTCATGTATATTTAGGGCGCCTGGTATAGGGATTCATGTATATTTAGGGCGCCTGGTATAGGATTCATGATATTTAGGGCGCCTGGTATAGGGATTCATGCATATTTAGGGCGCCTGGTATAGGGATTCATGCATATTTAGGGCGCCTGGTATAGGGATTCATGTATATTTAGGGTGCCTTACTTACTTACTTAATCCGTCATGCCTAGTGACACATGGGGCTTCAGAAAGGACTTTCCATGCTCTCCTGTCCGTGCAACCTTCAGCGCAGAGCCCCACGTCAGAGATGCGGTGTCCAGTTCCTCTTCCATCATGCGCCTCCATGTTGTCCGTGGTCTGCCTTTCTTTCTCTTTCCTCTGGTGTCCAAGTGAGGGCTATCCTTGCAGGCATTTCTTGTCTCATTCTCATAACATGTCCGAGCCATTTCCATCTTCTTTTTTTGTGTATGTCATTCATTGCCTCTTGTCTTGTGTCTTGGAGTAGTTGGTTATTGGATATTTTTACTGGCCAAAAGATTCCCAAGATTCTGCGAAGACAAGAGTGGTGGAAAACTGACAGCCTGCTAGTATCTCCTTTGGTCATCCTCCAACACTCCGATCCGTAGAGCAAAACTGGCAAAACAATGCTTTTATAGAGTTTAAGCTTTGTGGTCCTATTGTAGATTTTGGACTTCCATACTGGTTTCATTCTGGCAAAAGCGGTTCTGGCCTTACTTAGACGTGATTTTATATCTTCCTCTGTGCCACCATTTAGTGTCAGTACGCTACCAAGATATGTAAACTGCTCAACCCTTTCCAGTGTTTCATTTTCTAACATTACTGGTTGTTGGATTTCACTGTTTGTCATAATTTTTGTTTTTCCTGTGTTTGTTTTGAGGCCTACTGTCTTTGCCGTGCTGTGAAGTATTGTACTTTTCTCTTGTATATGTTCATATTTGTGTGACACCAGGGCTATATCGTCTGCAAAGTACAGGTCCTCAAGCATCTCGAAAGGGGTCCATCTTATTCCTCTTGGCTTTAGGGCGCCTGGTATAGGGATTCAGACTGACTTTGGCGTGAAGGGCTGTTTCCCTCGGTATATCAGTATCCCCCGCCGTACACGCATGCCTTCTCTTCGACTTCGCCGCAGCAGTGACGACACCCACATAATTTTGGAATTGTATTGTACCTTTGATCGCTCGTGTCCGATAGGACTGGGAACTGGATCTCACCTAATTTGAGATCATGAATCACTGGAATAAAAAAGTATGAACTCTCCAAGCGGAAAATGAATCAATATCTTTTGAAGCGAAAGGCAAGCACCATGCACCTACGCCACGGAGACCGGAATTACATAATATACAAATTGGAACAAGGTTTACTGTTTAATAATATCAAGCAGCGTCCATTTGCATTGTAATATAATCAATTATTCTGCCATTTTCAGATATATTTTTTAGTGAATAAATTGTAGCCAGCACGTTTTTGGATCTCTAAATAAGCTGTAGGCAAAAACTAAATATCTATACATATACAGGGCAAAGATGAATGGAATTGTATGTCTGTCCCAATTGTTTGAAGATATCTGGACATCCTACGGACTTGAAATTTGGCAAGAGGGTAGCTGGCATACGTGGGAAGATGTAAAAATTATAAAACTGGACTATTTATTCGTGTCTATAACCATATTCCAACTTAACACAAATGGTCATCATGTATAGAAATCACCGAATAGGTCTATCCATGTTTTCACGATCCGGTCACGTGACTTTCCGTTCTCGTGATCATAGCAGTCCAACATATTTGATGCTATGAAGTTAATACTATTATAATGTATTTTAAACACATGTGCGCATAGGAACCTGTAGCGTAGTTGACTACATTCCCATTAACCATGCAGTAGACCGTGTACTCGATTCACGCTCTGGTCAATTTTTTTTTAAACACATCTCAAGCTTGGCCAATCTTTAGTTTCTATGTTGTTTTTGTTTTTAAAACACATTGATAAGTTAATAATCTGAATAAATAAAATTTGTCAACTGTTATTTCTCCATTTTCACAGGAATTCTTTTTGTATCAGGTTTTACTGGCAATCGGAATGAGTGACAGTTTAATCGTATGTGGTCAACGACACAGTTTTTTCCCCAAGCATGGAGAGAGAAAAGTATTATTAATTGGAAAGAAGCCGATTTTGAGGCAACAGGACATGTTTCTTTAATATGTAAGTAAATGCTCATTTGAAGAACGGTAAAACTGCTAGTATTTCAATCAAGTGTACAAAACGAAATATATATATATAAATATAATTAAATATATAAATAAATATAAATATATATATATAAATATAATTAAATATATAAATAAATATATATATATATATATATAAACTTCTTCCTTATTCTCCATATCGATCACTTGTTAAACCACCCTTTGTGATTTGTATGTGATCTGAGCCTTAGCGCGATTGTACATTGTGCTAGTTATGCGCATATAGGTAGGCCAGCACATCCGATTTCTGCGACACTTTTTATTTATTAGGGTAGCTTCTCTAGAGCCCTACCTCAGTTTACTTTTACGATATGCCTTGTAGGTCGCAGTGTTACTATTCTTTGCTCCCCTTGCAAGCCTCTGCAAAACACAGGCGATCTATATCCAATTATCCACACTTGTACATACATTGTCTCTTGAGAATAGCATGATCCATTCTTCATCTACAATGTTTAACAACACACAGCACACCACATACACACGTGTATCCCATCCGCCATCTTGCTAATTTCAGGGTGAACAGTTTTGATCGGTTTGTCTTTGAGTACATGTCTCCCTGAAGCACGTGCCAGGACAGAACAAAAGTTGTATTCAAAGCCCACGTATCTCTCTGGTAATCGATTTCTGACCTAGAAATCAGAGTATTAGCTGACAGATAGAAAATATTGACAAATAAATCTACCTCAATCACTTATTACATGTTAATATAAACAAGAGTCGGGGATGTAGATTAGATTTGATCACAGCACTGACTACTAGTCTCATGATTTTAATTCTGCATTTATGTATGTATGTATGCAGGGGCGACTCGTCACTAAGGGTCAGTGGGGCTGGGCCCCACAAAAATAATGTATAACGTGTATTAATTATTTTATAAATTATTTGTTCATAATTATTTATGCATATACCCTTTACTAGAATATTTAAGTACCAGCTGGTCAACTTGTCTTCAACGTACATTGTCACACACAGATGTAGGTACTAACTCATCAACTTGTCTAAACGTACATTGTCACACACAGATGTAGGAACCAACTCATCAACTTGTCTAAACGTACATTGTCACACACAGATGTAGGTACCAACTCATCAACTTGTCTAAACGTACATTGTCACACACAGATGTAGGTACCAACTCATCAACTTGTCTAAACGTACATTGTCACATACAGATGTAGGTACCAACTCATCAACTTGTCTAAACGTACATTGTCACACACAGATGTAAGTACCAACTCATCAACTTGTCTAAACGTACATTCTCACACACAGATGTAGGTACCAACTCATCAACTTGTCTAAACGTACATTGTCACACACAGATGTAGGTACCAACTCATCAACTTGTCTAAACGTACATTGTCACATACAGATGTAGGTACCAACTCATCAACTTGTCTAAACGTACATTGTCACAAACAGATGTAGGTACCAACTCATCAACTTGTCTAAACGTACATTGTCACAAACAGATGTAGGTACCAACTCATCAACTTGTCTAAACGTACATTGTCACAAACAGATGTAGGTACCAACTCATCAACTTGTCTAAACGTACATTGTCACACACGATATAGGTACCAACTCATCAACTCTGTCTAAACGTACATTGTCACACACAGATGTAGTTACCAACTCATCAACTTGTCTAAACGTACATTGTCACACACAGATGTAGTTACCAACTCATCAACTTGTCTAAACGTACATTGTCACACACAGATGTAGGTACCAACTCATCAACTTGTCTAAACGTACATTGTCATATACAGATGTAGGTACCAACTCATCAACTTGTCTAAACGTACATTGTCACATACAGATGTAGGTACCAACTCATCAACTTGTCTAAACGTACATTGTCACACACAGATGTAGGTACCAACTCATCAACTTGTCTAAACGTACATTGTCACATACAGATGTAGGTACCAACTCATAAACTTGTCTTAACGTACATTGTCACACACAGATGTAGGTACCAACTCATCAACTTGTCTAAACGTACATTGTCACACACAGATGTAGGTACCAACTCATCAACTTGTCTAAACGTGCATTGTCACACACAGATGTAGGTACCAACTCATCAACTTGTCTAAACGTACATTGTCACACACAGATGTAGGTACCAACTCATCAACTTGTCTAAACGTACATTGTCACACACAGATGTAGGTACCAACTCGTCAACTTGTCTAAACGTACATTGTCACACACAGATGTAGGTACCAACTCATAAACTTGTCTTAACGTACATTGTCACACACAGATGTAGGAACCAACTTATCAACTTGTCTAAACGTACATTGTCGCACACAGATGAAGGTACTAACTCATCAACTTGTCTAAACGTACATTGTCACATACAGATGTAGGTACCAACTCATCAACTTGTCTAAACGTACATTGTCACATACAGATGTAGGTACCAACTCATCAACTTGTCTAACGTACAATGTCACACACAGATGAAAAACCAATTCATCAACTTGTCTAAACGTACATTGTCACACACAGATGTAGGTACCAACTCATCAGCTTGTCTAAACGTACATTGTCTCACACAGATGTAGGTACCAACTCATCAACTTGTCTAAACGTACATTGTCACACACAGATGTAGGTACCAACTCAACAACTTGTCTAAACGTACATTGTCACACACAGATGTAGGTACCAACTCATCAACTTGTCTAAACGTACATTGTCACACACAGATGTAGGTACCAACTCATCAACTTGTCTGAACGTAATTGTTCACACACAGATGTAGGTACCAACTCATCAACTTGTCTAAACGTACATTGTCTCACACAGATGTAGGTACCAACTCATCAACTTGTCTAAACGTACATTGTCACACACAGATGTAGGTACAATCATCAACTTGTCAAACGTCATTGTCACACACAGTTTTTAAGTACCAAGCTCTCAACTTCAGTTCTAAACGTACGATTCCTCACACAGATGTAGATTCTCTCATCAACTTGCAAACACAGGCAGAATCTAGTACCAATCATCAACTTGTAACATGTACATTGTCTCTGAGAATGCATGATCCATTCTTATCACTATGTTTAAACACAGTCACACCAGATCAACGGTACCCACCCGCCATCTTGTCTCAAACGTGACATTTGTCACACATCAGATGTGCAGGACAAACGTTTTTCAAAACTCTGTCTAGGAAACATTTCACAAAACAGAGTAGCTACAGATAGAAATATTGTCTAAACTACAATTTCATTACAATACAGATGATGGTACTAACTCACAACTGTACTAGCTCTACATTTTGCTTATGTACTACAGATGAGGTACCCTCACAAGGGCTTGTCAAACATACTTTGTAAACAGATGTAAATAACTCATAACTTGTCTAAATACATTGTCAACTACAATTTAGGTACCACTCGTCAACTTGTCTAAACGTACATTGTCAATATACAGATGTGGTACCAACTCATCAACTTGTCTAAACGTACATTGTCACACACAGATGTAGGTACCAACTCATAAACTTGTCTAAACGTACATTGTCACATACAGATGTAGGTACCAACTCATCAACTTGTCTAAAGTACATTGTCACATACAGATGTAGGTCAACTCATCAACTTGTCTTAACGTACAATGTACACAACAGATGTAGGTACCAACTCATCAACTTGTCTAAACGTACATTGTCACACACAGATGTAAGTACCAACTCATCAACTTGTCTAAACGTACATTGTCACACAAAGATGTAGGTACCAACTCATCAACTTGTCTAAACGTACATTGTCTCACACAGATGTAGGTACCAACTCATCAACTTGTCTAAACGTACATTGTCTCACACAGATGTAGGTACCAACTCATCAACTTGTCTAAACGTACATTGTCACACACAGATGTAGGTACCAACTCATCAACTTGTCTAAACGTACATTGTCACATACAGATGTAGGTACCAACTCATCAACTTGTCTAAACGTACATTGTCACACACAGATGTAGGTACCAACTCATCAACTTGTCTAAACGTACATTGTCACACACAGATGTAGGTACCAACTCATCAACTTGTCTAAACGTACATTGTCACACACAGATGTGGTACCAACTCATCAACTTGTCTAAACGTACATTGTCACACACAGATGTAAGTACCAACTCATCAACTTGTCTAAACGTACATTGTCACACACAGATGTAAGTACCAACTCATCAACTTGTCTAAACGTACATTGTCACACACAGATGTAGGTACCAACTCATCAACTTGTCTAAACGTACATTGTCACAAACAGATGTAGGTACCAACTCATCAACTTGTCTAAACGTACATTGTCACATACAGATGTAGGTACCAACTCATCAACTTGTCTAACGTACATGTCACACACAGATGTAGGTACCAACTCATCAACTTGTCTAAACGTACATTGTCACACACAGATGTAGGTACCAACTCATCAACTTGTCTAAACGTACATTGTCTCACACAGATGTAGGTACCAACTCATCAACTTGTCTAAACGTACATTGTCACACACAGATGTAGGTACCAACTCATCAACTTGTCTAAACGTACATTGTCACACACAGATGTAGGTACCAACTCATCAACTTGTCTAAACGTACATTGTCACACACAGATGTAGGTACCAGCTCGTCAACTTGTCTAAACGTACATTGTCACACACAGATGTAGGTACCAACTCATCAACTTGTCTAAACGTACATTGTCACACACAGATGTAGGTACCAATTCATCAACTTGTCTAAACGTACATTGTCACACACAGATGTAGGTACCAACTCATCAACTTGTCTAAACGTACATTGTCACACACAGATGTGAGGTACAACTCATCAACTTGTCTAAACGTACATTGTCACAACAGATGTAAGGTACCAACTCGTCAACTTGTCTAAACGTACATTGTCACACACAGATGTAGGTACCAACTCATCAACTTGTCTAAACGTACATTGTCACATACAGATGTAGGTACCAACTCATCAACTTGTCTAAACGTACATTGTCACACACAAATGTAGGTACCAACTCATCAACTTGTCTAAACGTACATTGTCACACACAGATGTAAGTACCAGCTCGTCAACTTGTCTAAACGTACATTGTCACACACAGATGTAGGTACCAACTCATCAACTTGTCTAAACGTACATTGTCACACACAGATGTAGGTACCAACTCATCAACTTGTCTAAACGTACATTGTCACACACAGATGTAGGTACCAACTCATCAACTTGTCTAAACGTACATTGTCACACACAGATGTAGGTACCAACTAAATCATCTTGTCTAAACGTACATTGTCACACAAAGATGTAGGTACCAACTCATCAACTTGTCTAAACGTACATTGTCACAAACAGATGTAGGTACCAACTCATCAACTTGTCTAAACGTACATTTCACACACAGATGTAGTACCAACTCATCAACTTGTCTAAACGTACATTGTACACTACAGATGTAGGTACCAACTCATCAACTTGTCTAAATGTACATTGTCACATACAGATGTAGGTACCAACTCATCAACTTGTCTAAACGTACATTGTCACATACAGATGTAGGTACCAACTCATCAACTTGTCTAAACGTACATTGTCACATACAGATGTAGGTACCAACTCATCAACTTGTCTAAACGTACATTGTCACACACAGATGTAGGTACCAACTCATCAACTTGTCTAAACGTACATTGTCACATACAGATGTAGGTACCAACTCATCAACTTGTCTAAACGTAAAATTGTCACACAAGATGTAGGTACCAACTCATCAACTTGTCTAAACGTACATTGTCACACACAGATGTAGGTACCAACTCATCAACTTGTCTAAACGTACATTGTCACACACAGATGTAGGTACCAACTCATCAACTTGTCTAAACGTACATTGTCACATACAGATGTAGGTACCAACTCATCAACTTGTCTAAACGTACATTGTCACATACAGATGTAGGTACCAACTCATCAACTTGTCTAAACGTACATTGTCACACACAGATGTAAGTACCAACTCATCAACTTGTCTAAACGTACATTGTCACAAACAGATGTAGGTACCAACTCATCAACTTGTCTAAACGTACATTGTCACACACAGATGTAGGTACCAACTAATCAACTTGTCTAAACGTACATTGTCACACACAGATGTAGGTACCAACTCATCAACTTGTCTAAACGTACATTGTCACACACAGATGTAGGTACCAACTCATCAACTTGTCTAAACGTACATTGTCACATACAGATGTAGGTACCAACTCATCAACTTGTCTAAACGTACATTGTCACACACAAATGTAGGTACCAACTCATCAACTTGTCTAAACGTACATTGTCACACACAGATGTAGGTACCAGCTCATCAACTTGTCTAAAGCACATTGTCACAACAGATGTAGTACCAACTCATCAACTTGTCTAAACGTACATTGTCACACACAGATGTAGGTACCAACTCATCAACTTGTCTAAACGTACATTGTCGCACACAGATGTAGGTACCAACTCATCAACTTGTCTAAACGTACATTGTCACACACAGATGTAGGTACCAACTAATCAACTTGTCTAAACGTACATTGTCACACATAGATGTAGGTACCAACTCATCAACTTGTCTAAACGTGCATTGTCACACACAGATGTAGGTACCAACTCATCAACTTGTCTAAACGTACATTGTCACACACAGATGTAGGTACCAACTCATCAACTTGTCTAAACGTACATTGTCACACACAGATGTAGGTACCAACTCATCAACTTGTCTAAACGTACATTGTCACATACAGATGTAGGTACCAACTCATCAACTTGTCTAAACGTACATTGTCACACACAGATGAGGTACCAACTCATCAACTTGTCTAAACGTACATTGTCACACACAGATGTAAGTACCAACTCATCAACTTGTCTAAACGTACATTGTCACACACAGATGTAGGTACCAACTCATCAACTTGTCTAAACGTACATTGTCACACACAGATGTAGGTACCAACTCATCAACTTGTCTTAACGTACAATTTGTCACACACAGATGTAGGTACCAACTCATCAACTTGTCTAAACGTACATTGTCACACACAGATGTAGGTACCAACTCATCAACTTGTCTAAACGTACATTGTCACACACAGATGTAGGTACCAACTCATCAACTTGTCTAAACGTACATTGTCACACACAGATGTAGGTACCAACTCATCAACTTGTCTAAACGTACATTGTCACACACAGATGTAGGTACCAACTCATCAACTTGTCTAAACGTACATTGTCACACACAGATGTAGGTACCAACTCATCAACTTGTCTAAACGTACATTGTCACACACAGATGTAGGTACCAACTCATCAACTTGTCTAAACGTACATTGTCACATACAGATGTAGGTACCAACTCATCAACTTGTCTTAACGTACATTGTCACATACAGATGTAGGTACCAACTCATCAACTTGTCTAAACGTACATTGTCACACACAGATGTAGGTACCAACTCATCAACTTGTCTAAACGTACATTGTCACATACAGATGTAGGTACCAACTCATCAACTTGTCTAAACGTACATTGTCACACACAGATGTAGGTACCAACTCATCAACTTGTCTAAACGTACATTGTCACACACAGATGTAGGTACCAACTCATCAACTTGTCTAAACGTACATTGTCACACCAGATGTAGGTACCAACTCATCAACTTGTCTAAACGTACATTGTCACACACAGATGTAGGTACCAACTCATCAACTTGTCTAAACGTACATTGTCACATAAGATGTAGGTACCAACTCATCAACTTGTCTAAACGTACATTGTCACACACAGATGTAGGTACCAACTCATCAACTTGTCTAAACGTACATTGTCACACACAGATGTAGGTACCAACTCATCAACTTGTCTAAACGTACATTGTCACATACAGATGTAGGTACCAACTCATCAACTTGTCTAAACGTACATTGTCACAAACAGATGTAGGTACCAACTCATCAACTTGTCTAAACGTACATTGTCACACACAGATGTAGGTACCAACTCATCAACTTGTCTAAACGTACATTGTCACACACAGATGTAGGTACCAACTCATCAACTTGTCTAAACGTACATTGTCACACACAGATGTAGGTGAATAGTCAACTGTGGTTAAACGACATAATGTATCAAATTCAATAGCCACAAAAACTTGTCAAAGTTCAAAAGTTTAATAGATGTAGGCACTTCACGAACTTGTCTTAAAGTACATTGTCACAATAAAATTAGGACAACTCATATTGGCAAACATGAATTTCCAAAGATGTAGGTAGCCCTGATTTGTCTAAAGACGACATTGTAACACAGATGCGGACAATTCATGGACGATTTCTCAAAGATAGTCACCGGTAGAGCTCATAATCAAGTTGTAATGAAACGTGGATATTTTTCAAGACAAGGTGGTATTGGTCCCAAAAAAATCAACTACTGAAAATTAAGACAGCTAAAAAATTGTCGAACATGGAAGAGGTTACCAAACCTCAACTGCAACGGAATTGTCACAGGTCTGTAGAGACGAAATTATCGAACTTGTATCTAGAACGACACATAGTCACACTAGAGTAGAGAACACAGCTCGTAACAACTTGCAAAGAGACTTGTCACACACAGATTGGGAACTCATAGATTTGCAACTGTAAAGTCTTGTCAAAATCCAAAGGGCCAGACGATCCATGTCTGAAAAGACGACCAACGCTGACTCGGAAATGTAGGTAACTAGACTGATGTACACAGATTCTAACATAGATTCACACAGCAGAGTAGTACTCAGACCATAACTCTGTAGTAGAAGTACATTGTCACACACAGATGTAGAAGTCCCTTCACAAATATATAACTTCTAAATTGCACATTTGTCAAAAGTATAAGTTATCAACTCATCAATTGTCTTAATGTATAAAAAAATTTCATCAAAGACAGAATGATAGGACATTTAAAAATATTTTTCTAAAGTACATGTCACACACAGATGGAACACTCAACCAACATCTTTCCTAAAACTTTTAAACATTTAAAATAGACGAGGTATTCTAACTTCAATCAACTTGTACAAACGTGCATTGTCAATAAGTGTAGGACTTCAATAGTAAAAGATTTGTCACAATCAAGTGGTTATATTTAGCTTTTACATTGTCAGGTGATATACATTTCAGAGTAGGTAACATTTGGGATAATTGTAAATTGTTATATTATGTCACATACAGATGTAGGTAAACTCAATCAACTTGTTAAAAGACATTGTCACATCAGATGTAGGTACCAACTCATCAACTTGTCTAAACGTACATTGTCACACACAGATGTAGGTACCAACTCATCAACTTGTCTAAACGTACATTGTCACACAAAGATGTAGGTACCAACTCATCAACTTGTCTAAACGTACATTGTCACATACAGATGTAGGTACCAACTCATCAACTTGTCTTAACGTACATTGTCACATACAGATGTAGGTACCAACTCATCAACTTGTCTAAACGTACATTGTCACACACAGATGTAGGTACCAACTCATCAACTTGTCTAAACGACATTGTCACACAAGATGTAGGTACCAACTCATCAACTTGTCTAAACGTACATTGTCACACACAGATGTAGGTACCAACTCATCAACTTGTCTAAACGTACATTGTCACACACAGATGTAGGTACCAACTCATCAACTTGTCTAAACGTACATTGTCTCACACAGATGTAGGTACCAACTCATCAACTTGTCTAAACGTACATTGTCACACACAGATGTAGGTACCAACTCATCAACTTGTCTAAACGTACATTGTCACACACAGATGTAGGTACCAACTCATCAACTTGTCTTAACGTACAATGTCACACACAGATGTAGGTACCAACTCATCAACTTGTCTAAACGTACATTGTCACACACAGATGTAGGTACCAACTCATCAACTTGTCTAAACGTACATTGTCACATACAGATGTAGGTACTAACTCATCAACTTGTCTAAACGTACATTGTCACATACAGATGTAGGTACCAACTCATCAACTTGTCTAAACGTACATTGTCACACACAGATGTAGGTACCAACTCATCAACTTGTCTAAACGTACATTGTCACACACAGATGTAGTACCTAGCTCGTCAACTTGTCTAAACGTACATTGTCACACACAGATGTAGGTACCAACTCATCAACTTGTCTAAACGTACATTGTCACATACAGATGTAGGTACCAACTCATCAACTTGTCTAACGACATTGTCACACACAGATGTAAGTACCAGCTCGTCAACTTGTCTAAACGTACATTGTCACACACAGATGTAGGTACTCAACTCATCAACTTGTTCAAACGTACATTGTCACATACAGATGTAGGTACCAACTCATCAACTTGTCTAAACGTACATTGTCACACACAAATGTAGGTACAACTCATCAACTTGTCTAAACGTACATTGTCACACACAGATGTGGTACCAGCTCAGTCAACTTGTCTAAACGTACATTGTCACACACAGATGTGGTACCAACTCATCAACTTGTCTAAACGTACATTGTCACACACAGATGTAGGTGTAATAGTGTTCGTGGTTGAGCAGGACAAAAATGTATCAAATTCCAATAGGCCACAAAAAAACAAGTCAAAAGTTCAAAAGTTTAATTAGTAGGGCGACCCAAACGAAGCTGTTTAAAAATGCAACGGCTAGATTTTCCCCAAAATAAATTAGGCAGACGAAGCCATTATGGAAATACTACATGAATTTCCGAAAGATAAGTAGGATGGCCTGATTTGTTAAAGACTGAGATTGGAAATTAAGCAGGGATCCCGGACAGATTTATGGACGATTTCTCAGGAAGATAGACACGGTAGAGTCAGTAATCATTAGTATGATAATGAACGAATGGATATATTTTGGGGCAAGACAAAGGTGGGTTTTTGGTCCCATATAAATAGACGGTGACGAAAATTCAGAGGACAGCTAGAGAAGAGATTTGCTGAACATGGAGAGAGGTTGCAAAACTCGCAAAAAGGGCAAAACGGAATGCCCAGTGTGCTGTTGAAGAGACTGAAATTGAGTTCGAATATGTGAGTATGACTAGACACTCCGACAGCCGATAGGACACATAGAGAGAGAAACAACTTAGCAGTAGCAACTTAGCAGAAGAGACTTAGCAGAAAGACTTTTGAACTCGGATAGAGATTTGCCGAACATGGAGAGAGTCTTGCAAAACTCCCAAAGGGCAGACGAAATGGCCCAGTGTGCTGAGTTGAAGAGACGACCAACGCTGACTTCGGATATGTGAGTATAACTAGACATGTGTAGTGGGGACAGCAGATTCATAAATAGATCCACACAGCAGAGTACCCACGATCAGACCTATAGACAAATCTGATAGAGAATAGAAGTAGCATCTTATAGAGACAGACAGCACTAGAGAAAGCCTTACCTGTTCAACTGGAAATATATATATCTTCTAAATTGCCATTTGTAGAAAAGTGACCAAGTTATCAGAGCCTCGTTTTACAGATATGATCTTAATGTATAAAAAGCAAACTTTCATCAAGAGACAGAAAATAGACACTTTGAAGAAATATATATCTTTGAAGTCACAAGTAACAGACCCATGGAACACTCAACCGAACAGCTGTTCCACAGAAAACTATTAACATTTTAAAATAGACAGAGGCATTCTAAGGACTTCAGACTAACCTGTACAATACAATTATGTGATGAACTTGTATTAGATATTCAATAGAGTGTAGGACTTGAATAGTGAAGATTTGTGCTTATATAATCAAGTGGTTATAGTTTAGCATTTTACATTGTAAGGTGATATATCATTTTCAGAGTGAGGTAATCATGTTGGGACTATATTGTATTATATATATATGTATGAATACGATATATGTTGTAGATGTAAAGGTGCTATATAGGTGAAATATATGCATATAATAAAGATTGAAATACAGAATTGGGTTTCATATATTTATATGAAAGGTTAATTACGGCGTGATTAATATTAGCGGAAAGAGAGATCGCCCACATAGGTACCAACTCATCAACTTGTCTAAACGTACATTGTCACCACAGATGTAAGTACAGCTCGTCACTTGTCTAAACGTACATTGTCATATACAGATGTAGGTACCAACTCATCAACTTGTCTAAACGTACATTGTCACACATAGATGTAGGTACCAACTCATCAACTTGTCTAAACGTGCATTGTCACACACAGATGTAGGTACCAACTCATCAACTTGTCTAAACGTACATTGTCACACACAGATGTAGGTACCAACTCATCAACTTGTCTAAACGTACATTGTCACACACAGATGTAGGTACCAACTCATCAACTTGTCTAAATGTACATTGTCACATACAGATGTAGGTACCAACTCATCAACTTGTCTAAACGTACATTGTCACAAACAGATGTAGGTACCAACTCATCAACTTGTCTAAACGTACATTGTCACATACAGATGTAGGTACCAACTCATCAACTTGTCTTAACGTACATTGTCACATACAGATGTAGGTACCAACTCATCAACTTGTCTAAACGTACATTGTCACACACAGATGTAGGTACCAACTCATCAACTTGTCTAAACGTACATTGTCACACACAGATGTAGGTACCAACTCATCAACTTGTCTAAACGTACATTGTCACACACAGATGTAGGTACCAACTCATCAACTTGTCTAAACGTACATTGTCACACACAGATGTAGGTACCAACTCATCAACTTGTCTAAACGTACATTGTCACACACAGATGTAGGTACCAACTCATCAACTTGTCTAAACGTACATTGTCACACACAGATGTAGGTACCAACTCATCAACTTGTCTAAACGTACATTGTCACACAGATGTAGGTACCAACTCATCAACTTGTCTAACGTACATGTCACACAGATGTAGGTACCAACTCATCAACTTGTCAAACGTACATTGTCACATACAGATGTAGAGTACCAACTCATCAACTTGTCTAAACGTACATTGTCACACACAGATGTAAGTACCAGCTCGTCAACTTGTCTAAACGTACATTGTCACAAACAGATGTAGGTACCAACTCATCAACTTGTCTAAACGTTCACATTGCTCACTTTCACTAGATGTAGGTACCAACTCATCAACTTGTCTAAACGTGCATTGTCACACAGATGTAGGTACCAACTCATCAACTTGTCTAAACGTACATTGTCACACACAGATGTAGGTACCAACTCATCAACTTGTCTAAACGTACATTGTCACACACAGATGTAGGTACCAACTCATCAACTTGTCTAAATGTACATTGTCACATACAGATGTAGGTACCAACTCATCAACTTGTCTAAACGTACATTGTCACACACAGATGTAGGTACCAACTCATCAACTTGTCTAAACGTACATTGTCACACACAGATGTAGGTACCAACTCATCAACTTGTCTAAACGTACATTGTCACACACAGATGTAGGTACCAACTCATCAACTTGTCTAAACGTACATTGTCACATACAGATGTAGGTACAACTCATCAACTTGTCTTAACAATGTCACACACAGATGTAAGTACCAACTCATCAACTTGTCTAAACGTACATTGTCACACACAGATGTAGGTACCAACTCATCAACTTGTCTAAACGTACATTGTCACACACAGATGTAGGTACCAACTCATCAACTTGTCTAAACGTACATTGTCACACACAGATGTAGGTACCAACTCATCAACTTGTCTAAATGACATTGTCACACAGATGTAGGTACCAACTCATCAACTTGTCTAAACGTACATTGTCACACACAGATGTAGGTACCAACTCATCAACTTGTCTAAACGTACATTGTCACACACAGATGTAGGTACCAACTCATCAACTTGTCTAAACGTACATTGTCACATACAGTGTAGGTACCAACTCATCAACTTTCTTAACGTACAATGTCACACAAGATGTAGGTACCAACTCATCAACTTGTCTAAACGTACATTGTCACACACAGATGTAGGTACCAACTCATCAACTTGTCTAAACGTACATTGTCACATACAGATGTAGGTACTAACTCATCAACTTGTCTAAACGTACATTGTCACACACAGATGTAGGTACCAACTCATCAACTTGTCTAAACGTACATTGTCACACACAGATGTAGGTACCAACTCATCAACTTGTCTAAACGTACATTGTCACACACAGATGTAAGTACCAGCTCGTCAACTTGTCTAAACGTACATTGTCACACACAGATGTAGGTACCAACTCATCAACTTGTCTAAACGTACATTGTCACACACAGATGTAGGTGTAATAGTGTTCGTGGTTGAGCAGGACAAAAATGTATCAAATTCCAATAGGCCACAGAAAAACAAGTCAAAAGTTCAAAAGTTTAATTAAGTAGGGCGACCCCACGAAGCTGTTTAAAATGCAACGGCTAGGTTTCCCCAAAATAAATTAGGCAGACGAAGCCATTATGGAAATACTACATGAATTTCCGAAAGATAAGTAGGATGGCCTGATTTGTTAAAGACTGAGATTGAAATTAAGCAGGGATGCCGGACAGATTTATGGACGATTTCTCAGGAAGATAGACACCGGTAGAGTCAGTAATCATTAGTATGATAATGAAACGAAATGGATATATTTTGGGGCAAGACAAAGGTGGGTTTTGGTCCCATATAAATAGACGGTGACGAAAATTCAGAGGACAGCTAGAGAAGAGATTTGCCGAACATGGAGAGAGTGTTGCAAAACTCGCAAAAGGGCAGACGGAATGGCCCAGTGTGCTGCGTTGAAGAGACTGAAATTGAGTTCGAATATGTGAGTATGGCTAGACACTCCGACAGCCGATAGGACACATAGAGAGAGAGAAACAACTTAGCAGTAGCAACTTAGCAGAAGAGACTTAGCAGAAAGACTTTTAGAACTCGGATAGAGATTTGCCGAACATGGAGAGAGTCTTGCAAAACTCCCAAAAGGGCAGACGAAATGGCCCAGTGTGCTGAGTTGAAGAGACGACCAACGCTGACTTCGGATATGTGAGTATAACTAGACATGTGTAGTGTGGACAGCAGATTCATAAATAGATCCACACAGCAGAGTAGCCACGATCAGACCTATAGACAAATCTGATAGAGAATAGAAGTAGCATCTTATAGAGACAGACAGCACTAGAGAAGCCTTACCTGTTCAACTGGAAATATATATATCTTCTAAATTGCCATTTGTAGAAAAGTAACCAAGTTATCAGAGCCTCGTTTTACAGATATGATCTTAATGTATAAAAAGCAAACTTTCATCAAGAGACAGAAAATAGACACTTTGAAGAAATATATATCTTTGAAGTCACAAGTAACAGACCCATGGAACACTCAACCGAACAGCTGTTCCACAGAAAACTATTAACATTTTAAAATAGACAGAGGCATTCTAAGGACTTCAGACTAACCTGTACAATACAATTATGTGATGAACTTGTATTAGATATTCAATAGAGTGTAGGACTTGAATAGTGAAGATTTGTGCTTATATAATCAAGTGGTTATAGTTTAGCATTTTACATTGTAAGGTGATATATCATTTTCAGAGTGAGGTAATCATGTTGGGACTATATTGTATGTTATATATATATGTATGAATACGATATATGTGTTGTAGATGTAAAGGTGCTATATAGGTGAAATATATGCATATAATAAAGATTGAAATACAGAATTGGGTTTCATATATTTATATGAAAGGTTAATTACGGCGTGATTAATATTAGCGGAAAGAAAATCGCCCACATAGGTACCAACTCATCAACTTGTCTAAACGTACATTGTCACACACAGATGTAAGTACCAGCTCGTCAGCTTGTCTAAACGTACATTGTCACATACAGATGTAGGTACCAACTCATCAACTTGTCTAAACGTACATTGTCACACATAGATGTAGGTACCAACTCATCAACTTGTCTAAACGTGCATTGTCACACACAGATGTAGGTACCAACTCATCAACTTGTCTAAACGTACATTGTCACACACAGATGTAGGTACCAACTCATCAACTTGTCTAAACGTACATTGTCACACACAGATGTAGGTACCAACTCATCAACTTGTCTAAATGTACATTGTCACATACAGATGTAGGTACCAACTCATCAACTTGTCTAAACGTACATTGTCACACACAGATGTAGGTACCAACTCATCAACTTGTCTAAACGTACATTGTCACACACAGATGTAGGTACCAACTCATCAACTT
This sequence comes from Arion vulgaris, assembly GCA_020796225.1. Taxonomy (NCBI): domain Eukaryota; kingdom Metazoa; phylum Mollusca; class Gastropoda; order Stylommatophora; family Arionidae; genus Arion; species Arion vulgaris. The sequence goes on from CM036773.1 coordinate 32,318,953, forward strand.
GTCTAAACGTACATTGTCACACACAGATGTAGGTACCAACTCATCAACTTGTCTAAACATACATTGTCACATACAGATGTAGGTACCAACTCATCAACTTGTCTTAACGTACAATGTCACACACAGATGTAGGTACCAACTCATCAACTTGTCTAAACGTACATTGTCACACACAGATGTAGGTACCAACTCATCAACTTGTCTAAACGTACATTGTGACACACAGATGTAGGTACCAACTCATCAACTTGTCTAAACGTACATTGTCACACACAGATGTAGGTACCAGCTCGTCAACTTGTCTAAACGTACATTGTCACACACAGATGTAGGTACCAACTCATCAACTTGTCTAAACGTACATTGTCACAAACAGATGTAGGTACCAACTCATCAACTTGTCTAAACGTACATTGTCACATACAGATGTAGGTACCAACTCATCAACTTGTCTAAACGTACATTGTCACACACAGATGTAGGTACCAACTCATCAACTTGTCTAAACGTACATTGTCACATACAGATGTAGGTACCAACTCATCAACTTGTCTTAACGTACAATGTCACACACAGATGTAGGTACCAACTCATCAACTTGTCTAAACGTACATTGTCACACACAGATGTAGGTACCAACTCATCAACTTGTCTAAACGTACATTGTCACACACAGATGTAGGTACCAACTCATCAACTTGTCTAAACGTACATTGTCACATACAGATGTAGGTACCAACTCATCAACTTGTCTTAACGTACAATGTCACACACAGATGTAGGTACCAACTCATCAACTTGTCTAAACGTACATTGTCACACACAGATGTAGGTACCAACTCATCAACTTGTCTAAACGTACATTGTCACACACAGATGTAGGTACCAACTCATCAACTTGTCTAAACGTACATTGTCACACACAGATGTAGGTACCAACTCATCAACTTGTCTAAACGTACATTGTCACACACAGATGTAGGTACCAACTCATCAACTTGTCTAAACGTACATTGTCACACACAGATGTAGGTACCAACTCATCAACTTGTCTAAACGTACATTGTCACACACAGATGTAGGTACCAACTCAACAACTTGTCTAAACGTACATTGTCACACACAGATGTAGGTACCAACTCATCAACTTGTCTTAACGTACATTGTCACATACAGATGTAGGTACCAACTCATCAACTTGTCTAAACGTACATTGTCACACACAAATGTTTATTAATGGAAAGAGTGATTAACTTACAGAAATAGATAAATAAAAGTAACTACTAAAATATAACCTAATCCAAAATCATGATTTTTCCGAACATTTTTATCTGGCCCACCAACACAAATAACCTCGAGCCGACACGGTATGTATATTTGTATGTAATATGTATACGTACAGATAAAGGCACACTAAAACATATATATATATATATATATATATATGTTAAGGCAACCTTCGTGGACATGCTCAGAAGTAGATGACTAATATGACTTGGACATTTGTGAAAAAATGACCAATTGTCGCATACCACAAAAAAGGTTGTTCTGCGAACTTCCAGAGGCGGGGAGGGGCGGAGGCACCAAGGTAGACCACTGCTCAGATATAAGGAAGTCTGCAAGGCCTCAATGAAAAGTTTTCTATTGATCCCAACAAATGGGGAAAAATTAGCTGATGACAGAGTTGGTTTGAAAGCGACATTGTGGCATAAACATACATGACCAATCCTCCTATCTTTGTTTTAATGAAGATCTCCATTGATGTACAGTTTGGTTACTTTAAAAAGTTCTTCATTTGCTATTGAATTTAGCCAGAAACTTGGCAGGATTCTTCTTAAACATTTATTTTACAATGTAGCCAGTTTGTGTATGATGTTGTGAGTCAGTAATTATTCTGTGTTCTATAGACGAGGCGTTTATGAAACAACACTCTTCAGTAAAGCTATTTTTGAACAGCTCGCTGGCTGTGTTCTTAAAAGCGCTTGTATTGTAGAGCTAGGCTACGGATGCCGTCAGAAATAGGATGTGTGGCTAGGCCATGGATGCCGTCAGAAATAGGATGTGTGGCTAGGCCATGGATGCCGTCAGAAGTAAAGATGTGTGGCTAGGTTACGGATGCCGTGAGAAATAAAGATGTGTGGCTAGGCTACGGATGCCGTCAGAAATAAAGATGTGTGGCTAGGTCATGGATGCCGTCAGAAATAGGGTGTGTGGCTAGGTCATGGATGCCGTCAGAAATAGGGTGTGTGGTTCGAATTCTTTTGTTGGTCATTTTTTTTTTTTTCGGAAGCTCCTACTTAAACAGAAATTTCTGATTTCTCGACTGAGCACGTCGACCCTCTGCTACAGGACGCTGTAATCATATCTTCTTCTTCTCTTCTTGCGATCGTTCTAAAGCCATTTGTATCATTCTTATTGTGATATATAAATAGCCAATAACATCAGAACGTAATGAACGTGCACCAACCTTCAGCACCTATTGGAGCACATTTGTTTATCCTTGGGTGGGGTGTTCGATTTCAGCCAGCGTTTGTTTGCGGTACGCTTTCCGCTAGCCTTTGGCTGTCCCCAGCCGAACCCACAAGGCAGCGGATTGCCATTTTCTTTCAGGGCAGCAACCCTTAGACGGCCTGCCCTCCCGGGCTTATGAACGCCAACTGCCCAGCATAACCGGTCGTTTTAATGAACACCTTGGTTTGCCGCCCGTTCAGGTTTGTTTACGGTTTGCTCCGCTAACCTTTGATTGTCTCCAATCAAACTACAAGGCAGCAGTAGTTCACTGCGAGCGGAAACGCGCACTGGCTTTACCTCTGCTGGGCTTTCCAGTTGTTCTGTACATTTGGGTGGGACGCACACCCTCTTGCCTGCCATGCTCGCCGTTGCAGTGGCTGACTCGCTTTCCACGCTTGCCGTGTCGGCCTGTCCTTCGATTGGGCCCACTATGGCCTTGCCCACGTGTGTGCTCGCTCTGCATTGGTGCCTACCTCACCATTTCCGTCAATTCCCACTGGACTGTCCGACTTCGAGGGGCAAAACCGAGTTTCACCCCATGATGTCCACGTACAACTCAACTCGACTCCCAGCATACCCATCGGCTCTAGAGTGGTGGCTAAAGAGAGCATCCGAATTTCGCACACGCGGGTCAACGTTCCTTCGATGATTTTGATTCGTGCCCCCATCTCTGTGATGGAGGCTAGACTTTTGACCAATGTGGACCAACGTGTGGCCCAACTCATCACCCGGCATACTCATCGGCTCAAGAGAAGTGCATCAAGAGAGAGAATGCGCGGGCTCCGAGTTCCGCCCGGCGAGGTTCCTCGTGTATCGTTCTAGCTTTTCCCATCGTCCGGGAGAGGCGAGCATTAATAGTCACTCTGGGAGTTCGCTCGTCTGTGTTGCGAGCGGATCCCATCAATCATGACTACCTTTGCATTCTCTACTTGCCCCAGAGCAGCTCTCCCACGACACCTGCCCTCTTAGCCAGACCGGAACTACCGTCTGTTACCAGGGTCACCACTTGAGGTGAGAGCAGGGGATTAGAGCCATCTCCCTAATCCTGGCGCGCCGCTTCCTTGCGCCTTTGATCCCGTAATCATATCTAAAACATATAACGCTGAAAACAGAGTAACACGAGCATAAGAACAATAGTACAAGAGTTAATGGAAAGTAGGTGGAGATTCTACTTTTCTAGCATACGCCTCTGGCTCCATCTGATTATGGTAATGATATGATATAATAAATACGTATTGGACAATAATATCGCTCGTACACCTACAACACAAGAAAGACAGAATCACCAACATCAGCATAAGAAAGAAAGTTGGCACAAACCGTGCTTGAATTATATAGATAAACAAAGAATGAAGTGGTTTGGCCACTTAATAAGAATGCATCCAAACTCCACAGTATACAGAGTCTTCTACAACAGAACATCGGGAAAGAGGGCAAGAGGAAGACCACGGAAAAGATGGTTAGATGGCGTGGCAGCATCCTGTGAAAGAGCAAAGATAACAATCACACAAGCCACCAGAACAGCGCAAGACAAAAACAGAAAACCACGACACTGGGCAACAACCCGGTAGCAGTGTGACGACAAAAGAAGAAGAAGAAGTACACCTACACCGAATGTCAGTTTTTGCGAAACTGCAGTGGAAAGAGGCAAAATTGTGACAAATACCTGGCATGCTTTCGGTAGAAGCCTGAGTTTCGGCTACAATAGAGGCTAACAGCAGGGCAATGGACAGGGCTAATATTCCGAACGTAATTAAGGAGACGGTTCGTACAGAGAGTTCGGGTGATGACTTAAACTGAACGTGGAGGCAGACAAACGTAGTGTTTCTAGATTTATCGATATAAGGCAAGACTGCAGTAAAGCTGCAATATCGAAACACATAATCTGTATGTGTTTTTCCCATAATTGCTCCATATTTTATATGTGTATCTCTCTCTCTCTCTCTCTCTCTCTTCAGCCTGTTACACTCTTGGTACTTAGAGCAGCAACAAGCGCCCACCATTCTTCTCTATTCATGACCTTCCTCTGTATTGTGTTCCAGCTATGATTCATTTCTTTCAGTTCTTGTTCTATCATTCTCCTCCAGGTTGTTTTGGATCTTCCACGTTTTCTTTTACCCTGTGGAGTTCATCACAGTGCAGTTTTCGTGTCAGAGTCAGTCTCCATGCGCATCACATGTCCGATCCATCTCCAGCGTCTCTATTGGATGATGGTGCTCAGCGAGCAGTTCTTAGTTAGAGATAGTATTTGTATGATGGTGCTCATATTCTCTTGTTGACATCGTGCGAGCATTTCTTGGTTAGTGATAGTATTTGGCCAGAACACACGTAAGATTTATGATAACACTTCCAAGATATGTGAAAGTAGTTTATATGTGTGTATGTTAAATTATATAAGTTATATATATATATATATATATATATATATATATATACTGTTTTTCTTCTTTTTCCACTTCTGGTTTTGTGAGGAATTATTGTTTGATTCTATAAATTGTGTGCTGTTTGAGAAGTGAAATTCTTCACCTATTTTGTATCATTTTCTTGATAAAGACATTTCGGTCAAAACGTTGCTGTGTATTGTTATTGTTTCTGTAAAACTACAATCATCATTATCAGGTGCCGTGCCGGCTGGCGTAGGCGATCCTGGATCTCCACAAATATCTGTCGTTGGTGTTTGCTATCAGCTCAGAACTTGTTGCAGATGATGTTTCTGATTTTCAGGAATGATGTTTTCGCTTGTCATATTCTGCTCTTTATTTCTGATCGGCATCTGCCATCTGATGTTACCAGGACTCTGGGGTATTTAAATTGCTGCACTTTTCTTAGATCAGTCGCATTTACTGTGATGGTGCATTTTGGCAAAATCTGCTTTTTGATATGATCATAACTTCTGTCTTCTTAATATTCAAACTGAGTCCTTTGTTGTTACTTTCTGCCACAACCTTATCAACTAGTTCCTGGAGCTCCATTTCATTTCTTGCTATTAAGACAGTATCATCAGCGTATCTCAGGTTAATTATGATGTGTCCTCCCACAGCTATTCCAGGAATATCTTTTATAGACCTAAAATGCTTTCACAATACAGTGAGAACAGGTCTGGTGATAATACGCATCCTTGTCTAACATCCTTTTTGATCTTCTGGAAAGTTTATATCTTTTGGGAAGTTCTTTGAAACATAAAACTACAGTACTTTGTTTTGATGTGTTTCGCCGTTGTTTCTAGATTTGAACAAGGGGAGTAAACATTGCTTTATTAGTCAACACATGACTAGACCTGTCAGTCACCGACTACTGATAGATATAATAAAGGTGAGATTAGAGCACGTACGACGGTGTTTCTCAGAGCCGGATTAGCCTAGTAGCAGAAGTAGCAAATGCTACGGGCCCCGCGCTTCTAGGGGCCCCGCGCCTATGTGACAGATGAAAATGGAAAAAATAACCAGATGTTATATCAAAAACACGCAAGCTGTCTGAATTTTTAGATGTCGTTTGTGATGGTGCTGAATCCAACGAAATCGAAGCAGAAAATACAGAAGACGTGTCCCACTGTGTAGTAGATGAAAGCAGTGCCTTAGAAGAATCATCATTACCAATACTACCATTAAGATCAGCAACTCTTCACGATTTAGCCACATTTTCCACCAGACAAACTGAAATCGAATGTACAGCAAGTCCTTCCAATTTAGCCATATCATCTTCAAGCCAAAGAGAGGCAGAAAGCACAGCAAATGCTTCTAATGTAGCAACATCATCTACAAGCTAAAAACACAACGAAAGTAAAATGTACTTCAACGATATTGGTGAATGGCCAAACAACTTCAAACAATCCATGATTTTGTCGAACGTCGTTTTTCACATACACACATACACCAACAAACAAAACTCACGTGAGAGATTGGTTGTGTTATACAGAAACTAAAGGACAACTGTTCTGTTTTGTTTGCAAAGTTATTGATTTAGGCTGTACCATAGAGTGACTGGTGTATTTGGAATACTCCGGCAGTTAAAATCTATTACAGAGGAAGAGATCTTGAAAAGAACTCCAAATATTGTCAGCTCTTACCAAGAGGATTTGGAAGAAAGCCTAGGCGACTAACTTATGCAGTTCATTGAACTTCTTAAAACTAATGTCTATGGCCTTTTTCATCTTTACAGACGGTCAATTGGCAAGTGTTTTACTGTGACAACTTCTGAGTTTTCGCTTTTCTCTCTGTCGTTCAGCTCATACATAAGTCTCTTCTCAAAAGACTCTGCGCCCTTTCGTAATTTGGCTTTCCACACAACTCTGTCATCAGCTAGTCCTTCCCATGTGCTGGGATCTATAGAAACGTTTTTCATTGAGGCTTTGCAGACATCTTTATATCTGAGCAGTGGTCTGCCCTGGTGCCTCTTCCTCCGAAAGTTCACAGAACAACATTTGTTTTGGTATGCGGCAAGTTTCCATTCTTCTCACATGTCCCAACCATCTTAGTCGTCTACTGCTGTAAAACTAATGTAGCTGCTGCTATTAGCAACGAAAAGCATGAGGCTCTTGAACTGCAATTTAATAAACTTGTAATGGAAAATTCATTAGAGTCGTGTTTCCAAATGTAGAAATAGTCTTACAAATTTACTTGTCTTTAATGATTACTAACTGCAGCGGAGAACGTTCTTTTTCGACATTAAAGCGTATAAAAAGTGAGTTAAGAAACACGATGGGACAAGATCGTCTAAATAACCTCACCTTATGTCGTTGAACATTGAATTTACTTAGAGAAATTGATTTGTTTAGTATTATCTCTAAATTTGCTCACATTAAATCGAGACAAGTTTGTTTGTAAAAGTTGTGTTTTATTTTATTATCATACAAAACCTAGGGCCCGCGCTAAAATTTGCTACGGGCCCCGCGCTAGCCTAATCCGGCACTGGTGTTTCTTGTGCAATGACGATGTATCTCATAACTAAACGAACAAGCAAACACACAAAAATACGGCAGTTATGCCCCCTGCTGGAACTCTCGAACGATACGTGTAGCTATTATTATTTTAAATAAACAATATAGATTAGTAAACACTATGTTTGCAAGAAAATACGTTGAAATTTTTAAATTGTAGCTGGTGCTAGTTCTTTAACAAAAATATCCCATGTTAATTAGCTCATTTGAAAAAATACAATTATGTCTTTCAGATTAATCGTCAATTTAAAGATGGCAGCCTTCATGAATGTACACAAGTCTGCTTCAGTCGAAGACAAAAATCCAGATAAGCCAAGACAGTTAGAAATCAATCATAGTTTTCAACAACCAACTAACGTTTCAAGTCATCTCCTCTACCCAGACAAGTATGCGGACTGTAAGTGTACAAAGTCTTTTCAGGTATATAACATAACATTGATAAGCAAGCATGCTGTACTCAACTGTATCATGGCCTCACCACTGCTACTGACTGTGGGTAGTGAACTGCGGTCTGGTTTGTATCTTTGTCAGTTTGACTATCGGACTAAGAGTCTAAGACTTGTAATAAATCTAAGTTAACTACGTATCCATATCACTAAATGACGAATAAAGGACTGCGTTCAGTGCAGTCTGAGTACTTGATTCTACAATCTATGTATGTATTACTCAAGTTCTATATTAATATAGACTAAGACAGGACATAGTATATAATTATTATAAATCTAGATGTAATATTTCACCACTTTTAAAGTTAATTTGTTATCCTTTTCCTCTGACCTACCGAACCCACATAAACTGTCCCTCATTCCGATTGCCAGTAAAACCTGATATAATCGAAGGCCGTGAAAGTTGAAAAATAGCAATTGGCAAATTAAATTAATTCAGATTAGTAACTTATCGATGTGTTTAAAAAAAAAAATTTTATAAATTGGTCAAGCGTGATATTGAACATGTTGTCTTCAGGATAGCAGTCGAGCATCTTATGCATTCGTCTACAGAACTGACATGTTGAAATACCAATAAATATGTTAGTATTCGTGTGAAACAAAAATCAAGTCCTTCTAAACTAAATGCTACAGAAAGATCCTACGAATACCATGGGCAGAAAAAAGAAAGAACACTGATGTCCTGAAAGAACTAAATGTTAAAGAGAATTGGCTGATAAACAACATACTATACAGAAAAATTGGATACTTTGGTCACAAGAAGCGTGACGGTCACGATGGCCTGGAAAGAACAATATTAGAGGGCATGGTCCCAGGACGCAGAGGCAGACCAAGAAGAAGATGGCTACAAGATATTAAAGAAACCATGAATATGACCATCGACAAAGTGGGTGAACTGGCTAGAGACAGTGAATTTCAGATGCGCTGCAAAGAGAGCAACGTTCTATAAAGGATACGCACCTTGATGATTCGTGTGATGTGCGAATGACATCACCGGACTATAACAACATGATCGCTTTGCCCATCACGTGACCCTGAACGTTGGAAAATCATGGATATACACTTTCTGTCATGTCTATGCAGGAAGACCATGTGCGTTAAGTTGGGAATATGGTACAGAAGTATAGTTTTATAATTTTCCCCTCTTCGTATCAGTGAAAGCCACCTTCTTGCCAAATTTTAAGTTCGTTGGATGTCCAGATATCTTCAAACATTTGGGACAGACATACAATTCCATTCATCTTTGTCTTATATATATATATATATATATATATATATATATATATATATATATTAGATAAATTATCTATAACCATGGTTCTATAAAATGGTTCGGCCACATAATCAGATTACCAACAGACAGTGCGCCACAAAGAGCAATGTTACTCTGATACAGTGGATATAAAGCAAAGGCCGCCACGCAAAAACGTGGACCTCAGCGATAACAGGCAATGAAAGACACTGCTGTTTATACAATTTTATCCGTTCTAGAAATCTCTTCTTACCCTGAAACTGGGAGGCAAATCAATAATGGAGAATGTTCATTAAAACGACCGGTGTTGCTGGGCAGATGGCGCTCATAAGCCTGGGAGGGCAGGCTGTCTAAGGGTCGTTGCCCTAAAAGAAAATGGCAACCTGCTGCCTTGTGGGTTTTCGCTGGGACAGCCAATGGCTAGCGGAAAGCATACCGCAAACGCTGGCTGAAATCGAACACCCTATCTTTAGAATGATCGAAAGAATAAGAAAATACTGGAGAAAAGAAAGAAAGACAAGTCGCATAGAGAGACTCGCTCCAGGTGTCTCCTGTTTCATCCTGACGCTGAAAGACATAACAGGACTAGAGGATAGATAGATCTATAGCCATGGACATCACATGAATATTTATTTTTCTCCTAATGATAATGGTTTGAATATATTGTATACTTTCCTGGAGAGTAAACATGCAGTCATCATCATGCACTGGCATGAGTAGCTTGTACTTGGAGTGTTTACAGTTGAGCTGCTTAACATATTGTGAGAGTTAGTTATTTTTAATTGTGGAAAAATATCAGACCTTCTATCTCAACTATCTGTAATAAAACTTGCTTTTGTTTTATATTTGAAAATTGTATTCAAGATGTCTCATATTCTCTTTCTATATGTCTCATATTCTCTTTCTATATGTGTCATATTCTCTTTCTATATGTCTCATATTCTCTTTCTATATGTCTCATATTCTCTTTCTATATGTCTCATATTCTCTTTCTATATGTCTCATTCTCTTTCTATATGTCTCATATTCTCTTTCTATAGGCTATCAAGAAGATAAACTAACTGTTATTGGTCGAGCTAGCAATACTTTGATCAAGAATCAACTGAAAACTGTTGATGTACCTCAGAGCTCAGGTATGCTTATTTAGATTATTTTCTCTGTGTGTGTGTTCCCTCACGGTAGCTGTGATAATGTTGTGTTTAACACACTTGTTTTGAAGCTGTCTGGACTCAAGGATCAAATTTTACAGTGAAAGTGGAATATGTTTCCTACCATAACGGCTCGCAGTTCAACCCAGTCTCATTTGGGCTACCAACCAACAAATTGCATGTAAACTTGGGACCTAAAGCAAGAAAGAAGCTTTTAAAATAGTAAACACCACCTGCAAAACAGGACAATTTAATTCCACATGGAAAAAAAAGCTTCATTGTACCAGTCATAAAGCAAATGAAAGATAACCTTGAACCGAGTAAGTACTGACCATTCAACCTGCTCAGCTGCATGGACATGAAAACATAGAAAAACATATCAGCATGAGATATGTGGAAGGATGGCAACTGATACCAGAATATTGTAGCTTCTGACAATACAGATAAACAGAAAGTCAATTAACCTACTTTGCCCAGAAAATAAAAGCCGCTTTAGAAGCCACTCAAAGGCTGTAGTAATTGCTTCATCTTTGCTATCATGCTGTATGTTTTTTCCTCTAAGTCCTACTCAGTGATGTTGTTGCCTCTCAGTCTAGTCTTCTTCTTTGCGTCGTTCTTACGACCAATTTTAATCAATCTTTGTGATTTGTTTGATCTTTGCCGACCAAGAACGTGTATAAGCTGCACATTGGTTTGTTAGGCCCCTAAACGCATAGACTTCCACACGCTTAGGACACATGCATCCTATTTCAGCCAAACCTCCTTAGTCGCCTCTTACGACATGCATGACAGGTAACAGTGGTTCTATTCTTTACACCCCAAAGTTGGGCCCCTGTAACCACTCGGGCAGCTCAGTCTAGTTAAAGAACTCTTTCTAATGAAAAGTGAATGATTAATTGATAGGACCATCATCATTGCACTTTTGTGATTAACCATGTGTTTGGCTAGTGATTTTCTTGCGATCCTTAAATGCGTGTCTAATGTCTACTTATTTACCCTGTCATTGGTTCCAGTGCTTCACCGTGCGTTCTTAGAACTCTTCATTCTGCTGTTATTATTTTTTTTTATGTCTAACAGCGAACGATTGACTTCTGTGCGACAGGTTTCCCCATATGGCTCCTTCCCTCTTGGCAGAAATGGCACACCACCTGCCGAGAGTGTTGCACAAACTCTGTAGCTCTAGCAACAGTCCTAGGTATCTCTGGAAAAAATTGCATGTATCTCTATTTGGATTTGAACTCACTACCTTCAGAATGCCAGGAAAACGTCTTCACCATAGTAACCCTCAACAAATATACTTGAATCTACCTATGGATGGTGTGTGCATATATGTTATATGCAAGCACTTGTGTGTATGTGTGCGGTTGTTTCGTCTCTTATGTCTATAAGCATAAAGGCTAAGTACATCTGTGCTTCGTCCAGCACTATTAGAAGATTCCATAACTGAATTTCCATGTTGTTTAGTCTTATTTGAACGCTCCATATCAACCTCTCGGGAACCACTCAGTGTGATTTGTATGTGATCTGAGCCTAAGAGTGATTGTATGTTCTGCGAGTTATGCACCTACAAGTAGACCAACACATCCGATTTTCGGGAATGCTTTATATTTACTGGGGTAGCTTCCTAGGTCATACATCAGTCGCTCTTATGACATGCCTTGTAGGTTGCAGTGGTACTATTCTTTGCTTCCCTTATAGACCCCGGCACCACACAGACCATGTTGTTTAGTCAATGCATTAAGCGGCCGCAGTCATGCAGTTGTTAGTGAACTCGCTTCTTAGACATGTCCTCTGGGTTCAACTCCACAATGGACATGGTCTATTTTTCAGACCATAATGGCTCTCAGGCTGAACCAGCCTCAATTAGGTCCCAGGAAAAGAACTGGGAAGTAAAGGCGACCGGGTGATGTTAACCACAGCACCCGTCGTGTGCCGACAGACAATGAAAAATTGAGCCTAACATCGTATTGCTCAATATACTTTGAGGTATGAAAAGTGTTACTTTTTAGTAATTGGAAAGACATGTCAAATTGAGGATTCTGTTTGGAAAGCTAGCTGGTCACAGTCTTAATAATGCGTGGCGATGAGCGGGACAATGAGCGTAGAGATAAATAAAAGTAGTGGTTCGATTTCAGTGTTTTGAGAGTTATTTTATTATTAAGATTCTCAAATATTTGTCTCGCCGAGTGGTTACCGGGCCCAAATTTGGGGTGTAAAGAATAGAACCTGTTACCTGCCACGCATGTCGTAAGAGGCGACTAAGGAGATTTTGCTGAAATCGGATGCATGTGTCCGCTAGGAAATGCTAACCTGAAACAAATGCTTGCAGGAAACGGTGCAACGACCCCTCACAATGAGGAATGGGATAACAGATTCTACAGTCGCCAATCTGCCTCTGAGATTTAGCCACACAGTAAGAATATCAGACCTACCATCACAAGGGTGGCCAAAACTTACTGCGGGAAGAGGTCAGCACAAACGGGAAGCAGAAATCATAGGAATTATATCCTACAGAACTGCCCCGGTAAGCAGACTTGATAAGAAAGAGGAGCCTCACACTAGCGCCAAGACAAACTGTATGGCATGGCTGATAATCTGAGGCAGACGACTGCCTTTATTAGAGAATCCGAAATCCCAATCTAGTGAGAACGCAGGAGAAGAAGAAATATTTGTCTCACCGGTGTGTTGTCGGGCTTGCAAGGGTAGCAAAGAATAGGAACACTGCAACCTAAAAGGCATGCCCTAAGAGGGACTGAGGTGGGGCCTGGGGAGCTACCTTAGTAAATAGTGTCGTAGAAATCGGATGTGCTAGCCTACTTGTAGGTGTATAACTGGCACAATGTATAATCGCTCTTAAGCTCAGGTCACATACAATGAAGGGTTAAACAAATGGTTGCTATGCAACGCTCGAAGAAGAAGAAGAAATATATGTCTGTTGTTTACTTATTGACCATATTTATCTGGCCTTCAATATACTTTTGTTAACCTTATCTTCATTTCTACATTCCTGTTTTTTATTGTATTTCCAATCTGTTTTTATTTATCTTCATTTCTACTTCATTTTTATTGTATTTCCAATCTGTTTTTTATCTTCATTTCTACATCATCCTTTTTTATTGTATTTCCAATCTGTTTTTTTATCTTCATTTCTACATTCATTTTTTTATTGTATTTCAATCTGTTTTATTTATCTTCATTTCTACATCAATGATTTCAATCGCATTTTCTATTTATGTTGTGCCCATTTTTTATCTACTTTGCTGCTACTTAGAATTTATCATTTTTGTCTGTGTTTTCATCAGTTCTCTCCAGATTGAAGAGATTCCTGCCCGAGATGTCTCTAGCAAACAGAGATATGGCATCGAAACTAGTCAGTGATCCAGACAGTGCTAATACATTTAATATCGAGCATCTTGGAGAAAGCAATGAGCTACATGTAGAAATGGTGAGTATGGTTGTACTGTTGGTGGAAATTATGTTCTTATCAGCCTCAGATATAAATTTGATTGATTAATAGGACCATTGCACTTTGCTGAATAATCATGTGTGCTCTGATCTCTTTCTTACACAGGAAGATCTCAGTGTCTCAAAGGACTCCATAGCACTCTTTCTTACACAGAAAGATCTCAAAGGACTCCATAGCACTGGCTAAGTGCCCCAATTAAAAAGTTTTGTCGTATTTTAGTTTTTGTTTATCTTTTAAATGAATTTTTTTTGGTATCTGATTTGAAACCTACTCTTATCAATTTTTTAACTACCAGTTTCCTTAATGCATACAACTTGAGCCTGTGTTTGATATTCTCCAATAGGACTAGGAACTTGATCTCACCTACATTGAGGTCAAAGATCTCTGAAAAAATATCCTGATCTCTCCATGTGGGTAACAAACCGAGTACCTCTAAAGCAAGAGGCAAGCAGCTTACCTCCCACACAACAGAGATCCCCTTATTGTATGAGATTTGGAGTAACAAATGTTTGTGGGCACACTGCCACATAGTGTGTCACAGTTGATCATGGCCACACACAAACATATAATGTCACTTAGTGTCACAGTTGATCATGGCCACACACAAACATATAATGTCACTTAGTGTGACAGTTGATCATGGCCACACACAAACATATAATGTCACTTAGTGTGACAGTTGATCATGGCCACACACAAACATATAATGTCACTTAGTTTGACAGTTGATCATGGCCACACACAAACATATAATGTCACTTAGTTTGACAGTTGATCATGGCCACACACAAACATATAATGTCACTTAGTTTGACAGTTGATCATGGCCACACACAAACATATAATGTCACTTAGTGTGACAGTTGATCATGGCCACACACAAACATATAATGTCACTTAGTGTGACAGTTGATCATGGCCACACACAAACATATAATGTCACTTAGTTTGACAGTTGATCATGGCCACACACAAACATATAACGTCACTTAGTTTGACAGTTGATCATGGCCACACACAAACATATAATGTCACTTAGTTTGACAGTTGATCATGGCCACACACAAACATATAATGTCACTTAGTGTGACAGTTGATCATGGCCACACACAAACATATAATGTCACTTAGTTTGACAGTTGATCATGGCCACACACAAACATATAATGTCACTTAGTGTCACAGTTGATCATGGCCACACACAAACATATAATGTCACTTAGTTTGACAGTTGATCATGGCCACACACAAAATATAACGTCACTTAGTGTCACAGTTGATCATGGCCACACACAAACATATAATGTCACTTAGTTTGACAGTTGATCATGGCCACACACAAACATATAATGTCACTTAGTTTGACAGTTGATCATGGCACACACAAAATATAACGTCACTTAGTTTGACAGTTGATCATGGCCACACACAAACATATAATGCCACTTAGTTTGACAGTTGATCATGGCCACACACAAACATATAATGCCACTTAGTTTGACAGTTGATCATGGCCACACACAAACATATAATGTCACATAGTGCGATATTTTCATCATAATCAAATAGCTAATCCTGAGCATAACTTTGCAACCCTCCCAGTCCTTCAGACTTTTTTTCGGATAGCCATAAAGGGATGAGGGGTGCATCCAGAGAAGAGATGTGGGCTCAGTGGAGCAAAACTTGGGCCAGAGATGAGTTGCATGGCCACAGGGCGAAACCTGAGGTGGGACCGAGTGAGCCTGTCCGGATAGCATTGAGGCATGGTAAATGTGAGCACGGTGAGAATTGGTGGATATGGTGGACAGGCACCAAGGCAGAGCATGCATGCGAATGATGCATGGGTGGGCCCAACGGTAGGCAGACGTGCACGACGCTGATGGTGTAGCAAAGAGAGGGCGCGGCAGGCTTATGGGTGCTCGGACCACTCACATGTGCAGAAAACTGGAAAGCCCAGTAGAGACTTGAATCCATCTCACGTTCACTACTTGTCCAACTTACGTTTCCCACTACCTTGTCCATACTTACACGTTTCCCACACCTGTCCATACTTACCGTCACACTTGTCCCACTCACTTTGTCCATACTCCGTCCCAGTCAACTACAGTTCCCACTCTTTGTCCATACTTACACGTTTCCCCAACTACGCTACTTTGTCCATACTTACACGTTTCCAACTACTTTGTCCATACTTACACGTTTCCCACTACCTTGTCCATACTTACACGTTTCCCACTACCTTGTCCATACTTACACGTTTCCCACTACCTTGTCCATACTTACACGTTTCCACTACCTTGTCCATACTTACACGTTTCCCACTACTTGTCCATACTACACGTTCCCACTACTTTGTCCATACTTACACGTTTCCCACTACTTTGTCCATACTTACACGTTTCCCACTACTTTGTCCATACTTACACGTTTCCCACTACTTTGTCCATACTTACACGTTTCCCACTACTTTGTCCATACTTACACGTTTCCCACTACCTTGTCCATACTTACACGTTTCCCACTACCTTGTCCATACTTACACGTTTCCCACTACTTTGTCCATACTTACACGTTTCCCACTACTTTGTCCATACTTACACGTTTCCACTACTTTGTCCATACTTACCGTTCCCACTACTTTGTCCATACTTACACGTTTCCCACTACTTTGTCCATACTTACACGTTCACTTCCTGTCCATCCCGTTTCACTTTTGTCCATACTTACACGTTTCCCACTACTTTGTCCATACTTACACGTTTCCCACTTCCTTGTCCATACTTACACGTTTCCACTTCCTTGTCCATACTTACCGTTTCCACTAGAAAATAAAATGCAAATAAAACTGTACAGCATGTAAAAACTGTGTGTTTCAGGTGTGCCTAGTAAGAGATAAACATCACCCAGTCTGAACACTATGTCAGCACGCTAGTTTGATTTATGTGTATGCTCAACATTCTTCCAGCACCTTCTTCTTTGAACGCTCCAAATCGACCGCTTCAACCACTCTATGTGATTTGAGCCTAAAGCAATTGTACGCTGTGCTAGTTATGCCTACAAGTAGGCCAGCACATCTGATTTCTGTGATGCTTTTTATTTACTAGGGTAGCATCCCTAGGTCCTACATCAGTTGCCTCTTACGATATGCCTCGTAGTTTGCAGTGTTACTATTCTTTGCTCCTTGTAGGCCCACTGCAAGCATGAAGGTACTATCTGTATATCAGGGAACACTGATAATAAGGAAAGCAGGCCTTCACACACACACAAAAGCAGTCTGAAGCACCATACTAGACGTATGAATGCAGAAGACAAACGTCTCTTGTTCACATAAAATTCTATGCTCTCAATTTTTACTTGTGCATAAATTTATTGATTTATTGATTTAAATTTCTTGATTTATTAATTTATTGATTTAAATTTCTGGATTGATTAATCACATAAATAATTGCATCTACATTTTTTATTTCTAATAGAATTTGTCAGTAGTTCCCCCTGAACTATTGGGAGTAGAGGTATCAAGCTCAGATGAGAGTGAGTCAGATTCTGAGAGTGAATCAGACCAGCTCAGCCAAGAAAATGGAGATTATTTTTGTACAGAAGTAGAACAGACTCTTAAACTACACAAAACATCATCATCAAAGTGTACTAAACCTAGGATACAACTTATTGAAGATGTTGAGTCAACAGAGGAACTGTTCAGATAAATGTCACTTAACTAAGACGTGTGACGTGTATATATTTATTTCTGGTGGTGTCTGTGGTGTAGAAGCTAGGTGCTCGCCTCTCATTACAAAGTACTCGGTTTGCTCCCTTGTGAAGCCATCAGGATATTTTTCCAGAGATACCTGATCTCGGTGTAGGTGAGCTTGAGTTTCTAGTCCTATTGGAGATGAACGATAAATCGTATATCCCGTATTCAAGTTATGGACATGCACGATGAAGAGATCATCAAATGAACAGTACAGACCAGAGGGTCTCTTCAGGCACGCTCTGAAGGTTCTGGGTTTAGATTGGGTCGTTCAGTTGACATGCATTTTATTCTGGAGATCTATAGCATTATCGCTGAAGCTACAGAGTTTGTGTGACCCTCTTGGCAGCTGGCTTGCCTTTTCTATGAAAGGGACGGTACCATATGGAACAAAACATCTGGTGCAATGTAGTCAATCCTTCACTTTTAGACGCTGTTTTAGACCCTAGTAGCAGGACAATTCACTTCTAGCTCATATCCCAGTTGGGTGGAATATCGTGTCCCAGGTGGCTGGAATATCATGTCCCAGGTGGGTGGAATATCGTGTCCCAGGTGGCTGGAATATCGTGTCCCATGTGGTTGGAATATTGTGTCCATGTGGATATCGTGTCCCAGGTGGGGGAATATCGTGTCCCAGGTGGTGGAATATCATGTCCCAGGTGGGTGGAATACCATGTCCCAGGTGGGTGGAATATCTACTGACAGCCAAGTTTGTCAATGTTATCCACTTCTTCTTCATTCACTCCATGTCAACTACTTGTTTAACCACTCTTTGTGATTTGTGCCTGAACATGTCATGTCTGCCACCATTTACTTGAACCATGTCATGTCTCTTCCACCATTTTCTGTGTGGCTCTCTGTGATACCAGAGCATTCTTGTCAGGTGTCCAAACCATTTCTTCTTTGAATGCTTCATATCGACCACCTGTCAACCACTCTGATTTGTATGTGATCTGAGCCTAAGAGTGATTGTACGTTGTGCCAGTCATGTGCCTACAAGTAAGCCAACACATCCGATTTCTGCGCTGCTTTTTATTTACTAGGGCAGCATCCCTAGTGCCTACATTACTCACCTCTTATGACATGCATTGTAGGTCGCAGTGGTACTATTCTTTGCTTCCTTGCAGGCCCCGGCACCACACAGGGGAAATCCAAACCATTTAATCTGTTGTTCTTTTATGAATTGCATGACTGGTTTCACATCCAGTCTTCTTCTGATTTCTAATTTTGTCTCTTATTGTCACACCTGCAAGTCTTCTAAGACACCTCATCGCAGTCGTTATGATTCTCCGCTCATTAGCTGCTGTTATTGGCCATGTTTGAAACTGGTAACATATTATTGGTCAGAAAATTGTTCTTATGAGATTTGCTTTTGTTTTTAGCTGTATCTCTTTATGTGACAACAGTGGTGTTAACTGGCCCAGTACCTGGTTAGCTTTTGTGCATCGATTGCTGATTTCACTATCGATACTTCCATCTGCTGTAAAAATTGCTCCTAAGTATTTGGCCTCAATTGTTTGTTTTATTTCTACATTCTGGAGTTTTAATGTAAGGTTTTCTGGTTGTTTACTTATTGCCATTGTCTCTGTCTTTATTATATTTATTTTCATGTTGTACTCCTCACCCTTGATGTTAACTAAGCTCAATGGTTCTGGAGAGATTCTTCGTTTTCTGCAATCGGTACTTGGTCATCTGCAAATAAAAGTTCTGAAATATTATTTTTTTTCCTCTATTCCTGCTTCTCTACTTCCTTCCTTTCGTTCTTGAAATATGTCTATATATTCAATGTTGTCTCTTGTATGAACTTCACTGTCTTTTTTAGCTCACACAGAGGTCCGTGTAGTTTTATGTCGAGTGTTGTTTTGTTAGACCAGTGAGTTTGCCTCAGTGTATCATATTCGGGGCAGTCTTGAAGTATGTGCTCTGCAGTCTGGTTTGCCTGTCCACATGTACACATGGCTGAATTGCCAATCTTGAATTTTGTATACATGGGGCTGCAGAGCCGATTGTGTCCTGTTCTAAGGCGCAGAATAACAACTTGTTCCAATCTGCTCATAATATAGTACTCGTCTTGTGTTGGTATTTGTGGCTTTCTCATTGATTTAATCATCCTTTTCTTTTGGTGGTAGGTAACTGGCACATCCGGTTGCTCTCCTGCAGCACCTTCCTTGGCCAATCAGTCTGCTGTTTCATTTCCTGGTATTCCACAGTGAGAGGGTATCCACTGCAAGACGACTCTGCGATGCTTGGACAATTTAGACAGTAGGGTCTGTAGATCTGGCAATTTTCTGGACTGAAGTGCTTGGAGTGCTGATTTTGCATCAGTCAAAAAAACAACAGGTTGAGGATCGGGTCTGGTATTCAATAGTTTTTCAGTTGCCACCTTGATTGCCTGGCTTCTCTACTTATGTTGTCCATGTATGTTATAAACAGCAGTTGGGAGAGCACACATCCCTGTCTAACGCCTGAATTTACTATGAATGTTTTTGATGTTCCAGCTTTTGTTTTTATGTAACTTTTATTTGAAATGTATAAACTCTTGCAGACCTTGATGAGATGTTTGCTGATTCCATATTTTCTTAGACAATCCCATAGTTTGTTTCTATCGACTCTGTCAAAGGCCTTTTCCTGGTCTATGAATGCCACACTACAGGTCTCGTTATGTTCGATTAGCTTTCCATCAATTGTCTTAATGTGAGAATTGCATCGGTACAGCTTCTATTTCGTCTGAAACCCATCTGTGCTCCTGAGAGTTGTTCTTCAATTGTTGGTCTTAGTCGTCTTTCAATTATCTTAGCGTACATTTTTCCTATGTGACTTAGTAGTGAGATTCCCTATAGTTATTACATTCCTTCTTACTGCCTTTGTTTTTCCAAATTGGTATGATTATTGCTGTTTGTCAATCTTCTGCTTGCCTAGTGACCTAGTAATGAGACCTGCAAATACAGAATAACACTTACCTGTTACTTATATTGTAACAAATAATATACAAAATTTATGTTAGCACGCTATGAGTGAAGACTTGCTTTCCTCATCTCCTTTCTTTAGTTCCATTGAAATATTGTTTATATATTCAATGTTGTCTTTTGTATAAACCTCAGTGTCTTTTGTAGCTCACACAGAGGTCCTTGTAGTTTTCTGTCAAGTGTTGTTTCATTAGGCCAGTGAGTTTGCCTCAGTATATCATATTCGGGGCAGTCTAGTCTGGTATGCACAGTGTACACATGGCTGCATTGCCAATCTTGAATTTTATATACACGTGGCTGCTGAGTCAATTGTGTCCTGTTCTGAGGAACAGAATGACAACTTATTCTAATTTTCTCATATTATAGTAGTCTTCGTGTGTTGGTATTGGTGACTTTCTGATTGATTTAATCATCGTTTTGTTGGTAGGTAATTGGCACATCCGGTTGCTGTCCTGCAGCACCTTCCTTGGCCAATCGGTTTGCTGTTTAATTTCCTGGTATCTTATCACCAGCATCTCTTTCCATGTCAGACAAGCTTTGCTCCAACTTCAGAGGTACTTGTAATTTGAATCCCCAAGTAAAGGACCAGGATGTCTACGCCGAGAATATTTGACCCAAGCTGTTCTTGAACTACAGAATTTCCACAGCATGTGGCTGCTAGTACAGCATGTGGTCGCTAGCACAGCGTTATCAACTTGACTATTGATGCCCCACCCAAGCAGCTGGCCACCAAATAATTTGTGGCAATATGCTCTGACAATTCACTAATTTACTAACTGTACATTTATTAAAACTGTTCTTGTATATTTGATTACATTTGTATTTGTTGCATTTGTATTAGCATTTTTAGTTTAAAATACTCTACTGTAATTGTGGGCATCTCTAGCTTAAGTAGTAGTGGAGCTCGATCACAACCCAGGCGTACCTGGTTCAAACTCTGCGGTAGGCATTTTGCAAGCAAATTTGTTCTGCATGGATTTTTATGAACCGTAAAAATAGACCTCACCACTCGGAAAGCAATGGCAAACTACTTGATGTATAAGTGGTGCCTAAAAATCTTGTTTGCTGTGGTTGATGGCGTAATTCTGTAAAGGATATGCCATGATTTTCATTTCACAAATTATATGGACCCTCTCTCTCTCTCAGTTATAACAACGACTTGCTTGTCTCCACCTTCATATTTCCACTGTTTATAATTAGCTGCACTAGTCACCCGTGTGTTGTCTGGGCTCTCAAGGGCAGCACAGAATAGTAACACTGTGACCTACAAGGTATGTCGTAAGGGGGCAACTGAGATAGGGAAGCTAGAGAATTAGTAAATAAAAAACATTTTAGAAATTGGATTGCTAGCCTACTTGCGCTGGCACAACGTACAATTGCTTTTAGGATCAGATCACATAGAAAGAGTGGTTTAACTGGGAGAGGCGATATGGAGTTTTCCAAGACGAGACTTTCCATTTGAGATTTTGTTTTTCAAAAGGGAGTCAATCGGTTGTCATTTATTTGATTACTTCCCTTCGATCATATTCTGCAACATTGATGTCCATCTACGTGAATCAACATTTAGAAAGAAAGGGTATTTCTGAAATCCAGTATTTTTCAATAAAAGTGTTACAGAAGAGTCATTCGTATATCTTGGACAGAGAAGAGAACAAATAGATCGATACAGAAAGAACTCAAAATCAAAGAATATTGGCTGATGCTACAAAGAAGAAAGAGAAAAATGAGATTTTGGACATATAAAAAGACATGAAGGGCTGGAGAAGACCATTATGGAAGGAGGCATACCGGCAAAGAGCAGAAGAGGAAGACCATGGAGAAGATGGATTCAGGATGTAACTGATGATTTGACATGACGGCTGCAGAGGCAGGACATCTGACCTATGTGAGAGAGAAATTCCAAGGGACTGTTGGGGTGGCAAAGTTCTGCTCAGGACAAGCTATTTGATGATGAGAATTTTTCAAATTATTCACTCTTATTTACTTTGCAAGTTTGCCCCTTTTTTTACTAACTTTGAAATGTGTGCAGCATCGAATGTGCTGGCCTACCTGTAGGTGCATAACTGGTGCAACGTACAATCGCTCTTAGGCTCAGATCACATACAAATCACACAGTGGTTAACAAGTGGTCAATGTGGAGTTTTCGAAGGAGAAGAAAAGTGAGAGGATCAGTAATGTTTTATTAAATAAAAAGTCCAAATCTATGTGTTTAATGGTAACGTATCTACCTACTACACATGGATGTTGCAGACGTTAAGGCAAGTAGGGACGTGGACCCCCCTTGGGAAATTACTTTTTTGATAAAACAGTTTTATGTGAATCCAATCTAATACATTTCTGCAGAGTAAACTACCACCTACAAGTTTTAAAAATACATTTTTCCCCTCCTAGAAATGTGATGCCTATGCTACTACTTTTAAACAGTAATATCTTTCATGCCTTTTAACCCTGATTGGGCATAGGCCTCAACCAACTCATGCTAAGTCTTTCTATCTCATGCAGCTCCCTGCAGCCTTCCCTTAAATTGTTGATTTCGCTTCAAATCTCATCTCCGTATTTCTGGGCCTCCTTTCTTCGCTGTCCTTGTGTGTTCCAGGAAATGCCTTCTGTTATGAACATTTTATTCTATTCCCAATGAGAATTTACAAGACAATATAGAGAGGGTGCTTAGGACATAACTACTTCTGTTCAATTGTTCTCCTGTTAGACAGAGTAAATGTGGGAGGCTATTGTAAAGTGGTTCAGTCGTTTACCTGTCGGATGTGGGTTCGCATCTTGACTGAGTCAAATATGCAATTTTTTTCTTCTGAGATTCCTAGGATTGTTGTTGGAGGGTGCTACAGAGTTTGTGCTTTGTACAACACTCTCAGCAGGTGGCATGCCATTCCTGCAGAGAGAAACAGAGACATATAGGGAACCTGATTCTGCCGAGAGAAACAAAGCCATATTGGGGAAACCTGATTCTGCAGAGAGAAACAAAGCCATATTGGGGAAACCTAATTCTGCAGAGAGAAACAAAGACATATGGGGAAACCTAATTCTGCAGAGAGAAACAAAGACATATGGGGAAACCTGATTCTGCAGAGAGAAACAGAGCCATATGGGGAAACCTAATTCTGCAAAGAGAAACAGAGCCATATTGGGGAAACCTAATTCTGCAGAGAGAAACAAAGCCATATTGGGAAACCTAATTCTGCAGAGAAACAGAGCCATTGTGGAAACCTAATTCTGCAAAGAGAAACAGAGCCATATTGGGGAAACCTAATTCTGCAGAGAGAAACAAAGCCATATTGGGGAAACCTAATTCTGCAGAGAGAAACAAAGCCATATTGGGGAAACCTAATTCTGCAGAGAGAAACAAAGACATATGGGGAAACCTAATTCTGCAGAGAGAAACAAAGACATATGGGGAAACCTAATTCTGCAGAGAGAAACAAAGCCATATTGGGGAAACCTAATTCTGCAGAGAGAAACAAAGCCATATTGGGGAAACCTAATTCTGCAGAGAGAAACAAAGACATATTGGGGAAACCTAATTCTGCAGAGAGAAACAAAGCCATATTGGGGAAACCTAATTCTGCAGAGAGAAACAAAGACATATGGGGAAACCTAATTCTGCAGAGAGAAACAAAGCCATATTGGGGAAACCTAATTCTGCAGAGAGAAACAGAGCCATATTAGGGGAAACTTGATGCTGCAGAGAGAAACAGAGCCATATTAGGGAAACTTATCTGCAGAGAGAAACAGAGCCATATTAGGGGAAACTTGATACAATGAAGTCAATGCTTCTCGTTTAAATGCTTCATTTAGATTACATAAAATTCTCTCACGGATTGATTGACTGATTGCTAGTACCATCATCATTTCACTTCGGTGAGTAACCATGTGAGCTTTGATCTCTTTCTTACACATGAAGGTCTCAGCGGCAGTGCACAAACTCTGTAGCACCGGTGATGGTTTCCCATGTAAGTTAGAAGATGGTGAAAATGTTAGTAGGAATTTAATATTTTTAAAAAAAATCTTTCTACTGAATGTTGTCATGGAAACGGCTTTCCAACCTACTCTTCTTGATGTTGTAAACTGCAATGTTTTCATGACGTGCTCAACTTAAACAAACTCTCACTCTCAACTCCTTTCAGTTCAATTCTGTTTTGGGTTTAGGAGGGGTAAGAGCTGCACAGACGCAATATTTACACTAAGACAGATCTGCGAACAAACAATTGAATACAATCAAAGTAAACAGCTTATATTTATAGACCAAGAAAATGCATTTGATAGAGTAAACAGGTGCAAACTATGGAAGATCCTTGAAGAATATGGCCTCCAGGGACAACTATTAGGTAATATCATGGCCTTATATCAAGATAGCCAGAGTACAGTAAGAACAGAAGGAATAACCGACTGGTTCTCCATTACATCAGGTGTTAGACAAGGTTGTGTCCTCTCACCACTACTCTTTATCGCATATATGGATAAAATAAGTCAAATTCAGATAATGATGAAATAAATGAACTGCTGTTTGCAGATGATCAGTGCCTGATACATCAAAATGAACAAGATCTACATCATATTGACACTTTGAACAAAAATTGTGTAAAACATGACATGAAAATCAACAACACTAAAACAGAAATAATGAATATGGGAATAAAACATAATAATCTAGACATCCATGTCAATGGCACTAAAATAAACCAATGAAAGAATTCAAATACTTAGGAAGCATATTCACGGAAGACTAGATAGAGGCTAGAGTGCAAATTATGTAACCTACCAGCTAGCCCCAATGTTAAGGCACCCAAAAATTTCACACGCAGCTAAGCAGCAGATGATCAACAGCATTTTTATACCTACTTTGTGTTACCAGAGCCAAACATGGACAATGAGCAAAGCGCAGTCACAAAAATAACTACATGTGTTGCCTGCGAAAAGTGACCAACAACACCAGAAAGACAGAATTATCAACATCAGCATAGGAAAGAAAGTTGGCACAAAACCGTGCTTGAATTACATTGAGAAACAAAGAATGAAGTGGTTTGGTTACTTAATAATAATGCATCCAAACTCCACAGTATACAGAGTCTTCTACAACAGAACATCGGGAAAGAAGGCAAGAGGAAGACCACGGAAAAGATGGTTAGATGGCGTATCAGAATCCTGTGAAAGAGCAAAGATAACAATCACACAAGCCACCAGAACAGCGCAAGACAAAAACAGAAAACCACGACACTGGGCAACAACCCGGTAGCAGTATGACGACAAAAGAACAAGACCAGTTCTTTGAGCAGATCAGTGGGGTCGCCATGGGTACTAAAATGGGACCCAGTTATACTTTTCTATTCATGGGTCATCTTGAACACCTAGTATGGAATTTCTATGATGGCCCTCTTCCGTCCGTGTATCATAGATACATTGATGATTGTATTGGCATTACTGATATGCATGAAACCGATTTGTCACGCTTAATTAATTTCATTAATGTCTTCAATCCGGCTATTCGGTTTAAATCTCTACCTCTTGTGTCAACTTTCTTGACATCACTATCACCATCAGCCTATCCACCATCACTACATCAGTATACTACAAGCCTACCGATGCACATAGTTTTCTCCTTTATACCTCTTCCCATCCCCAGGCTTGTCGTGACTCTTTACCTTTCTCTCAATTCTTGCGCCTTCGTCGCCTCTGTAGCGAGGACGATGATTTTCTCGATAGAGTTCACGAGATGCTTGATTTCTTCCGCAAGCGCCTATACCCGGAGAATGTGCTTGCATCGCGTTCAGCAAATTTTCGCCAGGAGGCCCTTTCTAACCAGCATAGAACTTCCAATTCTGACAGTGTGAAACTTATCTTAACTTTCCACCCCCATAGTTCCCTTTGTGAAGAAAGTCTTATTTCGTCATCTCTTCAGTCTGATCCTGAGACACGTTCAGTCTTCCAACACTATCCTTTGGTGGCGTACAGACGGACAGAAGTCTTAAGGATATGTTGGTTCACAGTCGCCTCAAGCCTAATATCCAGAGTCATTTTGGCACCATCCAGTGTGGCCGTGGGCGCTGTAACACTTGTGCTTATGTAATACAGACCCGCACTGTGTCTTTTCCAAAAGCCACGTTCGTTATTGAAGACAGTTTCATTTCGAGTCCGTAATATTATCTATGCCATCACCTGCAAGCGGTGCAACAAGGCCTATATTGGTGAGACGGGCAAGAGGCTCAGTGACCGATTCGCCCAACACTTGCGCGATATACGCCAATGCTCTGTGATCCCTGTAGCTACTCATTTCAATGATACTGGCCATTCAGGAGCTTGCGATGTCCAGGTCACAGCCATCCGATCATGTTCCTCTGATGATCGTAGTCGATTTGCTCTGGAGAACCGTTTTATTTCGTTATATGGTACCTTGCGACCTCTTGGACTCAACGCATTACATTCCTATGCTTCTTAGTACTTTCTCATCTTATGCCTTGTAATATATATGTGTATTTGCTTCGTATATATAAGTTATATATTCACTTGATTGTTTATTGTTTCTCTTCTTTTCCACTTCTAGTTGTGTGTTGCACTTATTTCGTTATTTGTTTTTATTCCCAGATTTTCATTAGATATTTTGAATGTTTCTGTAACCGTCCATTTGTAAGTGTTCTTTGAAATACGTCAATTCCTGTTGTATCGTTTGCTTGATAAGGGCCTTTTGGTCGAAATGTTGCTGTTTATCGTCACTGTTTCTGTATTTTGTAAAATTATAGTACTCTGTTTGTACGTGTTTCGCTTTTCAACTTAAACACTGCACTTACGATTTATCGTCCGTATCCGATAGGACTAGGAACTCGATCTCACCTACACTGAGATCAGCGATCTCTGGAGAGAAATATCTCAATGGCTCCACGAGGGAGCGAACCAAGTAGCTAACCTCTACACCACTTGTCAGCATCAACAAGTCTAGATAATCGTCATACCAGGTCTGGTTTCCGTCAGTAACCGTTATGTTGTTGTGTCCTAGCTTGTAACTTATGCCCTAGTCCGCCTGCCCAGCGTGTCCTAGCTTGTAACTTATGCCCTAGTCCGCCTGCCCAGCGTGTCCTAGTTTGTAACTTATGTCCTAGCCCGCCTTCCCAGCGTGTCCTAGCCCGCCTTCCCAGCGTGTCCTAGCCTGCCTTCCCAGCGTGTCCTAGCCCGCCTGCCCAGCGTGTCCTAGCTTGTAACTTATGCCCTAGTCCGCCTGCCCAGCGTGTCCTAGTTTGTAACTTATGTCCTAGCCCGCCTTCCCAGCGTGTCCTAGCCCGCCTTCCCAGCGTGTCCTAGCCTGCCTTCCCAGCGTGTCCTAGCCCGCCTTCCCAGCGTGTTCTGAGCTTGTAACTTATGTCCTAGCCCGCCTTCCCAGCGTGTCCTAGCCCGCCTTCCCAGCGTGTCCTAGCCTGCCTTCCCAGCGTGTCCTAGCCCGCCTTCCCAGCGTGTCCTAGCTTGTAACTTATGTCCTAGCCCGCCTTCCCAGCGTGTCCTAGCCCGCCTTCCCAGCGTGTCCTAGCCCGCCTTCCCAGCGTGTCCTAGCCCGCCTTCCCAGCGTGTCCTAGCTTGTAACTTATGTCCTAGCCCGCCTTCCCAGCGTGTCCTAGCCCGCCTTCCCAGCGTGTCCTAGCCTGCCTTCCCAGCGTGTCCTAGCCCGCCTTCCCAGCGTGTCCTAGCCTGCCTTCCCAGCGTGTCCTAGCCCGCCTTCCCAGCGTGTCCTAGCCCGCCTTCCCAGCGTGTCCTAGCCCGCCTTCCCAGCGTGTCCTAGCTTGTAACTTATGTCCTAGCCCGCCTTCCCAGCGTGTCCTAGCCTGCCTTCCCAGCGTGTCCTAGCCCGCCTTCCCAGCGTGTCCTAGCCTGCCTTCCCAGCGTGTCCTAGCCCGCCTTCCCAGCGTGTCCTAGCCCGCCTTCCCAGCGTGTTCTAGGCTTGTAACTATGTCCTAGCCCGCCTTCCCAGCGTGTCCTAGCCCGCCTTCCCAGCGTGTCCTAGCCTGCCTTCCCAGCGTGTCCTAGCCCGCCTTCCCAGCGTGTCCTAGCCTGCCTTCCCAGCGTGTCCTAGCCCGCCTTCCCAGCGTGTCCTAGCTTGTTACTTATGTCCTAGCCTGCCCGCCCAGCGTGTCCTAGCCCGCCTTCCCAGCGTGTCCTAGCCTGCCTTCCCAGCGTGTCCTAGCTTGTAACTTATGTCCTAGCCCGCCTTCCCAGCGTGTCCTAGCTAGTAACTTATGTCATACGCTTGTCACCAACAAATCATAGAAATAGGAAACATCAAATGGACATTTCCTGTGTTTGACATTTCACCCACCGACCTAAAGCCAAATAACATGTGCTGACTGGCGGTGTTGTGACAGAAAGTGTCCTATTTGTAACCAGACTTTCAACTTGATATTTCTTAGTGCTGGCGGTGTTGTGACAGAAAGTGTCCTATTTGTAACCAGACTTTCAACTTGATATTTCTTAGTGCTGGCGGTGTTGTGACAGAAAGTGTCCTATTTGTAACCAGACTTTCAACTTGATATTTCTTAGTGCTGGCGGTGTTGTGACAGAAAGTGTCCTATTTGTAACCAGACTTTCAACTTGATATTTCTTAGTGCTGGCGGTGTTGTGACAGAAAGTGTCCTATTTGTAACCAGACTTTCAACTTGATATTTCTTAGTGCGTGCACATTTTCTATGATTTCTAGTTTGCATTTTCTTTTTTTGTTTGTTAAGTAGATGATGAAAGCCGAGGTACGCGCTTTCAACCTAAGGCGAACCTTCTATATTGGTTATATCAGAGCGTATGAAAAATAAGAATGAACTCTTCTGGGAGAATCCAAGTATTAATTTCTAGTTTGCATAGAACATGTAGTGGTGGTATTTATACGGTCTTTTCTTGCTATCTTTTCTATAATACTGTTTTACCTCCGAGCTTTTGTGTGCTCTTCATAAATAGTGGTTTTTTTCACTGCCTCTGTTATTTCTGAGGTCCACATTCATTGGGGTCTCTGTAACATAGAAGTTAATTGCTCGTCTATCATTTCAAAGGTACTCGCTTTCTTGTGGAGCTATCTGGGTATTTTTCCAGTGAAACATGTACAAACAAAGTACTATAGTTTTACAAAATACAGAAACAGTGACGATAAACAGCAACGTTTCGACCAACAAGGCCTTTATCAAGCAAACGAACCCTATTTCGATATTTTTCCAGAGATCCCTGATCTCAGTCTGGGTCAGATCGAGTTCCTAATCCTATCGGAGACGGACAATAAAACGTAGGTCTCGTGTTCAAGTTGGGCATGTAAAAGAACCCTCTAGCAGTTCATAATTGAAAAGAGCAGGCTGCAAAGCCGCTGCCCAGGCACAAGTCATTAGAAAGATTATAAATAAAATGTCTGCAAAATATGTTCACCATCTTCTCGTGATCGTTCATTTTGGCCATTTTGATCATTCTTATTGTGATATATAAACAGGCTTTGCCAAGAACGCAGTTTTACGTCAGATCATTCAGCGCCTTTTTGGAGCTCTAGTTCTTCGGCGACATGTCCAGTTTCAGCCAGCGTTTACTGTGTTCGTACTACGTAAGTCTTTGGCTGTCCTCCAACCGACCTGCAAGGCAGCTGGTTACCATCTTCTAAATTATATCGGGACCCTCGGAGCTCGTACACCCCGCTGAGATATTTCTATGTAAGAAAGAGATTGGAACACACATGGTTACTCACGTAAGTGTAATGGTGATGATCGGGTTCTCATGATGTGTGCCCATGAATAGATTTGCACTGTCACATCACCAAGCAGTCACGTGAACTACAGCTGATAACCTATGCCCCTATTTCTCTAAACAAGATCTGACCAACGCACGTCAGACTGCAACTTAAAGTGCAAGTATGAGATAGATAAGAAATGAGAAAATGCAACTAAAATCATGTACTCTAATACCAGAACAGAGATTATTTGTTCAACGGTTAATATGGATGGTGCTAAACCTTTCAACCCTCTATTCACACAGCATTTACTACGTAATATTTGAATAGGGAAATCGCAGTGAAAGGTTTGTGATGTTTACGCACTGCGCTATTTTTCTATTGGATAGTTACAGATAGATCAGGGATATACCCCAGTTTCACTCAGTCCCCAGTTACCCCAGCTGGAAGACACACCTATATACACATCGAGTTTGTAGAGAAAGTTGATGGCAAGGACACCCATGTTCTCTGTGGTGTTGAGAAAGTTGATGGCAAGGACACCCATGTTCTCTGTGGTGTTGAGAAAGTTGATGGCAAGGACACTCATGTTCTCTGTGGTGTTGAGAAGGTTTCTGGCAAGGACACTCATGTTCTCTGTGGTGTTGAGAAGGTTTCTGGCAAGGACACTCATGTTCTCTGTGGTGTTGAGAAGGTTTCTGGCAAGGACACTCATGTTCTCTGTGGTGTTGAGAAAGTTGATGGCAAGGACACCCATGTTCTCTGTGGTGTTGAGAAAGTTGATGGCAAGGACACCCATGTTCTCTGTGGTGTTGAGAAAGTTTCTGGCAAGGACACCCATGTTCTCTGTGGTGTTGAGAAAGTTGATGGCAAGAACACCCATGTTCTCTGTGGTGTTGAGAAAGTTTCTGGCACAGGACACTCATGTTCTCTGTGGTGTTGAGAAAGTTTCTGGCAAGGACACTCATGTTCTCTGTGGTGTTGAGAAAGTTGATGGCAAGGACACTCATGTTCTCTGTGGTGTTGAGAAAGTTTCTGGCAAGGACACTCATGTTCTCTGTGGTGTTGAGAAAGTTTCTGGCAAGGACACTCATGTTCTCTGTGGTGTTGAGAAAGTTGATGGCAAGGACACTCATGTTCTCTGTGGTGTTGAGAAAGTTGATGGCAAGGACACTCATGTTCTCTGTGGTGTTGAGAAAGTTGATGGCAAGGACACTCATGTTCTCTGTGGTGTTGAGAAAGTTGATGGCAAGGACACTCATGTTCTCTGTGGTGTTTAGAAAGTTGATGGCAAGGACACCCATGTTCTCTGTGGTGTTGAGAAAGTTGATGGCAAGGACACTCATGTTCTCTGTGGTGTTGAGAAAGTTGATGGCAAGGA
This sequence comes from Arion vulgaris, assembly GCA_020796225.1. Taxonomy (NCBI): domain Eukaryota; kingdom Metazoa; phylum Mollusca; class Gastropoda; order Stylommatophora; family Arionidae; genus Arion; species Arion vulgaris. The sequence continues at coordinate 32,350,495 of CM036773.1, forward strand.
CACTCATGTTCTCTGTGGTGTTGAGAAAGTTGATGGCAAGGACACTCATGTTCTCTGTGGTGTTGAGAAAGTTGATGGCAAGGACACTCATGTTCTCTGTGTGTGACAAAGTTGATGGCAAGGACACTCATGTTCTCTGTGGTGTTGAGAAAGTTGATGGCAAGGACACTCATGTTCTCTGTGGTGTTGAGAAAGTTGATGGCAAGGACACTCATGTTCTCTGTGGTGTTGAGAAAGTTGATGGCAAGGACACTCATGTTCTCTGTGGTGTTGAGAAAGTTGATGGCAAGGACACTCATGTTCTCTGTGGTGTTGAGAAAGTTGATGGCAAGGACACTCATGTTCTCTGTGGTGTTGAGAAAGTTGATGGCAAGGACACTCATGTTCTCTGTGGTGTTGAGAAAGTTGATGGCAAGGACACTCATGTTCTCTGTGGTGTTGAGAAAGTTGATGGCAAGGACACTCATGTTCTCTGTGGTGTTGAGAAAGTTGATGGCAAGGACACTCATGTTCTCTGTGGTGTTGAGAAAGTTGATGGCAAGGACACTCATGTTCTCTGTGGTGTTGAGAAAGTTGATGGCAAGGACACTCATGTTCTCTGTGGTGTTGAGAAAGTTGATGGCAAGGACACTCATGTTCTCTGTGGTGTTGAGAAAGTTGATGGCAAGGACACCCATGTTCTCTGTGGTGTTGAGAAAGTTGATGGCAAGGACACTCATGTTCTCTGTGGTGTTGAGAAAGTTTCTGGCAAGGACACTCATGTTCTCTGTGGTGTTGAGAAAGTTGATGGCAAGGACACCCATGTTCTCTGTGGTGTTGAGAAAGTTTCTGGCAAGGACACTCATGTTCTCTGTGGTGTTGAGAAAGTTTCTGGCAAGGACACTCATGTTCTCTGTGGTGTTGAGAAAGTTGATGGCAAGGACACTCATGTTCTCTGTGGTGTTGAGAAAGTTGATGGCAAGGACACTCATGTTCTCTGTGGTGTTGAGAAAGTTGATGGCAAGGACACTCATGTTCTCTGTGGTGTTGAGAAAGTTGATGGCAAGGACACTCATGTTCTCTGTGGTGTTGAGAAAGTTGATGGCAAGGACACCCATGTTCTCTGTGGTGTTGAGAAAGTTGATGGCAAGGACACTCATGTTCTCTGTGGTGTTGAGAAAGTTGATGGCAAGGACACTCATGTTCTCTGTGGTGTTGAGAAAGTTGATGGCAAGGACACTCATGTTCTCTGTGGTGTTGAGAAAGTTGATGGCAATGACACCCATGTTCTCTGTGGTGTTGAGAAAGTTGATGGCAAGGACACTCATGTTCTCTGTGGTGTTGAGAAAGTTGATGGCAAGGACACTCATGTTCTCTGTGGTGTTGAGAAAGTTGATGGCAAGGACACCCATGTTCTCTGTGGTGTTGAGAAAGTTGATGGCAAGGACACTCATGTTCTCTGTGGTGTTGAGAAAGTTGATGGCAAGGACACTCATGTTCTCTGTGGTGTTGAGAAAGTTGATGGCAAGGACACTCATGTTCTCTGTGGTGTTGAGAAAGTTGATGGCAAGGACACTCATGTTCTCTGTGGTGTTGAGAAAGTTGATGGCAAGGACACCCATGTTCTCTGTGGTGTTGAGGTTAGGTTCTTGCATTTTGTTCCAAAGTTACTCGGTTCGCACCCTTGTGTAGCCATCAGGATATTTTTCCAGATCTCAGTGTAGGTGAGAGATCTCAGTGTAGGTGAGAGATCTCAGTGTAGGTGAGAGATCTCAGTGTAGGTGAGAGATCTCAGTGTAGGTGAGAGATCTCAGTGTAGGTGAGAGATCTCAGTGTAGGTGAGAGATCTCAGTGTAGGTGAGAGATCTCAGTGTAGGTGAGAGATCTCAGTGTAGGTGAGAGATCTCAGTGTAGGTGAGAGATCTCAGTGTAGGTGAGAGATCTCAGTGTAGGTGAGAGATCTCAGTGTAGGTGAGATCGAGTTTCTAGCCCTATCGGAGACGGACGATAAAACGTACGTCCCGCGTTCAAATTGAGCACATAAAAGAACCCTTGGCAGTTAAAATTGGGAAAAGCAGGCTGTAAAGCTGCTGCCTGGGCAAACTTCAGTAGAAAAATTACAAAGCAAAATATTGTCACCATCTTCAAATTTACATCGGGAACAATCGCCGTTGCTACGGATTTCGTGCACTGCCGCTGAGATCTCCCTGTGTAAGTAAGAGATCGGAGCACACATGGTTACTCAGCGATGTGCAAGGAGGATTGTTCTATCAATCACACAGGTATGCTAAGAGTCTTACTTGTTTCTGGCATGGCTATACGTTATAAAAGAATGTCTGTCTATGTGATAACGCATACACATGTACGTCTACGTGTATCTGGCATGGCCATACGTTATAAAAGAATGTTTGTCTGTCTGTGTGTGTGATAACGCATACACATGTACGTCTACGTGTATCTGGCATGGCCATACGTTATAAAAGAATGTTTGTCTGTCTGTCTGTGTGATAACGCATACACATGTACGTCTACGTGTATCTGGCATGGCCATACGTTATAAAAGAATGTTTGTCTGTCTGTCTGTGTGTGTGATAACGCATACACATGTACGTCTACGTGTATCTGGCATGGCCATACGTTATAAAAGAATGTTTGTCTGTCTGTCTGTGTGATAACGCATACACATGTACGTCTACGTGTATCTGGCATGGCCATGCGTTATAAAAGAATGTTTGTCTGTCGGTGTGTGATAACGCATACACATGTACATGTACGTCGATCTGTTTTGGTAAGAGTGACACCAACAGAAAAGGAATCAATGAGAAAGCCACAAATACCAACACAAGACGATTAATATAATATGGGCTGATGGGAACAAGTTGTCATTCTGCGCCATCATAACAGGACACAATCGACGCCGCAGCCACATGTATACAAAATTCAAGATTGGCAATTCAGCCACATGTGTACATATGGACAGAACACGTAATTACAAAGTACTGTAGTTTTACAAATTACAAAAACAATGACAAAATACAGCAACGTTTGACCAACAAGGCCTTTATCAAGCAAACGAACAAACAGGAGTGACAAATTAAAATGAAACACAAATGGACGACCAAATACAAACGTATCTAAGGAAAATCTGGAATAAAAACGAATAACGAAATAAATGTAACACAAAAACACACATAAAAACTAGAAATAGAAAGGAAAAGAAACAATGAAACATCTAGTAAATATATAACTTGAATACATGCAACATATACCCATATAGATTACAAAGCATGGAAGAGAAAGTACTAAGAAGCATAAGAATGGAATATAACATGAATACATGCAATATATACCCATATAGATTACAAAGCATGGGAAGAGAAAGTACTAAGAAGCATAAGAATGTAATACGTTGAGCCGCGTGGTCGCAAGGTACCATACAAAGAAATCAACCGATTCTCCAGAGCAAATCGACTGCGATCATCCGAGGAACATGATCGGATGGCTGTGACCTTGACATCGTGAGCACCTAAATGGCCAGTATCATTGAAATGGGTGGCTACAGGGTCACAGAGCATTGGCGTATGTCGCGTAAGTGTTGGGCGAATCGGTCACTGAGCCTCTTGCCTGTCTCGCCGATATAAGCCTTGTTACACCGCTTACAGATAATGGCATAGATAAGATTACGGGACTCGCATGTGAACCCATCGTCAATAAGAAACGTGCCTAAAGGAAAGATACAGTACGCGTCTGTATCACATAAGCACACGTGTTGCAACGCCGACGGCCACACACTGGACAGTGCCAAAATGAGTCTGGATATTGGACTGAAGGCGACTGTGTACCAACATATCCTTAAGACTTCTGTCCGGTCTGTAAGACACCAAAGGATAGTTGGGGAAGACAGAACGGGTCTCAGGATCTGATCTAAGGAGAGACAGATGACGGAATAAAACATTTTCACCAGGGAACTATGGGGGTGGTAAGTTAAGATAAGTTTTACTCTGTCAGAGTTAGTAGTCCTATGCTGACTGGTAAGGGCCTGCTGGCGAGTGATTTTCTGAACTCGATGCATAGCCGAGACAAGCACCCTCTCCGGTATAGGCGCTCACGAAAGAAATCAGCATCTCGCGAGCTCTCTCAAGAAAATCATCGTCCTCACTACAAAGGCGACGAAGGCGTAAGAGCTGCGAGAATGGCAAAGAGTCACGACAAGCCCTGGGATGGGAAGAAGTATAGAGGAGAAACTATGTGCATCAGTAGGCTTGTAATATACTGATGTAGTGATAGTGGATAGGCGTAGGTGATAGTAATGTCAAGAAAGTTGACACAAGTAGTGGAGATGTGAGAAGTAAAACGAATAGAAGGGTTGAAAACATTAATGAAATTAATGAAGCGTGACAAACATGTTACAACAGTTGGAAGCTAAGTGTGCTCTACAGCGTATGCGTTGTATTGCTGCTAATCATACACATCTTCTGTCTGACTTGGATTCCTCCCAGTCCCAACTTCATCAGCGTCTACGACTTCTCACTTCTAACAATATGCTCCTTTACTCCTTATTCGTTTCATTATCCATGTTCTTAACAGACAACTGTATGAATTTCTTTGCACCCATCACCAACAGAAACTTAACCTTCTTCGCCCTGTACCTTTACCACTCCTTCCAATTGTCCACTACGATCTTCTTCTCCCACACAGGTGGTTTGTATTCCTCCAGACCTTCCATTATCGGACAACGAGAGATCTGTTTTAAGTAAGGGTCTTAAGTTTCTTCCTCTCCGACCCACCATTGACCACTACTCAACTCTTCAAGATGTGACTCGTTTTCACCGTGGCTTGCGCTTGAAATTTCACTTTCAGAACCAGGTTGACTCTGACCTATGTCCTGACACGAGTATGTTTTCCAAGTTTTCTACTCGTAAACATGACTGGACACCCAAACCTGGTGCCTCTAACGCTCTTGATCTCTACATCAAGAATACTATACATGATATTGGACTGCTCCACCCAAAACGTCTTTGGCAGTCTAACATGTCACCGTCGGGGTTTCGTGCTCTATCACACCTCCGTCGACGTGGACATTGTTATCAAACCTGCCGACAAAGGCGGAGCTATAGTCGTCTGGAGCAAAGATCTTTACCTTCAGGAAGGTCATACCCAACTACGTGACACTCAGTTTTATAAAACCAGCCCTACTGATGTCACCAGTCTAATAAAATAGGTTCGTGAAGTCATTAAGAACTTAATTGCCACGAACGACCTTCCATCCAGTGCATCATCACTCTGTGTGATCGATAGTTGTTTGGTAAACCCGCCTTTATATGCTCCCAAAATTCATAAACTCCACAATCCCGGTAGGCCTATCGTTTCTGCTTGCTCTTGCCTACGGAACACATCTCCGAATTCCTTGATAGCATCTTTAATCCCATAGTCACCACACTTCCGTCATTTTTGAAGGATACAAACCACGCTTTGTCTGTCTTTTCTACCATTGAGTTGCTACCCGAGAGAACCTACCGTCTCTTCCTCCTTGATGTGTGCTCATTGTACACTTCTATACCTCATCCTGACGGCCTTATAGCTCTCCAGTTCTTCTCAAAGGAGAACTAATCCACTTGTGTCAACTTCTGCTCTCCTTCGTCTTGGAACTAGTTCTCACTCTTAACTCCTTTCAGTTTAATGACCAATTCTTTGAGCAGATCAGTGGGGTTGCCATGGGTACTAAAATGGGACCTAGTTATGCTTGTCTATTCATGGGTTATCTTGAACACCTAGTATGGACTACATATGATGGTCCCCTTCCGTCTGTCTATCACAGATACATTGATGACTGTATTGGCATCACTGATATGCCTGAAGCCGATTTGTCACGCTTCATTAATTTCATTAATGTTTTCAACCCTTCTATTCGTTTTACTTCACATCTCCACTACTTGTGTCAACTTTCTTGACATTACTATCACCTTACGCCTATCCGCTATCACTACATCAGTATATTACAAGCCTACTGATGCACATAGTTTTCTCCTCTATACTTCTTCCCATCCCAGGGCTTGTCGTGACTCTTTGCCATTCTCGCAGCTCTTACGCCTTCGTCGCCTTTGTAGTGAGGACGATGATTTTCTTGAGAGAGCTCGCGAGATGCTTGATTTCTTTCGGAGGCGCCTATACCCGGAGAGGGTGCTTGTCTCGGCTATGCATCGAGTTCAGAAAATCACTCGCCAGCAGGCCCTTACCAGTCAGCATAGGACTACTAACTCTGACAGAGTAAAACTTATCTTAACTTACCACCCCCATAGTTCCCTGGTGAAAATGTTTTATTCCGTCATCTGTCTCTCCTTAGATCAGATCCTGAGACCTGTTCTGTCTTCCCCAACTATCCTTTGGTGTCTTACAGACCGGACAGAAGTCTTAAGGATATGTTGGTACACAGTCGCCTTCAGTCCAATATCCAGACTCATTTTGGCACTGTCCAGTGTGGCCGTCAGCGTTGCAACACGTGTGCTTATGTGATACAGACGCGTACTGTATCTTTTCCTTTAGGCACGTTTCTTCTTGACGATGGGTTCACATGCGAGTCCCGTAATCTTATCTATGCCATTATCTGTAAGCGGTGTAACAAGGCTTATATCGGCGAGACAGGCAAGAGGCTCAGTGACCGATTCGCCCAACACTTACGCGACATACGCCAATGCTCGGACCCTGTAGCCACCCATTTCAATGATACTGGCCATTTAGGTGCTCACGATGTCCAGGTCACAGCCATCCGATCATGTTCCTCGGATGAACGCAGTCGATTTGCTCTGGAGAATCGGTTGATTTCTTTGTATGGTACCTTGCGACCACGCGGCTCAACGTATTACATTCTTATGCTTCTAGTACTTTCTCTTCCCATGCTTTGTAATCTATATGGGTATATGTTGCATGTATTCGTTATATATTTACTAGATGTTTCATTGTTTCTTTTCCTTTCTATTTCTAGTTTTTATGTGTGTTTTTTTTGTTACATTTATTTCGTTATTCGTTTTATTCCAGATTTTCCTTAGATACGTTTGTATTTGGTCGTCCATTTGTGTTTCATTTTAATTTGTCACTCCTGTTTGTTCGTTTGCTTGATAAAGGCCTTGTTGGTCGAAACGTTGCTGTATTTTGTCATTGTTTTTGTAATTTGTAAAACTACAGTACTTTGTAATTACGTGTTTTGCCAATCAAATAGTTTTACTGCAGTTCCATATATATATACTGAATACATATGGACAGGCATCTCAAACTACAGAGCACATTCTTCAAGATTACCCCAAATATGATATACTGAGGCAAACCACAGTCAACTATAAACTTATGAGTATAACTTTTAAGCTTAACAGAGATGAAGTCTCTACGCAGAATGCTGGGGGATAACAAGAAGAGACCGGTTGAGAAATGAAGACATCGAGAAACAAAATGTGTACAACATCAGTACGGAACTTCATGAAGAAACAACAAATTAAATGGTTCGGCCACGTAAGCAAATTACTAACAGACAGTGCACCTCAAAGAGCGATATTGCACAATACACTGATACAAAGCAATAGGCGGAACAAGCCAAAGATGGACATCAGAGATAACAGAGGCGACGAAAGACAGTATTTATGAAGCACACACAAAAACCTGTTCTATAAATCTCTTCTTATCCTGAAGCTGTCAGGCAAAACAGGATTGAAGAAGTGAAAAAGAAAGTTGGTTGTGGGCAAACTCACTGGCTTAACCAAACAACTCTAGATAGAAAACTACGCGGAACTTTTTTTTTTAAAATACGCTGACCTCTGTGTGAGCTACAAAGATAATGAAGTTTATACAAGAGACAACATTGAATATATAGACAATATTTCAAGCGAATGAAAGGAAGGAAGGATACAAGAGACAACATTGAATATATAGACAATATTTCAAGCAAACGAAAGGAAGGAATGATACAAGAGACAACATTGAATATATAGACAATATTTCAAGCGAACGAAAGGAAGGAAGGATACAAGAGACAACATTGATTATATAGACAATATTTCAAGCGAATAAAAGGAAGGAAGGATACAAGAAACAACATTGAATATATAGACAATATTTCAAGCGAATGAAAGGAAGGAAGGATACCAGAGACAACATTGAATATATAGACAATATTTCAAGCGAACGAAAGGAAGGAAGGATACAAGAGACAACATTGAATATATAGACAATATTTCAAGACAACGAAAGGAAGGAAGGATACAAGAGACAACATTGAATATATAGACAATATTTCAAGCGAATGAAAGGAAGGAAGGATACAAGAGACAACATTGAATATATAGACAATATTTCAAGCGAACGGAAGGAAGGAAGGATACAAGAGACAAACATTGAATATATAGACAGCTAAACACGTAAACACAAAGTACTACAGTTTTACAAAATACATCAACAGTGACGATAAACAGCAACGTTTCGACCAAAAGGCCTTTATCAAGCAAACATTACAACAAGAATGACGAATTTCGAGGAACACTACAAATGGACGATTACATGTGGAAACATAAACCTATCTAATGAAAATCTGGGAATAAAACGAACAACGAAATGAGTGCAACACAAAAATCCGAAAGTGGAAAATAAGAGAAACAATAAACAATATAGTGGATAAATGACATATATGGAGCAAACACACATATAGATAACAAGGCACGAGATAAGACAGTACTAAGAAGCATAGGAATGTAATGCGTTGAGTCCAAGAGGTCGCAAAGTGCCATAGAATGAAATAAACGGTTCTCCAGGGCGAATCGACTGCGATCATCGGAGGAACATGATCGGATGGCTGTGACCTGGACATCGTCAACTCCTGAATGGCCAGTATCGTTGAAATGAGTGGCCACAGGAGTCACAGAGCGTTGGCGAATATCGCGTAAGTGTTGGGCGAATCGGTCACTGAGTCTCTTACCGGTTTCGCCAATATAGGACTTGTTGCATCGTTTGCAGGTGATGGCATAGATGATATTGCGGGACTCACAAGTGAAACTGTCTTGAATGGCATACGTAGCTTTTGGAAAAGAGACAGTGGGGGTCTGTATTACATATGCACATGTATTACAGCGTCGACGTCCGCACTGGATGGTGCCAAAGTGACTCTGGATATTAGGCTTGAGGCGACTGTGTACCAACAAATCCTTGAGGCTTCTGTTCCGTCTGTAAGCCACCAAAGGATAGTGTTGGAAGACTGAACGTGTCTCAGGATCAGACTGAAGAATAGGAGATGATGGAATAAGGCCTTTTCACCAGGAGACTATGAGGGTGGAAAGTTAAGATAAGTTTAACCCTGTCAGACTTGGGGGTTCTATGTATGTGAGAAAGGGCCTCCTGGCGAGCAATTAGCTGAACCCGATGCATGGCAGATGTAAGCACATTCTCCGGGTATAGGCGCTGGCACCATCCAGTGCGGACGTCGGCGCTGTAATACATGTGCATATGTAATACAGACCCCACTGTCTCTTTTCCAAAAGCTACGTATGCCATTCAAGACAGTTTCACGTGTGAGTCCAGCAATATCATCTATGCCATCACCTGCAAACGATGCAACAAGTCCTATATTGGCGAAACCGGTAAGAGACTCAGTGACCGATTCGCCCAACACTTACGCGATATTCGCCAACGCTCTGTGACTCCTGTGGCCACTCATTTCAACGATACTGGCCATTCAGGAGTTGACGATGTCCAGGTCACAGCCATCCGATCATGTTCCTCCGATGATCGCAGTCGATTCGCCCTGGAGAACCGTTTTATTTCATTCTATGGCACTTTGCGACCTCTTGGACTCAACGCATTACATTCCTATGCTTCTTAGTACTGTCTTATCTCGTGCCTTGTTATCTATATGTGTGTTTGCTCCATATATGTGTCATTTATCCACTATATTGTTTATTGTTTCTCTTATTTTCCACTTTCGGATTTTTGTGTTGCACTCATTTCGTTGTTCGTTTTTATTCCCAGATTTTCATTAGATAGGTTTATGTTTCCACATGTAATCGTCCATTTGTAGTGTTCCTCGAAATTCGTCATTCTTGTTGTAATGTTTGCTTGATAAAGGCCTTTGGTCGAAACGTTGCTGTTTATCGTCACTGTTGATGTATTTTGTAAAACTGTAGTACTTTGTGTTTACGTGTTTAGCTATTTTTCAAAGTTTTACTGCAGCCTCCACCTTTTTTCGAATATATAGACAATATTTCAAGCAAACGAAAGGAAGGAAGGATACAAGAGACAAACATTGAATATATAGACAATATTTCAAGCGAACGAAAGGAAGGAAGGATACAAGAGACAACATTGAATATATGACAATATTTCAAGCGAACGAAAGGAAGGAAGGATACAAGAGACAACATTGAATATATAGACAATATTTCAAGCGAACGAAAGGAAGGATACAAGAGACAACATTGAATATATAGACAATACTTCAAGCGAACGAAAGGAAGGAAGAATACAAGAGACAACATTGAATATATAGACAATATTTCAACTGAACGAAAGGAAGGAAGGATACAAGAGACAACATTGAATATATAGACAATAATGCAAGCGAACGAAAGGAAGGATACAAGAGACAACATTGAATATATAGACAATACTTCAAGCGAACGAAAGGAAGGAAGAATACCAGAGACAACATTGAATATATAGACAATATTTCAACTGAACGAAAGGAAGGAAGGATACAAGAGACAACATTGAATATATAGACAATATTTCAAGCGAACGAAAGGAAGGAAGGATACAAGAGACAACATTGAATATATAGACAATATTTCAAGCAAACGAAAGGAAGGAATGATACAAGAGACAACATTGAATATATAGACAATATTTCAACTGAACGAAAGGAAGGAAGGATACAAGAGACAACATTGAATATATAGACAATATTTCAAGCGAACGAAAGGAAGGAAGGATACAAGAGACAACATTGAATATATAGACAATATTTCAAGCCAACGAAAGGAAGGAAGGATACAAGAGACAACATTGAATATATAGACAATATTTCAAGCGAACGAAAGGAAAGTAGGATACAAGAGTAGGCGTGGGTTTAAAGATTTTAAAAAGTAAACCATTGGTAAAGGGAAGTAAGAAAGGCGGGTGGTGGGAAATTGTTTGTGGGTGCTCTGACGTCACAAGTCTGCTAGGGTGGTCAGAAAGGAGTGCAGTGTTGGTTGTGTCATTTATTGAAATCAGTCTCCGTGACGAGGCTGAAATGTGAAACGGCCATTTTGAAATACCCTAGTTGGATGACAGGACGAAATCTTATCACATTAGATATATCCGTCAATAATGACGGTGCAATAGGGACACACCATTACCCATGCCATTTTATTCTTCTTCTTCTGTCATCTATTGTCCTGGGCTCAGATGTCGTTAACAGCTAGAATAGTTCTCTTCCATTATTTACTTCTTTATAGAAGGGAAAGGGGGTGTGGATATAGTGACCTGTGTGTACGTGTTCTAATGCACTTTGTCCAGCTGTTACTAATTTTCTTGATGTAATCACAAACTTGATGTAATTACAAACTTGATGTAATCACAAACTTGATGTCATCACAAACTCTATGTCATTTACAAAATATTTTGTAGAAACTTTTGTTTTTTAATTTGTTAATAATTTTGCCTGGTGGCGTCTGTGGCCTAGGGGATAGTGACTCAGTCTATTAACCCGACGTTCTGAGTTCGAATCACGCTGCGGATAGTTGTAAATTGTTTCGCGTGGAGTTTAACAAAAGGACGATGCCACCACCCGTTCAGAAAGCAGTGTAAAAAGCTGGGTTGATTCGCAAAGTCTTGTAAAGGATATACAATTCACTTTTTTTTTAAAATTAATGTTGCCAGAGCAGCGGCTTTCCAGTCTTCTTTTCGATTTTGAACCGCCAAATGTTCTTTTACATGCTCAACTTGAACACGAGACCGTCTCCGATAGGGCTAGAAACTCGATCTCACCTACACAGGGATCTCTGGAAAATATTCTGATGTATCCAGGAGGGAATGAACCGAGTACCTTTGAAACAAGAGGGGAGCACCCTAACCTCTACGTCACAGAGACACCAAAATTTCTATTAAAACGAGTCAAAGAATATATTGAATATAAAGTCGGAGTAAAACTTGCTTGAATAACGAGGGACATTTGTTATAGGGAAAGCAAGACCACGCACAAATCAGTCAGAGGTGCCATATTAGGTGACCTGACTACGTTTGAAATCATAACAAGCGAACTAAAAACAAACGAAAACAAATGTTGACGACAAGTTCTGGCGAAGATTTTCTTGTGGAAATTGAAGAATGACTAACGATATCAACAAAAAACGATGCAATAAAAGCAAATAATGCAATAAAAGCAAATAATGCAATAAAAGCAAATAATGCAATAAAAGCAAATAATGCAATAAAAGCAAATCAAAAGGCAAATGGCATCAATTGTTGTTTTTTTATTCGAACATGTCACCATTAACACTAACAGAGCACTGTGCAACACGATCTTTCATCTGACATTATGCTATCACTGCCAGACATAAACGCTGACATCAAACGGTTGACACTGGTCACGGCAAAGATAAAGTGTCTACACAGAATTCTGGACGTATCAAGAAGAGACAGGTTTAGAAATAAAGACATCAGGGAAAAAGTGGGTACATCAGTACTAAACTTCATCAAGAAATAATAAATTAAATGGTTCAGTAAAAAAAGCAGATTACCAACAGACAGTGCGCCTCAAAGAGCAATGCTGCTCACAAACAGAGCACATGCTACTCACACACAGGGCACATGCTGCTCACAAACAGGGCATATGCTGCTCACAAACAGAGCATATGCTGCTCACAAACAGAGCATATGCTGCTCACAAACAGAGCATATGCTGCTCACAAACAGAGCATATGCTGCTCACAAACAGAGCATATGCTGCTCACAAACAGAGCATATGCTGCTCACAAACAGAGCATATGCTGCTCACAAACAGGGCATATGCTGCTCACAAACAGAGCATATGCTGCTCACAAACAGAGCATATGCTGCTCACAAACAGAGCATATGCTGCTCACAAACAGAGCATATGAATCAAAAGTACGACCACGCAAATGGCGGAACACAGAAATAAGAGAGACAATGAAAGACGTCAGATACGAAGAGCACACAAAAGCCCCTTCTAGAACTCTCTTGTACTGATGCTATGGATGTCTAAAACTTTCTTGTACTGAAGCTATGGTTGTCTAGAACTCTCTTGTACTGATGCTATGGATGTCTAAAACTTTCTTGTACTGAAGCTATGGTTGTCTAGAACTTTCTTGTACTGATGCTATAAATGTCTAGAACTCACTTGTACTGATACTATGGATGTCTAGAACTCTCTTGTACTGATGCTATGGATGTCTAGAACTCTCTTGTACTGATGCTATGGATGTCTAGAACTCACTTGTACTGATACTATGGATGTCTAGAACTCTCTTGTACTGATGCTATGGATGTCTAGAACTCTCTTGTACTGATGCTATAAATGTCTAGAACTCTCTTGTACTGATGCTATAAATGTCTAGAACTCTACTGAAGCTATGGATGTCAAACAAGATTAAAGAAAATAAAATAAATAACGACGTTGAGTTATAGGGCATCATACTTTAGACTGCCAAGGTGGTGCCGGGGCCCACACGTGAAGCACAGAATAGTACCACTGCCACCTATAAGGCATGTCGTATGAGGCAACTGATGTAGGGCCTAGGAAAGCTACCCTAGTAAATAAAAAGCGTCGCAGAAATCGGATGTGCTGACCTACTTGTATGCGTATAACTGGCACAACGTACAATCGCTCTTAGGCTCAGATCACATACAAATCACATAGAGTGGATAACAAGCGGTCGATACGGAGCGTACGAAGAAAGAAGATACTTTACACCATAATTTAAATAAAGGTTGGCAAATGTAACTGAAACAGGCTATAGATCTTATAGGGACAATAGGCGGTGCTAATTCTATAAATAACTATGTGGTCATGATCATGAACTACACGACGTAAATTGAACTTGAAACAGAATATAAATTGTGTTTTCGATCCTACTACCGATAGTGCCTTATTAATCAATAACTGGGGTTTTCTGATAGGAGTTTCCTCTTACTTTCCATGTTTGTTGGTCTACACGCTCTGATATAACCAATAAAAGGTCTGCCTTAGGTTGTAAAAAGCTTGCCTCGGCTTAAAGATGCTTTCATTCACTACATAAGAAAGAAAACAAAGCAGAAAACATAGACTCATAGAATTGGGTAGTGTGGGTACAGACTTTGAATAATGTCAATCAAATGCAGCTTCATAGAAGAAAATCATTTCATAGCTTCATCGTTAGTTCACGTCTCGCTCCCATGGCGCCTAAGACAGAGACGACAAATTCTATCACTGTGTCATTCGGAACTTCATAATTAGTCTGTGTTTTATCTCTTTCTCATGCAGTATTTTTAGTATTGTGTCTCCGGCCCAACGACGTGTCCCTCTTAAACACCTTTTACGATATATGAATGGAGACAGTGGTTATATTCTTCGCCATCCCTGAAACCACATATGGATCTTTTAGCTTAGACTGAACATTGCTTCTTCCTTCGCTCGCCCCGTACGAATTCGGTCGTGGTCATGGTGACCAGTCTGGTACCTATGTCTAATATTTGCGTGAAGGTTTACTTTTCTTATCGCCAGTGTTCCTAGACATTCCGGCGAGCTTAACTCCGACTTCAGATGGACTTGTAATTTAGATTCCCAAGTTAAGGGCCATGATTTTCTGTAGTCCAATTGCGCACAGTGTGCCCAAGCTGACCTCGAAGCCTGGAATTTCCTCGACATGTTGTCATCATAATAGCTGTCCATCGCAAGCGATAATGACAACAACGTCAGACGTATGCTGCTGTACCTCTCTGGTGTGTTCGGAGGTGATTGTAGAGTTCAATCTTCGAACACAATCTCCTACCCCATGATCAAAGTTAAATATGTGACTGTTTTGTCTTTTCGCTCAGCTCATTTTCTATGCGACTCAACGGCATGACGATTCGCAGCTATACGAGTTCCTCTTGTGTTTTTATAGCCCCATCAACTGAACGTCTGCCCCCATCAAGCTCGCCATACATCAACTGTTTTGGAATGCGTTTATCAGGCATCCTAGCAACGTGACCGGCCTATTTCACTTGGACCTTCTGTAACAGGGTGTTGATGCTTGGGATCTTTGCTTTTATGAGGACCTCGGTAGCTGGAATGTTCTGCCAGTTCATATTTAGTAGTCTGCGTAGACAACCTGTGTGGAAGTGGTTTAGTTTTCTTGCGTGTCTGCTATACACTGTCCATGTTTCACTGTCGTACAGCAGAGTGGTTATCAGTATGGTCCGTAAACGTTTTCAACTTTGTGGCCACGCTTATCCCTTTCCGCTCCCACACAGTGACACGTAACCTTCCGAACGCAGCACTGGCTTTGGATATCCTATTGTTGACCTCAGAGTCTATGTTTGCCGATCTAGATAGGATGTGGTCACTATAGCAGCCTGTTATTATCTTCGCTTTTGGCATCCCCACTTACCTTTTATTTTCTTATTTAGTTTTATCATAGTTTACCGTTTCATATTTGTACTCTCTCAACTTTTAACTGGGAGCCATGTACAGTTGTTGCAAGAAATAACTACATGTGAAATGTGATGTCATGCCTACGAACAGTTACCAACAACACCACAAAAGACACTCACCAGCAACACCAGAAAAGACACCAACAACACCAGAAAAGACACTCACCAACAACACCAGAAAAGACACTCACTAACAACACCAGAAAAGACAGTCACCAACAACGCCAGAAAAGACAGTCACCAACATCAGCACAGGAAAGAAATGTGGTACAAAATCTTGTTTGAATTACACTGAGAAACAAAGAATGAAGTGGTTCGGCCACTTAATGAGAATGCATGTAAACTCCACAGTATACAGAGTCTTCTACAACATAACACCAAGAAAGAAGGCAAGAGATAGATTACGAAAACAGATGTTTAGATGGCATAGCAGAATCCTGTAAAAACGGAAAACTATCACCCAAGAGACTAAAGCAGCGCAAGACATAAACAGAACACCTTGACACTGTGCATGCAACAACCCGGTGACAGTGTGACAACAAAAGAAACTAGATTCATCTAACTGTAAAATGTCATGTCTTCTATGTCTTCGTTACGATGCGTTTTTTTAAATGACTTTCTTTCAATTGGCTTAATGTCGTTCTTGACATCCCACCTAATCATATTCATTCAGCTTTTAAACATTGAATGTGACTGGAAGCACGACCGACTCGATAATAGAGAAGGTCGTGCTGGAAGAGATATTTAGTGTGTGACGACTATAAGAGATATATGTTGTGTGACTAGAATGTTGTCTATGTTGTGTGACTAGAATGTTGTCTATGTTGTGGACATAGACCTATGACATATAGACTTTCTTTATCTTCTTCTTCGAACGCTCCATATCGACCACTTGTTAACCACTCTTTTGGGTTTGTATATGATCTGAGCCTAAGAGTGATTGTACGTTGTGCCAATTATACGACTACAAGTAAGCCAGCACATCCGAATTTTGCGATGCTTTTTATTTACTAGGGTAGCTTCCGTAGTCCCCTACCTCAGACACCTCTTACGACATGCCATGTAGGTCTCAGTGTTACTATTCTTTGCTCCCCTTGCAAGTCCCAGCAACACACGGGCGTGATATAGACAATATACAATCGCTTCTCGGACTTTGTTGGCTATGATCAAAGTGTATCGCCCACTTTATGGCGATCATAGGATGGGAGCCTTCATACAGCCAATAGGCAACTAAATAATGGGATCTCTCATAGAGCCAATAGGCAACTAAATAATGGGATCTCTCATAGAGCCAATAGGCAACTAAATAATGGGATCTCTCATAGAGCCAATAGGCAACTAAATAATGGGAGCCTTCATAGAGCCAATAGGCAACTAAATAATGGGATCTCTCATAGAGCCAATAGGCAACTAAATAATGGGATCTCTCATAGAGCCAATAGGCAACAAAATAAAATATAAAAATTCGCTCAGAGTTTTTACACGTTTAAAACCTAACTGGGTACTACCCGCTGTGGCACTAACAGGTAGGGGCTCAAACCTAACTGGTTACCACCCGCTGCGGTACTAACAGGTAAGGGCTCAAACCTTGATTATACGAAATAGACGCCCCATTACTTCCACTTACAACAGATGTCGTCAGAATAACTAAAGTTCGGAATGTGTAATATTTATAAATATGATGTCAGTTTGGAACTATCTGTTTGTGAAATGGTCGTTTGTATAAGTAGGCCGGCCGTATTATAGTCAACAACTTGGTCTTGTTAAATGAATAGATAAGATCATCTGACGTCATTACACAAAAATACCCCTCCCCTCACCTTAACACACTGACCCGTCCTGCTCCAACTACAGATACGCCGTCAAATAAGTGTTTATATTGTCCATAAGTGTATATCAGATCCTTGTCATGGAAATCCCAACCATAAAAATAGCGCTACCTAATTTGTTGTGTTCCTTATAAAATATTTATTTAAATTTGAAAATTATAATATATGTAGCTAGAGCAAGACGGGTCACCTGTAGAGCAAGACGGGTCACCTGTAGAGCTGACATGATATTCGACTATATTGTCTGACTTGTTTTGGTTGACTTGCCGCCATGAATGTCGACTGTTATGTGTGTTTTTTTTTTTAATT
The DNA here is from genome assembly GCA_020796225.1 of Arion vulgaris. Lineage (NCBI taxonomy): Eukaryota > Metazoa > Mollusca > Gastropoda > Stylommatophora > Arionidae > Arion > Arion vulgaris. Next base: position 32,368,260 of record CM036773.1, read on the forward strand.
TACATGACGTCATTAGTTTATGTGTTATCTCCCAGTGTAACTGTCTCTACACTATGTCTATATTACACACACACGACGCAATGTTCATGTTTTCTTACATATAACACACATACACGTACCAGCGCTCATGCGTTAACAGTTACACACATATGGGGGGTGTGTGGGTGTCATTGGGTTGAAAGACACCGGGTGGGGTGTGGGTGTCCGAATGAGCAGAGTAGAGTGTATAGATGTTGTCTGGTGAAAAGGTGCATAGAGGAGTGGCTGGATCCCAGAATGGATAGAGTGTCTGGTTGGGTGTCATTGGGTCGGTATTAACAGAGATGGGCGTGGGAAGGCTGAAAATTAGGCAGAATAGAGTAGTGATTGATTGATTGATTGATTGATTGATTGATTGATGTAACCATCATCATTGCAACTTCGTTGAGTAACCATGTGTGCTCCGATCTCTTTCTTACACAGGAAGATCACAGCTGCAGTGCACTAACTCTGAAATATTCATATATATCGAACTACCATATATTACACGCAATATTCAGATGGAGCGAACCTGGTACTTTTGGCACGAGAGACAAGCAACTAACCTCTACGTCACAGAGACGTCTAAACAAATTATGTTGCTGTCAGATTACTTCTACGTCACAGAGACGTCTAAACAAAGTATGTTGCTGTCAGATTACTTAGAACAGATTGTTTGGCGGATATGAGAATAAGAGAAATGTAGATGTGAGAATAAGTGAAATGTAGATGTGAGAATAAGTGAAATGTAGATGTGAGAATAAGTGAAATGTAGATGTGAGAATAAGAGAAATGTAGATGTGAGAATAAGAGAAATATAGATGTGAGAATAAGTGAAATGTAGATGAGAGAATAACTGAAATGTAGATGTGAGAATAAGTGAAATGTAGATGTGAGAACAAGTAAAATATAGATGTGAGAATAAGTGAAATGTAGATGAGAGAATAAGTGAAATGTAGATGTGAGAATAAGTGAAATGTAGATGTGAGAATAAGTGAAATGTAGATGAGAGAATAAGTGAAATGTAGATGAGAGAATAAGTGAAATGTAGATGGGAGAATAAGTGAAATGTAGATGTGAGAATAAGAGAAATGTAGATGTGAGAATAAGAGAAATATAGATGTGAGAATAAGTGAAATGTAGATGAGAGAATAACTGAAATGTAGATGTGAGAATAAGTGAAATGTAGATGTGAGAACAAGTAAAATATAGATGTGAGAATAAGTGAAATGTAGATGGGAGAATAAGTGAAATGTAGATGTGAGAATAAGTGAAATGTAGATGTGAGAATAAGTGAAATGTAGATGAGAGAATAAGTGAAATGTAGATGAGAGAATAACTGAAATGTAGATGAGAGAATAAGTGAAATGTAGATGTGAGAATAAGTGAAATGTAGATGTGAGAATAAGAGAAATATAGATGTGAGAATAAGTGAAATGTAGATGAGAGAATAACTGAAATGTAGATGTGAGAATAAGTGAAATGTAGATGTGAGAACAAGTAAAATATAGATGTGAGAATAAGTGAAATGTAGATGGGAGAATAAGTGAAATGTAGATGTGAGAATAAGTGAAATGTAGATGTGAGAATAAGTGAAATGTAGATGAGAGAATAACTGAAATGTAGATGAGAGAATAAGTGAAATGTAGATGTGAGAATATGTGAAATGTAGATGAGAGAATAAGTGAAATGTAGATGGGAGAATAAGAAAAATGTAGATGGTAGAATAAGTGAAATGTAGATGAGAGAATAAGTGAAATGTAGATGTGAGAATAAGTGAAATGTAGATGTGAGAATAAGTGAAATGTAGATGTGAGAATAAGTGAAATGTAGATGAGAGAATAACTGAAATGTAGATGAGAGAATAAGTGAAATGTAGATGTGAGAATATGTGAAATGTAGATGAGAGAATAAGTGAAATGTAGATGGGAGAATAAGAAAAATGTAGATGGTAGAATAAGTGAAATGTAGATGGGAGAATAAGTGAAATGTAGATGTGAGAATAAGTGAAATGTAGATGTGAGAATAAGTGAAATGTAGATGTGAGAATAAGTGAAATGTAGATGAGAGAATAACTGAAATGTAGATGAGAGAATAAGTGAAATGTAGATGTGAGAATATGTGAAATGTAGATGAGAGAATAAGTGAAATGTAGATGGGAGAATAAGAAAAATGTAGATGGTAGAATAAGTGAAATGTAGATGAGAGAATAAGTGAAATGTAGATGTGAGAATAAGTGAATTGTAGATGAGAGAATAAGTGAAATGTAGATGGGAGAACAAGTAAAATATAGATGTGAGAATAAGTGAAATGTAGATGGGAGAATAAGTGAAATGTAGATGTGAGAATAAGTGAAATGTAGATGTGAGAATAAGTGAAATGTAGATGAGAGAATAAGTGAAATGTAGATGAGAGAATAACTGAAATGTAGATGAGAGAATAAGTGAAATGTAGATGTGAGAATAAGTGAAATGTAGATGTGAGAATAAGAGAAATATAGATGTGAGAATAAGTGAAATGTAGATGAGAGAATAACTGAAATGTAGATGTGAGAATAAGTGAAATGTAGATGTGAGAACAAGTAAAATATAGATGTGAGAATAAGTGAAATGTAGATGGGAGAATAAGTGAAATGTAGATGTGAGAATAAGTGAAATGTAGATGTGAGAATAAGTGAAATGTAGATGAGAGAATAACTGAAATGTAGATGAGAGAATAAGTGAAATGTAGATGTGAGAATATGTGAAATGTAGATGAGAGAATAAGTGAAATGTAGATGGGAGAATAAGAAAAATGTAGATGGTAGAATAAGTGAAATGTAGATGAGAGAATAAGTGAAATGTAGATGTGAGAATAAGTGAAATGTAGATGTGAGAATAAGTGAAATGTAGATGTGAGAATAAGTGAAATGTAGATGAGAGAATAACTGAAATGTAGATGAGAGAATAAGTGAAATGTAGATGTGAGAATATGTGAAATGTAGATGAGAGAATAAGTGAAATGTAGATGGGAGAATAAGAAAAATGTAGATGGTAGAATAAGTGAAATGTAGATGGGAGAATAAGTGAAATGTAGATGTGAGAATAAGTGAAATGTAGATGTGAGAATAAGTGAAATGTAGATGTGAGAATAAGTGAAATGTAGATGAGAGAATAACTGAAATGTAGATGAGAGAATAAGTGAAATGTAGATGGGAGAATAAGAAAAATGTAGATGGTAGAATAAGTGAAATGTAGATGAGAGAATAAGTGAAATGTAGATGTGAGAATAAGTGAATTGTAGATGAGAGAATAAGTGAAATGTAGATGGGAGAATAAGTGAAATGTAGATGTGAGAATAAGTGAAATGTAGATGTGAGAATATGTGAAATGTAGATGAGAGAATAAGTGAAATGTAGATGGGAGAATAAGAGAAATGTAGATGGTAGAATAAGTGAAATGTAGATGAGAGAATAAGTGAAATGTAGATGGGAGAATAAGTAAAATGTAGATGTGAGAATAAGTGAAATGTAGATGTGAGAATAAGTGAAATGTAGATGAGAGAATAACTGAAATGTAGATGTGAGAATAAGTGAAATGTAGATGTGAGAACAAGTAAAATATAGATGTGAGAATAAGTGAAATGTAGATGGGAGAATAAGTGAAATGTAGATGTGAGAATAAGTGAAATGTAGATGTGAGAATAAGTGAAATGTAGATGAGAGAATAACTGAAATGTAGATGAGAGAATAAGTGAAATGTAGATGTGAGAATATGTGAAATGTAGATGAGAGAATAAGTGAAATGTAGATGGGAGAATAAGAAAAATGTAGATGGTAGAATAAGTGAAATGTAGATGAGAGAATAAGTGAAATGTAGATGTGAGAATAAGTGAATTGTAGATGAGAGAATAAGTGAAATGTAGATGGGAGAATAAGTGAAATGTAGATGTGAGAATAAGTGAAATGTAGATGTGAGAATATGTGAAATGTAGATGAGAGAATAAGTGAAATGTAGATGGGAGAATAAGAGAAATGTAGATGGTAGAATAAGTGAAATGTAGATGAGAGAATAAGTGAAATGTAGATGGGAGAATAAGTAAAATGTAGATGTGAGAATAAGTGAAATGTAGATGTGAGAATAAGTGAAATGTAGATGAGAGAATAAGTGAAATGTAGATGTGAGAATAAGTGAAATGTAGATGTGGGAATAAGAGAAATGTAGATGGGAGAATAAGAGAAATGTAGATGGTAGAATAAGTGAAATGTAGATGAGAGAGTAAGTGAAATGTAGATGGGAGAATAAGCAAAATGTAGATGTGAGAATAAGTGAAATGTAGATGGGAGAATAAGTGAAATGTAGATGTGAGAATAAGAGAAATGTAGATGTGAGAATAAGAGAAATGTAGATGGGAGAATAAGAGAAATGTAGATGTGAGAATAAGTGAAATGTAGATGTGAGAATAAGTGAAATGTAGATGAGAGAATAAGTGAAATGTAGATGGGAGAATAAGAGAAATGTAGATGGGAGAATAAGAGAAATGTAGATGGGAGAATAAGTGAAATGTAGATGAGAGAATAAGTGAAATGTAGATGTGAGAATAAGTGAAATGTAGATGGGAGAATAAGAGAAATGTAGATGGTAGAATAAGTAAAATGTAGATGAGAGAATAAGTGAAATGTAGATGGGAGAATAAGTAAAATGTAGATGTGAGAATAAGTGAAATGTAGATGTGAGAATAAGTGAAATGTAGATGAGAGAATAAGTGAAATGTAGATGGGAGAATAAGCGAAATGTAGATGTGAGAATAAGAGAAATGTTGATGGGAGAATAAGAGAAATGTAGATGGTAGAATAAGTGAAATGTAGATGAGAGAATAAGTGAAATGTAGATGGGAGAATAAGTAAAATGTAGATGTGAGAATAAGTGAAATGTAGATGTGAGAATAAGTGAAATGTAGATGAGAGAATAAGTGAAATGTAGATGGGAGAATAAGTGAAATGTAGATGAGAGAATAAGTGAAATATAGATGTGAGAATAAGTGAAATGTAGATGGGAGAATAAGTGAAATGTAGATGAGAGAATAAGTGAAATGTAGATGAGAGAATAAGAGAAATGTAGATGGGAGAATAAGTGAAATGTAGATGAGAGAATAAGTGAAATGCAGATGGGAGAATAAGGGAAATGTAGATGTGAGAATAAGTGAATTGGAGATGAGAGAATAAGTGAAATGTAGATGGGAGAATAAGTGAAATGTAGATGGGAGAATAAGTGAAATGTAGATGGGAGAATACACAGAATAAAATGTGTGGGTGTCATCGTATCAGAAAGAAAGTAAAGCGTGACTGTCATGAATACTTATAAATGCTGCCTCGTTGTTAACTTTAACAACTACTTTGTACTACCACTAAGCAAGCCCCCTCTCTTAGTCTCTATTGTCTATTCCCAGGTGGAAGATGGAGTTGGATGTCCATTCTTTAAACCGTTAAGCGTAGAGATGGGAGCTTTAATTTGTGTTCTAGTACTAGATGAGTCGCCCTTGTTGTGTTCTAGTACTAGATGAGTCGCCCTTGTTGTGTTCTAGTACTAGATGAGTCGCCCTTGTTGTGTTCTAGTACTAGATGAGTCGCCCTTGTTGTGTTCTAGTACTAGATGAGTCGCCCTTGTTGTGTTCTAGGGTCAGATGAGTCGCCCTTGTGTTCTAGGGTCAGATGAGTCGCCCTTTTTGTGTTATATCCGTATTTATGTTCCTCTTACGACCGACTTATGTTAAATAAATGTTCTTACTTAACTCGAGTTGTTGAGCGTCATTGTCCCAGGTAACCAGTCTTTATTTGGACTACTTGGCTTGCCTGCCGTCCAGTTTTGTGTACGGTTTACTTCGCTAGCCTTTGATTGTCCCCAATCAAACTACAAGGCAGCTGTAGTAGAACCAGATTCAATAGATCTAGAAATGTTGAGTTTGTGTATTTATTTCACTTAGGTACTTCACTTTCAACCTAAGGGCGAACCTTACATTAGTTATATCAGAACGTGTAGGCCAGCAAACATTACAAATAGGAATTAACTTCCATCAGAGAACCTAATTCTTCTTCTTGGAACGCTCCTTATCGACCACTTGTTAACCCCTCTGTGTGATTTGTATGTGATCTTAGCCTAAAAGTGATTGTACGTTGTGCGTTATGCGTCTAGCTGCAAGTAGGCCAGCACATCCGATTTCTGTGACGTTTTTATTAACTAGGGTAGCTTCCCTAGGCCCATACATCATCGCCTCTTACATCAGTCACCCTGTAGGTGACAGTGGTACTATTCTTTACTTCTCGTGCGGGACCCGGCACCAGATGGACGAGATAACCAACTAGTTAAACACTGAATATTATTAATAACATATTTTTGAATGATATGTTCTTGCCCGCCGTGTGGTGGCCGGGCGCATAAATGGCACAATGTACAATCGCTCTTAGGCTCAGATCACATACAAATCACAAAGAGTGGTCGATATGGAGCGTTGGAAGCAGAATAACACTCAGTTCTTATTTTTGATTGATCAATGAATAACAATTAAACAGACGTTTCCTTTATCCCAGTATATGTTATACGAGCGCTTTCGTCTAGCCTAAATCTGTTCAACTTATCAGGGTATATCTAATTGGGGGATGACTGAAGCATTGGGACGGACACAGCTTAAACAAGCTAAGAAGTCAGATTTGATTCGCTATCTGCGTCTCAGTTAGTGTCATAAAAAAGGTATATTTTAAGAAAAATAAAGATATGCGTCGTTTTTAAGGCACATGGGAGCAGGGAGAGCGATAATGCAAATGTGTAGACTGTGAATAAATTAAACGTGCGTATAAACAGGTAACTCCTCTGTGTGACGTGAAGACCGGCCTCTGTTTGATCAAGTTACGACCTTAGTCGAGTCACAATAGGCCTATCCTTGTTCGACAGGGGTAGAACGAGCGTCTCATTACGCCAGGCTGTTATATCGTGCTCTGAATGCTGGACGCTTGAAATGAATATATCCACCCGCTACGTTCCAGAATTATCCTTCCAACTTATCTAAAGAACGTATTCGATCTCACGATCGGACTCGATACTAGACTAACTTGGGGGTCACGGCTTATCTCTTCGTTTGAAGGTCAGTAAGAAGTATGGTGTACGGTTCAACCATTTGTCTCTTTCTTTGATAAAAATTCTAGTTATAGTCTGTTTTATTAAACTTGTTATAAGAGTTGTAGAATATGTTCTGAGGTTCATTAGCAGGATACTAATTTTCACTTTTCGCCCCTCCTAAGAGAGACTAGCCGATCCCAACCCTGCCAGTGCAGGACTAGGCTCAGGACGTACCTTGTAGACCATAGGTTCCCAACCTTTTTTGAATGATCGCCCCCTTTTTCAGTGAGTAATTCGCTACCGCCCCCTTGGGCAAACTATATTGTATATACTTAAATTGAAAAACAAGGTTTATTCCATAATAATATTGAACATCTTCAAGAACACATAAACTTACTCAACAATAGCTGCCTCAAATACAACATGAAAATCAACATTCAAAAGACAGAAGTCATGACTATAAGCAGAGAACATAAAGATATCAACATACAAATAAATGACCAAACGCTAAAGCAGGTGAGAGAATTCAAATACCTTGGAAGTATCTTCACATCTGATAGTAGACTGGACAGAGAGATCGAAACTAGAATCCAGCAAGCCAACAACATTACATACCAGCTTACCCCAATTTTGAAACACCCAGCTATTCCAGTAGTGACTAAAAACAGATTATAAATTCAATCTTTATACCAACACTGTGCTACCAGAGCCAAACATGGGCACTGACAAAAGAACAAGAAAGGAAAATTACCACATGCGAAATGAGATGCTTGAGGAAAGCAGTAAATAAAACAAGAAGAGACCATATAAGAAATGAGGAAATTAGAAGAACAGTCGGAACAACACCTGCAGTTAGATTTATTGAAAAACAGAGACTCAAATGGTTTGGCCACTTAGTCAGAATGAACCCGAATACACCAGTTGCAAGAGCATACAACCTGAAAATGGAATCATCAAGAGGAAGGGGCAGACCAAGAAAAGATGGGTTGATGGAGTTACAGACATCTTAAAACTCCACAATACCACACCATATCAAGCGACCGAGCGTGCATTATCTCGGAAACAGATCATCAGTTAAACCTGCTACGGCAAAAAGCAGAGAAGGACAAAAGAAAGAAAGAAAGAAAAACAAGGACATATTTTTCAGTTATTTTATTAGATAATAATACCAATATTACTGTATTATAATTATAATAATAATAATAATGTTCGTCAATCAAATATGATTATAACCACATAGTTACTTCATCCAACAAACAAAATGTAATATCAGTCAATGGACACGTAGGTGACTTGTCAGTCCGATGCGTGCCTTGAAGAGTCGTGGACAGTGTGGCATGAGATTGTTGCTACAGTCTGGGACTCGTGTGCACTGGCCTTTCTCTTTTGTCTACGCAGTACTGATGCTGCTTGACGTGCTGCCTCACAGGATTTTGCACCCTTTCGTAGGAGTGAACGCCAGGATGTTCGGTCCCGTGCAGCTTTTCCCAGGTATCAATCTTGATTTCGAAGGATTTTAGAGAGGACTTAATCGTGTCTTTGAATCTCTTCTTTGGCCCCTCGGAGCGTTTGCCACTCGACATTTCACTGTAGAATAATACCTTTGGCATCCTGTGATCAGGCATGCGGACGAGATGTTCCGCCCAGCGAAGTTGGTGTTTCATAAGTATGGTGTTAATACTGGGAATACCAGCTCTGTCAAGAACAGTGGTATCTGGGATCTTGTCTTGCCACTTGATTTTCAGCAGCTTTCTTAGACAATTTGTGTGAAAATGGTTCAGCTTCTTAGCATGACGGGTGTAAACAGTCCATGTCTCACTGGCATATAGCAGTACTGGGAGCACTGCAGCTCTGTATACATTTAGCTTGGTCTGAAGATTGATATCACTCCTATGCCAGACATTGGCGTACAATCTACCAAACGAACTGCTAGCCATGGATATTCTGAAGTTCACCTCATCATCAATGTATTACTCACAGTATCGTTGACACAATTTATGTTGTAATGTATTTATTGGAGCTGAACTAGATGTGATGAAACTAATTTTACGATGTTTGGTGACATTTTTGTCATCAATAATTTTTAAACGCCGCATTTCTCTATTAACAATCTGTTTAGTTTCTTTGTGAATAGTTTGGTGACCATGCTAAATCCTCTTTCAGCTAAATATAGTGATGGGAATACAATAAACAACTTCTTACTGCAGCCCATTAGGGTTGATATAATATTGGAATTTAACTTTGTAGACACAATTTTTGATATCCATTATTCTATTTTTCCATTTCATCTCTTTATTTTTTAACAATTCTATCAACTCTTCCTCCAGAAATAATTCTGTTATTTGTACATTTTCTATTTCTTCTGCCTCTGCGTGCTTCCTAGACTGGGATTTTGGATTCTCTAATAAAGGCATCTATCAGCAACGCCATACCGTTTTCTTGGACGCTGGTGTAAGTGGGTAAGACGTGCTCTGACGTCATATTCGTCAAACCACAGGGGCATTGGTCGTTTGTGCCTATCTTGAATCTAGTTCTGTTCTCATTCTGTTGTGACCCGTCCGGAGGCGAAGTATGTTAATATGGTCTCTTCTGTGCAGTTCGTAATATCTATCATGCTTGTTGTATTTTGTGTGTTATTTTTCCCAGTTTGTTGTGTAGTTTCCTCTGGCGATGGTTTTTGCTTCTTCCTAGCTGACCAGGTTGTCATCTTGAGGCATCCCTGCTCCCTCTTTAGCTAGTCTGTCAGCATCTTCATTCCCATTGAGCTTGCAGTGTGAGGGTATCCACTGGATTACTACACTCTCTGAATCATGGGCCAGCTGGGCTACGGTTGACCTGAGATCACTTAGTTCTGTGTTCCTCTCAGATTTCACTGCTGAGATAGCAGACAAAAAGCACAATTTTTCCATGTATTTGTTTCATATGTTGTAGTGTCATTTTTGCAACTGCATTGAGGTCATCCAGCTCTGGAAGCCTGTATGACCAGGGAGGAGAGGTACTGGTTGGTTGTATGTGTCTTGATTGAGCCAGTGCCAATATTGGGTCTGCGCGGGCAAGCTCTTTGGAGTGTGCCATAAAGCTACTCCTTTTCAATCTGCCCCTACCGTAGCTGTTTATTTGGGGGAGCATTGGATGATTAATCAGTCTCTTGCATTTTCTCCTCGTTGAAGTACTTTCATGTTCCGACTGTTTTCCAATGGTTGAAGTCCTATGGCCGTTTCCAGTATTTCTATTGGGGTAGACTTATGGTTTCAGTGATGATCCGTGCCTGACTTATCACTCGGTTTAGCTTTATGAAGTATGTCTTGGAGATTATGACCCAGACTGCTATGCCATACTTAACGTACTTGTCAAACTCTCACAGAGTAAATCTTTTTCGGAATGCTACAACCTGCACTCCTGTTCTCTCTCTCTCTCTTTGCCTTTACCCCGGGTTGGGGCATAGGCCCTCAACCAACTCATGCCAAGTCTTCCTATCTCTAGCTATCTCCTGCAGCTCCCTCCAGCTCTTCTTTATATTATTTATCTCTGCCTCCAAATCTCGTCTCCATGTATTTCTCGGCCTCCCTTCTTTCGCTGTCCCTGCGGGTTCCAGGAAAGGACCCTTCTTGTTATATTCCCTCCGGTTTTCGCAAAGTGTGTCCTATCCAGCGCCATTTTTTAACCTGTTCGTTCACTGGAATCTGTCTTGTTCTCTCCATAAGTTCCTCATTGGTGACCCTATCATACCATCTTTTTCCCTCTATTCTGCGCAGACACCAGTTGATGAATGTTTGCAATTTATGCGCTATTGTTTTATTTGTTCTCCATGTTTCTGACCCATACAGTAGAACTGCTTTAACATTAGAGTTAAATATCCGAATTTTTGTTATAGATTTGATTTCTTTAGACTTCCATATGTTTCACAGTGCAATGAAAGCTCCTCTTGCCTTCTGTATTCTTATTTTAACATCTCTATCTGTTCCACCCTCTTTGTCTACGTTGCTGCCCAAATATGTGTATGATTCTACCTCTTGAAGTGGGATTTCACTCAGGGAGATCGAGTTGTCGTTTGCTTGGTTAATTCTCAATATCTTTGTCTTTCCCTTATGAATGTTCAGCCCTGCACTCCTGTTGGTGCCTGCTAATTTGTTCACGATCCCCAGTCTTCTTTTCTTTTTCTCTAGATTTATCTGTATTTTCCCCGTCCGTCTGCTGTCCATCACGATTCCCATATATGTTAGACATTCGTCTATTGAGAGTAGGTGTTCATTGAACTTGAGTTTGAGCATCTGTTTCTTCTTGGATAGGCTGAAGACTTTTCATTTATAAAGGATAGTCAAAACTTGGTCTATTTTTCTAGCTTTTAAATTACATCTTGCATCCTTGAGGTAGCTACTGCTATTGATTCTTCTCGTGTCCACAGTGCCAGATCATCAACGTAGATTGCACCATGCACTCTGTTGGTGATGTCTTCCATAATCATTTATAAAAACTAGAAGTAGGAGGTGGCAGACAGGATCCCTCCTTGGGGAACAACTTGTTCGATGATTGCCTTCCTGCTATGTTTTTCCTGGTCCTATACTTCGGCTGTTCTATTTACCAGATAGCGACATATCCAGATATACATGCGCCTTTTGATTCCGAGTTTGAGCAGTTTGATTTTCATTTCCTCTCTCCAGATCCTGTCGAAATCCTTCTCCATGTCAACACACACCGTTAGTGTTCTTTTCTTGAAATCCACTTTCGATCTCCTGTGCAATGTAAGTTACTTGGTCTTATGTTGACTGAATCCACTCTGTTGTAGTAGTATCAATTGTTTTTGCTCCAGTCGCCACATGAGTCTTATATTGAGAAGCCTCTCCATCACTTTTCCAACACACCTAAAGAGGCTAATTGGTCTACGATTGCTTGGATCGAACCTGTCTTTTCCTTGTTTTAGATTGGACACTGTGATAGCTTCTTTCCATTCCCTAGGTATTTCTGCCACTTTCCAACTCGCATTCAAAACTTTTAGCAGCTTTTTCTTGACTTTCTTGCCTAGGTTAATGAGCATCTCATTTGTGATGCCATCCTTTCCTGGTGACTAATTAAGGTTAAGACCCTGGACTGCGTCTACTACTCACCTCTGTCTATGTTGAGACGTCTTGTCTCTTCATCTCTGCCTTACATCTTTCTTAACTGCTCTCCTATATTTAGTCGATGCTGCGTTGAGTGCTATGTGGCTGTCTATGCTCTGCTCAGTTTCTAATCTTTCTCTGGCCTGACTCACTTTCTCTTCCACATTTTGGACTCTTCTGACCAATAAGATTTGTAGTCTCTTCTTGCACCTCTAGGAATTGATTCTCTTGCTGCCATCAAAATGGATATATTAAGTAGGTATGTCATGTTCTTTATCTTTTTTGGTGTGTATTCATGGGGTCACAGTAGATGTCGCTGAGCCTCGCAAATTGTGCCCAATCAACTCTTTTGTAGTTCTACTGGGTCATTACTTTTTGGACTTGGGTGAAATATCTAATCTTCAAGGAGAGTTTGACAGGGTTGTGGTCACTGTCTCCTAGCTGTTCCATGAAGGTTCGATTCAAGTTGTGGGCTATGTCATCGGTGGCAAAGACGAGGTCTGTTGGATTTATTTTTCTATCTTCTCTAGTAGAAGGTTGGTGGGTCATCGAGTCCATTCCTGAGCTGCAGGTTGTTATCTATTTCCTACTGTTTTACCTCCCCCTCCTTTTTTTACATTGGTGTCTTGGTTTCCCTACCTTACTGAGTGACTGTTAAAATCTCCCACTACTAGAGAATTTGTATTGGTCAGTATCATGGTTTCCAGCATAAGGGCTCTGTTAGTTCGAATCTGTTAGATATCTACAAAGATGCCAATTCCTATGATTGCTGCTTTCCCATTTGTGCTGACTTCTATCTGTTTCATGGTGTATTTGTTGCTCACGCGTATGAGCCCCCTTTCCGTGTGATTTGATGTGTGATTCCTGAATACATGCAAGGCCTATTTTTCACAGCTAGGGCCTGCTTTTTTGGTGTAAATATCCTCGGCGTTCCAGCGGATTATGTTGAATCTCCTGAGTCTGGTGGATTTTGATCTGCAAGATTTTCCTGCCGCTCATTTGCACGACGAACGGCGACTAAATTTGGGACAGTTTTTTTCAAATATAAATTCAACTGGCTGTAGCATCGAACCATTGCCAGAGCACCATCGGCAGCAGACACGATATTATTCAGCGGAATTCTTTTTCTAAAAAAATGTCAAATGTCACTAAAATATGAATTTTCAATTCCAATATTGTCTCAGTCCTAACATATGCCAGCGAGAGTTGGAAAATGACTAAAGATATAGAAAACAAGTTAAATGCATTTGAAAATAGATGTCTGCGAAAAATACTGGATATGATAATGTAAAGAATTAAAAGAAGTGATGAAATCAGAGAAATGTCTGGTCAACAACTAGTAACAACTGTTATAAGAAGGAGAAGATGGAGATATGTTGGGCATACTCTGAGAATAAATGATCAAAGAATCACAGATCAGACATTGAAGTGGGAGCAGACGGTTCTAAGAAAGAAATCACGCTCTATGAAACACTGAAGCGAGAAATATCGGACTCAATTCAATAGAAGAGATTCAGCGAGTTGTACGGGATAGAGCGGTATGGAGCAACTTCTTGTCATGTATAACGGTACAAGAGGAATATATTATTTTTCAAACGTAACAGAGGTTTAGAGGGGATAATAATAAAGTGCATTGTTTCTTGAAACTGAGACAGTGCTCGTTCACATTGTTTCTTGAAGCTGAGACAGTGCACGATCTCATTGTTTCTTGAAACTGAGACAGTGCTCGTTCACATTGTTTCTTGAAACTGAGACTGCTCGATCACATTGTTTCTTGAAACTGAGACAGTGCTCGTTCACATTGTTTCTTGAAACTGAGACTGCTCGATCACATTGTTTCTTGAAACTGAGACAGTGCTCGTTCACATTGTTTCTTGAAACTGAGACTGCTCGATCTCATTGTTTCTTGAAGCTAAGACAGCGCACGATCAAGGTGACCGTGGAAGCAGAACAATAAAGACATATTAAACATGAGGATGAACATGGAGGAAACAGTAGAACTAAATGAAGACTTGAGTCTTCAAACGCGTTGTAAACAAAGCGACTTCTGTTTGTTATGTAGGAGTCTCTTTAAGCGAAGCACGCCCTTTTCAAAGACAAGCCTTTTTATTAGATATATTAGAACGTGTAGGCCAACAAAAATGAAAATGTTACATCCTGAATCCATCTTCTCCGTAGTCTGCCTGTTCTCCTCTTTGTCGGTATGCCTCCTTCTTCCATAATGGTCTTCTCCAGCCCTTCGTGTCAATAATTTATATGGTATATCACGACGTTGCCATCAACGACAGTAAACGATTCGTTGATTTTCTAGACACCACTTATACGTTCAGCAGTTGGCCATTGCGTTCCGAACGGTGAGGTCTAATTTTACCGTAAGTAATATTCCAATGAAACAAACTTGCTTCCAAACTGCCCTCCGCGGTGTTTGAACCAGGTTAATCTCATTAGCATTTTGAAATTGAAGGAAACAAGACTACAAGTTACTTCTGTCAAATGTGTTCAAACGGTATTCCATAGAAAATGACATTAATTGAAAATCAAAGATGTACAACTTTATTTACTTTCAAGTCAATTTTATTATACCACCTGTAGATCGTCGACAACGGGGGGGGTGTGAAAGAAAGGAGCAATGTGGGGAGGGGGTATGTGTGGGTAGATATAAATACATTTTCTCTTCTATAATGACTACAGTCAATCATTTGTTATGCCTGAATGCGTAGGCGATCATGTCTTTTCAAAACTATCTCTCCGTGGTGCAGTTCTAATTTACCACTTCTGCTTTTACTCGATATGAATTCAAGCACAGTCAGGGATCCTACAGTATGGTGTTCTGATTTTTGCGTGAATTCCTGCTTTACTTATTATCAGTATTGTGTTCTAGCGATTGAAGCAGTTTGGAGTTATCCGTTGTACAAGAACTGAGGGGCAAAGTGAGAGATGTGTTTAATCAGTTACATGAACCATCAGTATGCATACTCTTCGATCTCTTTTGGGAGAGACTGAGCACCTATGGGTCTGCTCGGGAGTGTAATGACGTCAGTTTAATAACCAAAATATCAGTGTTCCCGTCTTACAGGCGCGCCTTCTACGAATGTATCAGTTCTGATGACACGGATATCTAGTTGAACCACTCTGTCAGTCCATCCAATATCTCCCTCTGTCTTTCACGATCTCTCATTCCTTGTATTTTACTGGTTGTCACCAGATGTTTCATATTTCCTGTTTGTATTATGTGCTATTGATTGTCTAATTCTTATTGTTTTGATAAGGTTTTGTTGTGTCATCCTCATTATCAAATAGCTTGTCATGAGCATAACTTTGCTACCCCAACAGTCCTTCGGAATTTGTCTCTCTCATAGACCAGATGTCCCGTCTCTACAGCCGTCATGTTCAAATCATCAGTTACATCCTGAATCCATCTTCTCCGTAGTCTTCATATTCTCCTCTTTTTCGGTATGCTACCTCAGTCGCCTCTTACGACATGCCTTGTAGGTAGCAGTGGTAATATTCTTAGCTCCTCTTGCTGGCCTCGGCAACACACGAGCGAACTTTTCTACTCTTTATCTCTATTGTATATCTTCCATCTGATGTTATAAATGTTTGTATATCTTCCATCTGATGTTATAAATGTTTGTAACTGAAACAGACAATAGATCAGAGATATGTGTATGTGTATGTATGTATAAAACTTGTGACACCCATTTATAAAGGCACATCGGTTCAAATACTAGGGTATGTGTTTATGTTATTGGATTGTGCTCAATTATGTTTTTTTTATAATATTTGTTTGTTACACACCCACTGACATAACTAATAGAGATTCGTTTTTAGGTTGACAAAGACGTGCCTTAGTTTAACGAGGTTTTTCGTCCCTAAAAACTAAACACATAACACTAGGCTTTGACACACTAGGCTTTGACACACTAGGCTTTGACACACTAGGCTTTGACACACTAGGCTTTGACACACTAGGCTTTGACACACTAGGCTTTGACACACTAGGCTTTGACACAGGACTGCATAGACATGTCATGAACTAGTATATATATATTTATATATAGACGGACATACAGCGAGAGAGAAACAGACATACATATATACAGTGGCGGCTCGTCATTAAGGGCCAGTGGGGCCGGGACCCACCAAATATTATGTGTAACGTGTATTTATTATTTCATAATTATTACTTTTAACGTGATACTGATTAGCTTTGAAAGTTGAATATCTTCCCGGAATATACAAATAATAGTAAATACTAAAATCTATAGTAACCCAAAACCAGGACTTTTCCGAAAAATGTTTGTCTGGCCCCACCAATAAAAATAGTCACGAGCCGCCACTGTATTTATATATATATATATATAGACGGACATACAGCGAGAGAGAAACAGACATACACACATATATATATATATAGATACATAGTGATGGCTGGATTTGGGCAGGTGGGTAGATAGATTAGAAAGGTAGACAGATAGAAAGGTAGGCAGATAGAAAGACAGGCAGATAGAAAGGTGGCATATAGAAAGGTAGGCAGATAGAAAGGTAGGCAGATAGAAAGGTAGGCAGATAGAAATGTAGACAGATAGAAAGGTAGGCAGATAGAAATGTAGGCAGATAGAAAGGTAGACAGATAGAAAGGTAGGCAGATAGAAATGTAGACATATAGAAAGGTAGGCAGATAGAAAGGTAGGCAGATAGAAAGGTAGGCAGATAGAAAGACAGGCAGATAGAAAGGTAGGCAGATAGAAAGGTAGGCAGATAGAAAGGCAAGAATATAGAAATGTAGACAGAAAAGCAAGCATATAGAAAGGTAGGCAGATAGAAAGGTAGGCAGATAGAAAGGTAGGCAGATAGAAAGGTAGGCAGATAGAAAGACATGCAGATAGAAAGGTAGGCAGATAGAAAGGTAGGCAGATAGAAAGGCAGGCAGATAGAAAGGTAGACAGATAGAAAGGTAGACAGATAGAAAGGTAGACAGATAGAAAGGTAGACATATAGAAAGGTAGACAGATAGAAAGGTAGACAGATAGAAAGGCAAGCATATAGAAAGGTAGACAGAAAAGCAAGCATATAGAAAGGCAGGCAGATAGAAAGGTAGACAGATAGAAAGGCAGGTATATAGAAAGGTAGGCAGATAGAAAGGCAGGCAGATAGAAAGGTAGGCAGATAGAAAGGTATGCAGATACTACTGTATATAAAGGCCTTGTTAGTTAATGACAGCGAGGATGAGAGAAGAGTGGTAAGATGGGTTAAATATGTAACAACAAGGATAGATGAAGGTGGGAGGAGAATGATAAGACGGGTTGAATATGAGACATCGTATGTGTGGGGTGGGTAATGTGACGATAAAAGGAAATAAATGAAGAAATGGCGACGATAACGTAGACGAGTGATCAGACCGGAAGGAAGTACATGTAATTGTAAACAAATGCTACCAACAGAAACCAATTTACGTGTTTGTGGAAATATTGTGTGGTTGCCATGGTAACACTGGACAATAGTAGCTATGTATAAACAGTCAACGTTGACACACTTCCTGGCGTTGTAGACACATATTGTACTAGTGTATAAACACACCTGTAGTAGTGTATGAACACACCTGTACTAGTATATGAACACACCTGTAGTAATGTATAAACACACCTGTACTAGTATATGAACACACCTGTAGTAGTGTATGAACACACCTGTACTAGTATATAAACACGCCTGTAGTAATGTATGAACACATCTGTAGTAATGCATGAACACACCTGTAGTAATGTATGAACACACCTGTAGTAATGTATGAACACACCTGTAGTAATGTATGAACACACCTGTAGTAATGTATGAACATATCTGTAGTAATGTATGAACACACCTGTAGTAATGTATGAACACACCTGTAGTAATGTATGAACACATCTGTAGTAATGTATGAATACATCTGTAGTAATGTATGAACACACCTGTAGTAGTTCATAGTTCATAAGTACGGTTCCAACTTCACTGCAACGGGTCACCCCATAAATGCTAACAACTGTGAAATGTTTCCTGTGTGAACTAATTCCAGCATGAAACAGCCGCGTACCGCCACAAAAAAAATAACCTGCACCGCATAAAAGGCATATGGCCGTCGCTAATGTAGCAACACAAAACTGTTCATCACTTGAATTGCAATTCTTGTCGAAGAGAACATCAATCACGACAAAATCCAGCTTTCTGCACTCGCAATATAACTGCATACGGCAAATTGAGCCTGTTCGTCATAACCGCTGTCCGCCATTTTCTGAGTACACACAACAAACGCACGGTTGACACAGCAAAAAGCAGTACATGTAACATTCATAGCTCACAGCGTTGCTCAAGCACTAACTCAGTAGTTCGGCAAACGAAACCGGAAAATACCCGACCAAACATCGCGGAAATGCGCTAGCAAAGTCATGTTCCTAATCAAACAGTCCTGACTCTGAATGACCCTCCCGCCATTGCTGGCCAGATTTTTCAAACCTGTAGTAGTGTATGAACACACCTGTAGTAGTGTATGAACACACCTGTAGTAGTGTATAAATACACCTGTAGTAGTGTATGAGCACACCTGTTGTAGTGTATAAATACACCTGTTGTAGTGTATGAACATACCTGTACTAGTGTATGAACATACCTGTATTAGTCATTTTTTCCCGATCCAGAAGCACTTGAGCTTTTCAGCTCTTCGGCTCGGTGCCATGGACATCGTAACCTTTCGGTTCGACGAACATCGTAAATCTGGAGAATCTGTGGCTTTTCTGTGAAATAGTTGAATGGAAAAAACACAAAAGTGTGTGTAGTATGTTTATATGTATGTATATATATTTATATGTATGTATGTTTATATGTATGTATGTCTATATGTTTATATGTATGTATGTTTATATATATATATGTTTATATGTTTGCTTTAGTTTATGTACGTGTCTGTGTGTGGTATTGACTTCTCTGCTGCCAAATGTAACAAATATTGGACATGTGGAAATGCTGTAACGGACATTATTCCAAGCCTGTACCCACACTACTCGATTCTCTGAGCCTGTGACACCTGCCACTCGTCTCTTCATGTTTATATGTGGCACCTTGTGTGTTGGCGGAATGCCCGATCTATATTCTGTTTCAAGTTAAAATTACACGTAGTTCATGATCCTGACCACATAGTTATTTATAGAATTAGCTCCGCCCACGGACACAGTACGATCTATAGTCTGTTTCAGCTACATTAGCCAATCTTATCTATATAAATTATGATGGTAAGAATGACGTGTTATAACATCCAAGCGGTGTCGTTCTTTCTTGTTTGGTTTTTCTTTATGCAATCAAGCTTTACATCACAGCGTTAGGATAACAGATTTATAGAACGGGCTTTTGTGTGCGACACTCGTACGTGTATCGTCTTTCACTGGCTCTGTTTTTGTGTGGTCCACGAACCTTTGCCGCATATCAATTTTATTTGAGTAGCATCACCATTGAGATGCAATCTGTTGGTAATCTGCTAATATGGCCGAATTATTTCATTTGTTGTGCTTTGATGAAGTTCAGTGCTGATGTTGTACCCATTTTTGTTCCAGATGTCTTCATTAAGTCAGTTCTTTCTTGATACTTCCAGCACCCTGCTGCGTAGACACTTGATCTTTGTCGTGACAATTCTTCTCATCCCATGACGCGTAAAGCATAACTAGAACAGTGGGGGAGACACAGAAGGGTTCTTTTAAATATTATTCTCTGTGTTAGCAATGTTACTCATTTGTTTTACGTTCTTGTATTCTACCTACCTACATGCCTGCCTGCCTGTCTGTCTACCTACCTACCTGCCTACCTACATGCCTGCCTGCCTGTCTACCTACCTACCTACCTACCTACATGCCTGCCTGCCTGTCTACCTACCTGCCTGCCTACCTACATGCCTGCCTGCCTGTCTACCTACCTACCTACCTGCCTGTCTGTCTGTCTGTCTACCTACCTACCTACCTGCCTGCCTGTCTACCTACCTACCTGCCTGCTTGTCTACCTACCTACATGCCTGCCTGTCTGTCTACCTACCTACCTGCCTGCCTACCTACATGCCTACCTGCTTGTCTACCTACCTACCTGCCTGTCTGTCTACCTACCTACCTACCTGCCTGCCTGTCTACCTACCTACCTGCCTGCTTGTCTACCTGTCTATCTATCTATATATCTACCTACCTAGGTACATACCTACCTACCTACCTATCTATCTATCTATCTTCTGTCTGTCTGTCTGTCTGTCTGTCTGTCTGTCTCTCTTGGCTATATGTCTATGTATTTATCTGTCTGTCTATCCATCCGTCTGTCTCTCTATTTGCCTTCATATCTGTCTGTCTGTATAGTTATAAAGATATCTAGGCAAGAATACAGGAGAACACTAGTTGAAGAACAGAGAAATCTTGTGGCTGAGGAAGAGCCAATTTGTTATTCAAGAGAATAATGATAACACAGACGAGATCATCGAGAGTTTGACAGACGAGATCATCGAGAGTTTGACAGACGAGATCATCGTGAGTTTGACAGACGAGATCATCGAGAGTTTGACAGTCGAGATCATCGAGAGTTTGACAGACGAGATCATCGAGAGTTTGACAGTCGAGATCATCGAGAGTTTGACAGACGAGATCATCGAGAGTTTGACAGTCGAGATCATCGAGAGTTTGACAGTCGAGATCATCGAGAGTTTGACAGACGAGATCATCGAGAGTTTGACAGACGAGATCATCGAGAGTTTGACAGACGAGATCATCGAGAGTTTGAAAGAGAAAGAAGATGGAAGATAAAGAGAATGATTGTTGAGTATTTCAAATTCTTCTTCTTCAAACTCAAAAAATGCTCTCATCAAAATATCACAATACGTTGTTCCGTGAGACGCCACAATTCATGTCTCAACATCCGCCGCTCCTCGTGGAGCATGGGGCTCCATCAGTTATCCTGCACTATCCGTGCTGTGGCATTTAGAGACTATAATCTTCTATATTAAAGAGACTGTAATCTTTTATTATAACCAAGAAAAGAAGTAGATTAGCACTGCATACGTCATCAATATATGTCCTCCCTCCTCCTCACTTGTCACATCCAACGTCATCAATATATGTCCTCCCTCCTCCTCACTTGTCACATCCAACGTCATCGATATATATCCTCCCTCCTCCTCACTTGCCACATCCAACGTCATCAATATATGTCCTCCCTCCTCCTCACTTGTCACATCCGACGTCATCAATATATGTCCTTACTTCTCCTCACTTGTCACATCCGACGTCATCAATATATTTCCTCCCTCCTCCTCACTTGCCACATCCGACGTCATCAATATATTTCCTCCCTCCTCCTCACTTGCCACATCCGACGTCATCAATATATTTCCTCCCTCCTCCTCACTTGTCACATCCGACGTCATCAAAATATCGACTTCGAAAAGTGTGAATAACAGAAAAACTTCTTCCAACTCTCCATATTGACCTCTTGTTAATCTCTATTTGTTATTTGTTTGTGATCTGAGCCTAAGAGCGATTGTACGTTGTGCCAGTTATGCGCCTACAAGTAGGCCAGGACATCCGATTTCTGCGACGCTTTTTATTTTCTAGAGCAGCTTCCTTAGGCTTCTTCCTTAGTCGCCTTATACGCAGCGCTGGATTAGCCTAGTAGCAGAAGTAGCAAATGCTACGGGCCCCGCGCTTCTGGGGGCCCAGCGCCTATGTGACAGAGATGAAAAGGAAAAAAATAACCAAGATGTTATATCAAAAACACGCAAGCTGTCTGAATTTTTTTAGTGTCGTGTGTGATGGTGCTGAATCCAAAGAAATCGAAGCAGAAAACACAAAAGTCGCGTCTCACTGTGCAGTAGATGAAGACAGTGCTATAGAAGAATCGTCATTACCAATATTACCATTAAGATCAGCAACTCTTCACAATTTAGCAACATTTTCCACAAGACAAACTGAAGTCGAATGTACAGCAAGTCCTCCCAATTTAGCCATATCATCAAGTCAAAGAGAGACAGAAAGCACAGGACACGCTTCCAATGTAGTAACATCATCTACAAGCCAAAAACACAACGAAAGTAAAATGTTCTCCAACGATATTGGTGAATGGCCAAGCAACTTCAATCGAGATTATTGGATTGCGAAAGGAAGTCCTATTGGTAAGACTATCAAGAATATCAGCAACAAACTTCAAGACGACGCAAGCGAAATACTAAGTACGACGATTTCAGCTGCTCTTCAACGCTCGATGAAGTTGTAGAAAATCAAACACCAAAATAAAAATTTGAAAGTCAGGTGTTTATTGTCATAATTGATAATGTACTGTCTGCCTTAGCTAAACGCATGGAAGCGTACCATAGAGTGACTGATGTATTTGGAATACTGCGCCAGTTAAAATCTCTTACAGCAGAAGAGATCTTGAAAAGAACTCCTAATATTGTCAGCTCTTACCAAGAGGATTTGGAAGAAAGCATAATGGAAAATTCATTAGAGTCGTGTTTCCCAAATGTAGAAATAGTCTTACGAATTTACTTGTCTTTAATGATTACTAACTGCAAGCGGAGAACGTTCTTTTTCAACATTAAAGCGTATAAAAGTGAGTTAAGGAACATGATTGGGACAAGATCGTCTAAATAACCTCCCCTTATATCCTTGAACATTGAATGTAATTTACTTAGAGAAATTGATTTGTCTAGTGTTATCTCTAAATTTGCTCACATTAAATCGAGACAAGTTTGTTTGTAAAAGTTGTGTTTTATTATTTATTATCATACACAACCTAGGGCCCCGCGCTAAAATTTGCTACAGGCCCCGCGCTGACCTAATCCGGCACTGCTTATACTACATGTCTTGTAGGTCGCAGTGTTACTATTCTTTGCTCCCCTTGTGAGCTCCAGCAACACACAGTGTAATAGAAAACGATTTAAATGTGATTGACTTCATTGCACCGGGTTTCCACAAAGTGCTCAGTTCCTCGACGTAGAAAAGGCATGTCTCTTACCAAGAGTATTACGCAAAGCAAGAGCACAGTATCTGCGCAAAGTGTCAATGTTCGTTGCTAGGAATGTTGAGCAAGTTGACCAGAATATGTGTGTAATCTTTGTAATTTGTGCCAGGTAACTGTGAGCTAGGGAACGTGGTGTATGTGTATATGCACAGCAAACTAATCAACGTGATTTGGAAAATGAATTCCTTGTTCCTTGTGTGAGGGCATTGACTGCTCCGAACTAAGGACCGTAATATATTGGTCCACATTTGTTGAACTTCGAACAAGTCAGGAGATTATGTCCCCTGATTTCAATGACGCTCGTTTCGTATTTTATTATCTGTTCTCTCTTTCCTTTTCTTTTGTCTAATCCTATTTTACCTCACAGCGTTAGGATAAGAAGAGATTTCTATAACGGGTTTTTGTGTGTGTGTGTGCTTCATAAACAGTGTCGTTTGTATCATCTGTAAGCGCATGACCAGATATCGCTGAAGAAGAAGTAGTATAATCTGTTATCTCTGAGATCCCTCTTTTGTTGACCGACTTTTTGCGTTGTATCCAATTGTATCGGAGTAACATTGTTCTTTGAGGTGCACTGTCTGTTAGTAATCTGCTTGTGTGGCCGATGTTGTACCCGCTATTTTTCCTGATGTCTTCATTTCTCAACCGGTCTCTTCTTGCTACCCCCAGCATTCTGCGTAGAGACTTCCTCTCTGCCGTGACTAGTTTTCGTCTATCATTTCTTCTTTTTATTCTTCGAACGCTCCACAACAACCACTTGTCAACCACTCTGTGTGATTTGTATGTGATCTGAGCCTAAGAGCGATTGTACATTGTGCCAGTTATGCGTCTACAAGTAGGCCAGCACAACCGATTTCTGCAACGCTTTTTATTTACTAGGGTAGCTTCCTAGGTCCTACATCAGTCGCCTTTTACGACATGCCTTGAAGGTCGCAGTGGTGCTATTCTTTGCTTCCCTTGCGGGCCCGGCACCACATGAGCGCTTCTATAGTTTGATCTCAGCGTCCAGCTTTAGTATCAGCATCTTGTTAAGTGTGTTATTGTTATTTGTTAGAAAATGGAAGAAGTCAACTATAAATATTAACATACACAGACAATCACTCAAGTAGAACATGAACTTTATTGCACCTGGTTTTCCCATGTGGTTCCGTCTCGGACGGGATTAATGGCACGTCATCTACAGAGTGTTTCACAACGCATGAACTCTGTAGCTCCAGCAATTATTGTTGGAATTTCATGAAAAGATTGCACATGTGACTCTGTCCAGGTTCGAACCTACAATCTTCAGAACGACAGGCAAACGTTTTAATCACTTCGCCATAGAGGAACCCCCTCTCCCCATCCATCCCAACACAGAAGACTACTGAAGAAAGTAAACTTCTCCTTCGATGATATCTGGTCATGCGTTTAGTCTACTGCGGACCTAAACTCAACCGTCAGCTTCAGGTCTGGCAGGTTTCTTCACAGCACTAACTCCCACATCCACAACCGTCAGCTTCAGGTCTAGCAGGTTTCTCCACAGCACCAACTCCCACATCCACAACCGTCAGCTTCAGGTCTGGCAGGTTTCTCCACAGCACCAACTCCCACATCCACAACCGTCAGCTCCAGGTCTGGCAGGTTTCTCCACAGCACCAACTCCCACATCCACAACCTACATAACTATCACACTCACGAACCGCCACATCCACGACTCCCACACTATCCCATCCACAAATCTCCATCTCCCACATCTACAAATCATCATATACCACACATCTGCATATCCACACATCTCCCTATCCACACATCTCCATAGCCACACATCACCATACACAACACATCTCCAAACCCACAACTTCCACATCTAGAAACCACCATATCCACATCTCATACACCGCCCACATCCACAATTCCCCATATCTACCCCTTCAACATTCACACACCTCCATATCCACAACTCCCACATCCACTAATCTCCATATCCCCAACACCCACATCTACGCACCCACACATTCCCAACCACAAATTGAGCTCTTAATTATCTCTGTGTAACCGTCAAAACCTGCATCCCACGCTCCGGAAGCGAAGCCAGATTTTTATTTTTCAATCTCAATCAATAAGCGATCAATCATTTATCTCAAATCTGCTGGTCTCATCAATCCAGGTTTGGGTTTGCCTGTACTCCCAGCGTTAATTATAGCAGCAAGCAGTATGTGGGAGGGAGGTGGTGCTTGTGTGGGTGGTGTTTTGTATGTAGCAGGTGTTTTGTATGTAGCAGGTGTTTTGTATGTAGCAGGTGTTTTGTTTGTAGTAGGTGTTTTGTGGGAGATAAATGATGTTTTTTTGCGAGGGCGGTGTTTTGTTTGTAGTAGGTGTGTTTTGTGGTAGGGAGATGATGGTTTTGTGTGTGGGTGATGCTTTAATTGTAGTGGGTGTTTTGTGGGAGGAAAATGATGTTTTTTGCGAGGGCGGTGTTTTGTTTGTAGTGAGTGTTTTGTGGGAGGGAAATGATGTTTTTGTGTGCAGGTGATGTTTTGTTTGTGGGAGATATTTGTGTGTGTGTGGGGGATATTTTATTTGTGGGAGATATTTGTGTGTGTGGGGGATGTTTTGTTTGTGGGAGACATTTATGTGAGTGTGGGGGATGTTTTGTTTGTGTGCAATGATTTTTGTGTGAGATATTTTGTGCGTGGGGTCGATTTGTTGTGTGTGTGAGATTTTGTATGTGCGCAAAATGTGTTGTGTGTGGGAGATTGTGTATGTGCGCAAAATGTGTTGTGTATGGGAGATTTTGTATGTGCGCAAAATGTGTTGTGTGTGGATATCCCCGTGTGTTGACGGGGCTGTCAAGGAAAGCAAAGAATAGTAACACTGCGACCTAAAAGCATGTCGTAAGATGTAACTGAGGTAAGGGATTAGGAAGTTACCTAGTAAATAAAAAGCGTCGTAGAAATCGGATGTGCTGGTCTGCTTGTAGTCGCATAACTGGCACAACATACAATTGCTCTTAGGCTCAGATCACATACAAATCACAAAGAGTGGTTTAACAAGTGGTCAATATGGAGCGTATGAAGAAGAAGTATCCAAACAATATTCTAAGTTTTTTCCCCATAACTCGATCATCAGCAAGTTTTTTTTTTCCTTTTGTTGGAGCCGAACATAATATAACCAAGATTGGTAGAGACTTGACATAATATAACCAAGATTGGTAGAGACTTGACATATTATATAAAACATTGGTAGATACTTGACATATTATATAAAACATTGGTAGAGACTTGACATATTATATAAAACATTGGTAGAGACTTGACATATTATATAAAACATTGGTAGATACTTGACATTATATAAAACATTGGTAGATACTTGACATATTATATAAAACATTGGTAGATACTTGACATATTATATAAAACATTGGTAGAGACTTGACATATTATATAAAACATTGGTAGATACTTGACATATTATATAAAACATTGGTAGATACTTGACATATTATATAAAACATTGGTAGATACTTGACATATTATATAAAACATTGGTAGAGACTTGACATATTATATAACCAAGATTAGTAGAGACTTGACATATTATATAACCAAGATTAGTAGAGACTTGACATATTATATAACCAAGATTGGTAGAGATTTCGAAAGAAAAGCCAGTCAAATAATTATTGTTTACAACTTGGGATGACGATGAAGGGGCATTAGATTCCAAGATTAGGTTGTCCGTGGGTGGTCTGAAAACTCGCGTGAGGTCTGACCTAGTTAAAGGCCAGGCGTAAAAGATTATGTGTGGCCACGTTCTCGACCTGTTCCACGGTCATCAGTCCGTCCCTTCACATTCCCCCAGCAGTCGTACTGACATCATTATCATTATCAGGTGCCGTGCCGGCTGGCGTAGGCGATCATGGATCTCCACATATCTATGTCCCTGTTGTTTGCTATCATCTGAGATGTTGACGCTCTTCCGTGGCATGAAGTCAGGCTATCCAAGATTTTATCTCTCTGCCTTTCTATGTCTCGTCTCCCTCGATTTTACCGGTTGTTACAATGTATTCTAAACCTCAATTTGTCGTCACATGTCCGAAAAATGATGACTGCCTCTTTCTTATATTGATGATAAGCTTTCTCTGTGTCTTGGGCTCATTTAACACCTCCACATTATTCATTTTAGCAGTCTATGGAAGCACACCTCTATAGAATGGGTCTCAGGGACTCGGCTGCTTGCACATGTGGAGCACCAAAGCAGTCCCTAGAGCACATCCTGCAAGACTTCCCCAGTATGAGCAATGTGAGAATAGAAATGTGGCCAACAGAAAGAACCATACAAAACAAACTATGGGGGACTGGTGACGACATCAAGCGCACCGCCTTGCTTATGACACATACCGGAGTTGTCGCATAGCAGAAGTTGATCTCAGAAGACATCAAGCGCACCGCCTTGCTTATGACACATACCGGAGTTGTCGCATAGCAGAAGTTGATCTCAGAAGACATCAAGCGCACCGCCTTGCTTATGACACATACCGGAGTTGTCGCATAGCAGAAGTTGATCTCAGAAGGAGAAGAAGCAGTCCATGGGATTCTCATCATTCTTCTATAAATCACATCTCTATGGCTCTCATATACTTTTCAATCTGTTTGTTTATTGTCCATGACTCGCATTTGTGTCAGTATTGGTTCTATGTAGCACTGTATAACTCTCATTCTGATCTCAAATGACAACATACTAATTTATAACGCAGAGTTCTCCGCCAGAAGTTCAATTCTTATCCTTCATCTGTGTTTCAACACACACACACACACACACACACACACACTGATATATTACTAAAATAGACTGGTTCTTAGTCGCATCAGATTAATTCTACTCCGAACTCTACATAATAGCCTCCCATCGCAAGCGATGATGACAACAGCCTAAGACGTGTGCCGCTGCACCTCTCTAGTGGGTGCGGAGGGGACTTTAGAACCCAATCTTCGAATACAATTCACTACCACAGGAGGGCATACATGATCAAGGTTAGACATGTAGGTGTTGTGTTCGGTTTTTCGCGCAGCTCGTTTTCTCTGCGCCTCAACGGCTCGACAATTCTCAGCTATGCGGGTTTGTCTTATGTTGTTACAGCGGCACATTTGGCGATCTTGTGCGAGGGATTCCCACAGAAAGTGGTGTAGTTGTTTGAAACTGTAACTTGCGCTGTATTTGGATTGAAGTGAGGATAGTTTGTACTATTCGTCAACCTCCCTCTCTCACAACTCTCCATATCAACCACCTGTTAAACCCCTCTTTGTGATTTGTATGTGATCTGAGCCTAAGAGCGATTGCACGTTGTGCTCCTACAAATAGGCAAGCGTATTTGATTTCTGCGATGCTTTTTATTTACTAGGGTAGCGTCCTTAGGTCACTACCTTAGTCGCATTTTACGATATGTCATGTAGGTGGCAGTGTTGCTATTCTTTGCTCCCCTTGCGAGCGCCGGCAGGACGCGGGTGGAACTCATCAGACTAACAGCTATTGAAAGGTAGACGTCGTGCGATAGCTGCAATACTACTACCACTACTACTACTACTACTACTACTACTACTGCTACTGCTACTACTACTACTACTACTGCTACTACTGCTCCTACTACTACTACTACTGCTACTACTACTACTACTGCTACTACTACCGCTACTACCACTGCTACCCACTGCTGCACTACTGCTGCTGCTGCTACTGCTACTGCTACTGACTACGCTGCTACTACTCTGCACCTGCTACCATACTGCTGCCTGCTCTGCTGCTCACTCTGCTCTGCTACTACTGCACTGCTCTACTGCTCTGCTACTGCTCTACTACTCTGCTACTGCTACTGCTGCTGCTCTGCCA
Source organism: Arion vulgaris (assembly GCA_020796225.1). Lineage (NCBI taxonomy): Eukaryota > Metazoa > Mollusca > Gastropoda > Stylommatophora > Arionidae > Arion > Arion vulgaris. The sequence continues at coordinate 32,397,355 of CM036773.1, forward strand.
CTGCTCTCCTGCTGCTCTGCTCGCTGCTACTACTCTGCTGCTACACTGCACTGCACTGCTACTGCTGCTGCTGACTGCTACTGCACTGCCTACTGCACTGCTACTGCTACTGCTGCTACCTACTCTGCTCTGCTCTACTACTACTACTACTACATAGCTACACTTACTACTACTACTAACTGACTGACTAGCTGCTACTGCTACTCATAATAATGAAATAATATTCATAGTAACATTAATATAAAAACAATACAAATAACAGATGGAAAACTTGAGATGCTGATTGAAAGTTTAATTTAAAAAACATATTGTGCTAACGAAAAGATTCAAACAAACTATTAATTCAGAAACGGTATTTGTTTCTTCAAATTCAGATTAGCGTTAAAACTGGTTTAGTGAAACAGGGCGCCAGTGATATATCACACGGGCGGCGCCATGGCGCCCGGGTCATCGCGTTGGACATCCCTGTTGTAGATTGTGCGTGAGTGAGGTTGAGTGCGGGTGGGAGGTTGAGTGCATGAGTGAGGTTGAGTGCATGAGTGAGGTTGAGTGCATAAGTGAGGCTGAGTGCGTGAGTGAGGTTGAGTGCGTGAGTGAGGTTGAGTGCGTGAGTGAGGTTGAGTGCGTGAGTGAGGTTGAGTGCGTGAGTGAGGTTGAGTGCGTGAGTCAGGTTGAGTGCGTGAGTCAGGTTGAGTGCATGAGTGAGGTTGAGTGCGTGAGTCAGGTTGAGTGCGTGTGAATGTAGTTGTGTAAGCATATGCAGGAAGTGAATTTCTTATTTATTCCCCCATCCCATCCCTGCTCTAGGGTATGGCCCTGCGTTGTTTTAACAACACGTGACCTTCTGAATTCTGGCATGTTGAACAGGGCAAAGGTCATAGGTTGACATATACAGAGTGACATTTGACACATATTCTCTTAGTCAATGTTGAATTACATATTTATGACATTCAGCAAATTTGTAAACGGAGATGCCAGGTGGTTTGCTTGCGTGTTAAAAGATAGAATTTGATTTGTCAAGAGACGTGCCTTGACTTATTTCTCTCCGATTCTCCTGGAGCATAGGGCCTCAAGTAAAGTTACACTCAAGTGCTTGTCTCTAGTGACACTCGACTGTGTCTTTCGTAGGGTATGCCCGACTCATCGCCATTTTCTCCTTTTAATCTGGGTCATCATGGGTTCCTGTCCCGTTCTTATCAACAGACCTGTGTTTGTAACTCTATCATACCATCTCAGTCTGTGTTTGTAACTCTATCATACCATCTCAGTCTGTGTTTGTAACTCTCATCCATACCATCTCAGTCTGTGTTTGTAACTCTATCATACCATCTCAGTCTGAGAATCCGTCGAAGACATCCGCTGATTAAGATCTGAATCTTATTTGTATTTAATTTGGTGACTCGCCACATTTCCGAGCCATCCAGCAACACAGATTTCACATTTGAGCTGAATATCTTGAGCTTTGTTTTCCTGGAGATGGCAGTGGACTTCCACACCCGGCAGGCAAACCCCTCATACAGTTGATAACCTGGCAGGCAAATCCCTCATACAGTTGATAACCTGGCAGGCAAACCCCTCATACAGTTGATAACCTGGCAGGTAAACCCCTCATACAGTTGATAACCTGGCAGGTAAACCCCTCATACAGTTGCCGGATGATGTCAACAGTCTTCGCTGGCACCTCATAGTTTCTCAGGTTATTCCACATTGATTTCCTATCTAAGCTGTCAAATAACTTTTGAAAATCAACAAAGTACACGTAGAATGGAGTCTGGCACTCTATTCTTTGTTCTACACAGCGTTTCTCAAAGTGGGCGGTACCGCCCCCTCCCCAGTGGGCGCTGAAGCTTTCCAGGAGGGCGATTGTGGGTTCAGAAGCATTTAGGGGAGTTTTTTTCGTGGTTTTACGATTGAATAATCATTAAAAATTTATATTCTGCATCTTAATTCATCCTATGCCCATCTTACACGATCCATTTTTTCATCAATTTTCTATTTCATGCATATAATCATTTAAAAATTGACTATGTATGACAGAAATATATATCAATTTTCTATGTCTAAGAGAAAATAGAGCATATATTTATGTGAGAGGGGGGCGTTGGCAAACTGTTATAATGTGCAGGGGGGCGTTACATAGTTTATGTTCTGCAAAGTGGGCGGTGGGGGCGTTACAAAGTTTATGTTGTGCAAAGTGGGCGGTGTGCCGAAAAAATTTGGGAATCTATGTTCTACAGTGATTCTCAGGATAAGAGGAGTGAGCTTACTCCATAAGCGGTGTGAGTTTACTCCATAAGCGGTGTGAGTTTACTACATAAGCGGTGTGAGTTTACTACATAAGAGGAGTGAGCTTACTCCATAAGAGGAGTGAGCTTACTCCATAAGAGGAGTGAGTTTACTACATAAGAGGTGTGAGTTTACTACATAAGAGGAGTGAGCTTACTCCATAAGAGGAGTGAGTTTACTACATAAGCGGTGTGAGTTTACTACATAAGAGGAGTGAGCTTACTCCATAAGAGGAGTGAGCTTACTCCATAAGAGGAGTGAGCTTACTACATAAGGGGTGTGAGCTTACTACATAAGAGGAGTGAGCTTACTACATAAGAGGAGTGAGCTTAATACATAAGAGGAGTGAGCTTACTACATAAGAGGAGTGAGCTTACTACACAAGAGGAGTGAGCTTACTACATAAGAGGAGTGAGCTTACTACATAAGAGGAGTGAGCTTACTACATAAGGGGTGTGAGCTTACTACATAAGAGTAGTGAGTTTACTCCATAAGAGGAGTGAGCTTACTCCATAAGAGGAGTGAGCTTACTACATAAGAGGAGTGAGCTTACTACATAAGAGGAGTGAGCTTACTACATAAGAGGAGTGAGCTTACTCCATAAGAGGAGTGAGCTTACTACATAAGGGGTGTGAGCTTACTACATAAGAGGAGTGAGCTTACTCCATAAGAGGAGTGAGCTTACTCCATAAGAGGAGTGAGCTTACTCCATAAGAGGTGTGAGCTTACTACATAAGAGGAGTGAGCTTACTCCATAAGAGGTGTGAACTTACTGCATAAGAGGAGTGAGCTTACTACATAAGAGGTGTGAGCTTACTACATTAAAAGTAACAGAGACATCTATACCCATATATCGATTGAGTACACTTCAAGTGCATTAACTTGTCGATTCACTTTGCAATTCGTGACCTTCCTGTGCATTAACTTGTCGATTCACTTTGAAATTCGTGACCTTCCTGTGCATTAACTTGTTGATTCACTTTGAAATTCGTGACTTCCTGTGCATTAACTTGTTGATTCACTTTGAAATTCGTGACCTCCTGTGCATTAACTTGTTGATTCACTTTGAAATTCGTGTACGATCGATGATATCTTCCCGTGTAAGAAAGAGATCGAAGTTACTACGCCAAAGTTCAATGTAAGAAAGAGATCGAAGTTACTACGCCAAAGTTCAATGTAAGAAAGAGATCGAAGTTACTACGCCAAAGTGCAATGTAAGAAAGAGATCGAAGCACACATGGTTACTACGCCAAAGTTCAATGTGAAAAGAGATCGAAGTTACTACGCCAAAGTTCAATGTAAGAAAGAGATCGAAGCACACATGGTTACTACCAGAAGTGCAAAGTAAGAAAGAGATCGAAGTTACTACGCCAAAGTTCAATGTAAGAAAGAGATCGAAGTTACTACGCCAAAGTTCAATGTAAGAAAGAGATCGAAGTTACTACGCCAAAGTTCAATGTAAGAAAGAGATCGAAGTTACTACGCCAAAGTGCAATGTAAGAAAGAGATCGAAGTTACTACGCCAAAGTTCAATGTAAGAAAGAGATCGAAGTTACTACGCCAAAGTTCAATGTAAGAAAGAGATCGAAGTTACTACGCCAAAGTTCAATGTAAGAAAGAGATCGAAGTTACTACGCCAAAGTTCAATGTAAGAAAGAGATCGAAGTTACTACGCCAAAGTTCAATGTAAGAAAGAGATCGAAGCACACATAGTTACTACGCCAAAGTTCAATGTAAGAAAGAGATCGAAGTTACTACACCAAAGTTCAATGTAAGAAAGAGATCGAAGCACACATGGTTACTACGCCAAAGTTCAATGTAAGAAAGAGATCGAAGTTACTACGCCAAAGTTCAATGTAAGAAAGAGATCGAAGTTACTACGCCAAAGTTCAATGTAAGAAAGAGATAGAAGCACACATGATTACTACGCCAAAGTTCAATGGTGATGGACCAATCAATAAATCAATCAAATCATATTCGTCAGCTGTTCTATTGTACACTACCCTCCCCCATTGGATACACGCCGATGTATGTTCAATAACAAGTCAACACAGGCTGTTAATGGGCAGTCAATGAATAAATATGGCAGATAAGATATGCAAAATAAACGAAAATGTGAAAGCCAGTTCTCAAACATTGTCTAAAACAATGGTTCTCAAACTTGATGAAATTGTGGTACACTTGAAGTACTATACACAAAAACTGAATAAATAAGATACAAAAAGCAAAGTACTACAGAAATAATTGGAACATGCTACGTACCTTGAATCATCATTTAATTTCTGCCTATGAGAACCATGGGTCTAATGTCTCTTGGCGATTTTTTTACCCTGGTGCCCGCTGGCACCGCGTTACCGATCCCTAATCTGGGATTTCCTAGGGCGCACATAGGAATGTCAAAGGACACACTGGTGCGCATCCTTTGAGAACCACTGGCCTAAAACGTAAAAGACTCGTTTTATCACTCACCGCTAAGGATATCACATGCCAGGATGCACGTGCAAAGCGGTGAGTAGATTCACATGACAATGCACACGAGATGAAAAGGTCAAGGGTGCCAAGCAGATGCAAGAAATGTCAAAGTTAAGAGAAGGATGCGTGATGTCATCATCATCAAACAGCTTGCCCTGAGCAGAACATTGCAATCTAAATACTCCTTCGAAATTTCTCTTTCTCCGAGGCCAAATGTCGACTTCTGATGTCGTCATGTCCAAATCATTAGTCACATCCCGAATCTATCTTCTTCTTGCTCTTCCTCTTCTACTTATTACAAGGACTTACTCCTTCCATAACGGTTTTCTCCAACCCATCGTGTCTCTTTATATCTTCAAAATACTTCAATTTTCTCCAAGACATCTTGTCTCTTTATATCTTCAAAATACTTCAATTTTCTCATATTTGCAGCATCAGCTAGTTTTATTTGATTTGGAGTTCTTAGCTGTCCATGATATACGAAGGTTCTTCGCTGTTCATGATATACGAAGACTCTTCGCTGTTCATGATATACGAAGACTCTTCGCTGTCCATGATATACGAAGACTCATCGCTGTCCATGATATGCGACGAAGGTTCTTCACTGTTCATGATATACGAAGACTCTTCGCTGTTCATGATATACAAAGACTCTTGCTGTTCCATGATATACGAAGACTCTTCTGTAACATTTCTAATCAAAAGCTGCCTGTGTGGTACCAGGGCCCTGCAGGAAGCAAAGAATATGACCAATGACAGCACAGATATCCAAACACATCAGAGCCACAATGACAGCACAGATATCAAACAATCAGACCAATGACAGCACATATATCCAAACACATCAGAGCCACAATGAGAGCACAGATATCCAAACACATCAGAGCCACAATGAGAGCACAGATATCCAAACACATCAGAGCCACAATGACAGCACATATATCCAAACACATCAGAGCCACAATGACAGCACAGATATCCAAACACATCAGAGCCACAATGACAGCACAGATATCCAAACACATCAGAGCCACAATGACAGCACAGATATCCAAACACATCAGAGCCACAATGACAGCACATATATCCAAACACATCAGAGCCACAATGAGCAGCACAATATCCAAACACATAAGAGCCACAATGACAGCACAGATATCCAAACACATCAGAGCCACAATGACAGCACAGATATCCAAACACATCAGAGCCACAATGAGAGCACAGATATCCAAACACATCAGAGCCACAATGAGAGCACATATATCCAAACACATCAGAGCCACAATGACAGCACAGATATCCAAACACATCAGAGCCACAATGACAGCACAGATATCCAAACACATCAGAGCCACAATGACAGCACAGATATCCAAACATATCAGAGCCACAATGAGATCACAGATATCCAAACACATCAGAGCCACAATGAGATCACAGATATCCAAACACATCAGAGCCACAATGAAGCACAGATATCCAAACACATCAGAGCCACAATGACAGCACAGATATCCAAACACATCAGAGCCACAATGACAGCACAGATATCCAAACACATCAGAGCCACAATGACAGCACAGATATCCAAGCCAAACATGCAGAAATAGAAGCAGAATCCCAATTTATCGATGTCTATTCTCTATCACTGTTATGCCTTTCACCGTTAAGGATATGCAAAGAGTTCTGGCAAGTAGCCTAGAATGTGCCTCGTATATGGTGTTTCCTACCACCTCTAATATTCCTGAAGTCCATCGTTTACGTGAGCGACATTTTAACATGAAAAAAGGGCCGTGCGGTATGTTTTCTCAGTATGATGCAAGTCTTCGAAATGCCGTCCCTTAATTTTTATTTCTTTAAAATAACTATCAATTGTGATTTTGATTTCGCTGCTCATGGCACGCCCTTACGATCTCGCCTGATGCGGCCCCCCTTACGATCTCGCCTGATGCGGCCCCCCTTACGATCTCGCCTGATGCCGCCCCCCTTACGATCTCGCCTGATGCCGCCCCCCTTACGATCTCGCCTGATGCGGCCGCATCTCTGTATCATAGCACGGCACTGAATGAAACCGTTATAACTAAATAGTCGTGCTCAGTGTGATCTAATGGTGAACGGTAATCATGTTACATGGCCCAACCATTTGCTTTGTTGTTTCTTAATATGCTCTAGCTCTGGTGTTGTTTCTTAATATGCTCTAGCTCTGGTGTTGTTTCTTAATATGCTCTAGCTCTGGTGTTGTTTCTTAATATGCTCTAGCTCTGGTGTTGTTTCTTAATATGCTCTAGCTCTGGCGTTGTTCCCACCAAGTTTCTTAATATACTCTAGTACTGATATTGTTCCCACCAAGTTTCGTAATATGCTCTAGTACTGGCGCTGTTCCCACCAAGTTTCTTAATATACTCTAGTACTGGCGTTGTTCCCACCAAGTTTCTTAATATACTCTAGTACTGATATTGTTCCCACCAAGTTTCTTAATATACTCTAGTACTGGCGTTGTTCCCACCAAGTTTCTTAATATGTTCTAGTACTGATATTGTTCCCACCAAGTTTCTTAATATACTCTAGTACTGGCGTTGTTCCCTAATATGCTCTAGTACTGGTGCTGTTCCCACCAAGTTTCTTAATATACTCTAGTACTGGTGTTGTTACCACCAAGTTTCTTAATATGCTCTAGCCCTGGTGTTGTTACCACCAAGTTTCTTAATATGCTCTAGCCCTGGTGTTGTTCTTACCAAGTTTCTTAATATACTCTAGCACTGATGTTGTTCCTACCATGTTTCTTAATATGCTCTAGTACTGGCGTTGTTCCTGTTAACGGAAGGGGGCGCGGGTTGATCTTTGCAGGAATGTGTGGCTCGATTGGTTATTCAGGATGGCTTGATACTATAAACTAAAGCTACTTGTCTGTTCCTCAGCTGCCAACTGGGGAGGGGGAACTGGCTATCCACTACATCCCTACCAAGTTTCTTAATATACTCTAGCTCTGGTGTTGTTCCTACCAAGTTTCTTATAGTCTTGTTTTTGATCTTATCTCTGCTTGCTACTCTCGATATTTTTCGCAGGCATTTCATCTTTGTCGTTGTAATTTTTCCTGTTCTCATTTGCTGTAATTGTTCCATTGTAACACTGATACCACAAACTTGGGTTGACAATCTTATTGTATAAGGCTATTTTGGTATGTAATGATACCAGTTTGCAATTGAGTATTAGTGTCATTTGGCCACTGATTTGGCTTGCTTTGTTGCTTCTTCTTCTTCTGCGATCAACTTCTGCTATGCGACTACACCGGTATGTGTCATAAACAGGGAGGTCTTCAACGGTCCCCCATTGTTTGTTTTGTAGGGTTGTTTCTGTTGGCTAGATTTCCATTCTCACACTGCCCAGACTGGGGCAGTCTTGCAGGATGTGCTCTGGGGACTGCGTTGGTGCTCCACAGGTGCAGCAGCCGAATCCCTGAAACCCATTCTATGCAGGTGTGCTCTGAGACTGAAGTGTCCTGTTCAAAGTCTGAAGACTGTGCTTTTCTGTTTAGTGTATTTATACTGTCGTGCTCTGGGTTGTATCCTTCGTTTGTTGTTCTCCACATCATTTGTCTGCTGCTGTATTGGTTCTTCCATCTGATGTTATCAAGTTTCTTGTCTGAGTTGTTGGTTTGCTATGAACATATTTGTTTTCTTGTCTTCTCTTGAAATTGTCATAACTTTGGTCTTATCAACGTTAATTTTCATCTTGTAACCTTTACATGTTTTAAATCTTTCTTTGTTGATGCGCCCCTGTAAGTGTTCTTCTGTAGTTGCAATAATTACTTGGTCATCTTCTTCTTCTGCGTTCGCCCGCTACAAATTTAGGCGTAGTCATGGTGCTTGGTATAGCACTACTGGCTGATCTTTTCGTGAAGGCCTGCTTTCTTTATTATCAGTTTTTCCCTCCATGTATGAGGATGGAGGTTGAGGGCGTTACTGCTGCCCTCCATTGGATCTCTGGGACTTCATTTACTGGGGCAATTGTTGTATCTGACTCTCAGTCGATGCTTCACAAGATTCAGAAGGGCAGGTTTCGGTATGAGTGGATGTCGTCTATAGAAGTTTCTACCTCCAGAGGCTTACGTGGATATACTGTCATGGGCATGCGGGTGTTTACTGTAATTGTAGCAGGGAATATGACACCAGGTTTTTCCCTAGTCCCAAGCTGCAACTAGGCACGTATTTTCAATTAAACAAAGGGGTAACCATATACCTGGTCTGGGAACGTATAATTACAAACCAGATATGTTAGCAAGGAGACTTTTTCTTAACTAGAAGTAAATTTATGCCCTGTTTTTTTTTTCCTGGAGCCAGAGAGGTTAATTGTATTCCCTTTTTTTGAACGTCTGGGTGATTGTCCGGTCACGATTGTCAAATTAGCTGGGTTTTCCAGGCCAACAAAATAGATTTGACCGTGAGAAATATACTAACAGGACAATGACTGATTTGGAAACAAAGAAAATTGCCAGTGGATAAATAGAATACATATTGTAGATTCGAGACGCATTCGTATAGAGACAGAGGGACAGAGAGGTACCCAGGAACAGTCAGTGTAGGTAGTCCCGAGACAGACTTCAACAGTTAATATTTGCCAGTCAGAAAGAGTGAAGACACAACTTTAGATACGCATTTGGATAGAGACAGAGGGACAGAGAGGTACCCAGGGACAGGCAGTGAGGGTAGTAAATTCTCATTCAGACAGAGAGACAGAGAGTAGGTAGTCTGAGTCTGAGACAGTTACAGACAGAAAGAGTGAAGAGACAACTTTAGACACTTCATCGACACAACTTCACAGAACTTCAGACAACTTTAGACACACTTCACAGAGCCAGAGGAACAGAGAGGTACCCAAAAACAGACAGTTTGAGGAGAGGATAGTGAGGCCAGAACAGGATAACAGACAGTTAGAGAGGAGGCCAGTAACCACACAGAGGTAGAGTCTGGCTGACAGCCAGTAGTCATTAAATTAGAAGTCACCACAAGATACTGTCTGGTCATACAGAAGACGGACAGAGAGCAGCCAAGAGAACTCTGGCATAGGCAGAAGCAGAGAACTCTGGCAAAGACACTAGAGCAGAATAAGAAAACCAGTAGAGAACTCCAGGAGGTATACGTTAGATACGGTCCAGACCTGAGACATACTGTCTCTTAATGACTTCGACGTCATCATCATCAGCAGTTTTAGAAGACTAGACTTTCATGAGAACATCGCTGAGACCTTTGTGAGAACATCCGCTGAGACATACTGTCTCTTAATGACTTTGAAGTCTCCATTACCAGCATCTTCAGTGACCGCCCAGTACTGAACACATAAAACTAAGTAGGAATAGATCAAGTTGTGTTTATACTTCTTATGGATATAAGCCAGAATGGAACGTTAGGTACGTTATATTAGAGATATACTTAAGTTAGAGATATTCTTTAAGGTGTTAGAAAAGTGTTTACATATATAAATTTTATTGTTGGGTTTATGTCATTTGAAATAATGTATTCTACATGTGATAGAAACATGTATTTGTTTGTTGATAAATAAGTAAATAAACATATGAATTTAAATATCGACTTGAGTAAGACAGAGAGAGAGAAAAAGGGGGTCATGTAATATAAGAATAAGATTCGGACGAATATACTAGAGAATAGAAGGGAAGAATAGAATCAGAAGCATTGATTTTGGAGTTGAAGACTGGATATGCATATTCTGGTCTTGGAGACTTCTTTCCAAGGACCAACTATAATAATGAGAGATGGGACAGGCGATCAAGCAGATTTTGGAGTTAAGTGAAAAGTAGAACTGGTCCTGATGCAACTGAGAGGTGTGTTTAATCAGCGAGCCACGGGAACCATCAGTATGCATAATCTTCGATATCTGTTGTTGGAGATTAAGCCCCTATGGGTCTACCCGGAGTGCAATGACGCCAGTTTAGTAACCAATAACCAATGTCCCTTCATACAGGCGAGTCTTACTCCGACTTTAGAGGTAGACACTTTGTCATCTGCAAAGTGCAGTTTATTTAGGAGGGCATCAAAGTTGGTATCTTCATATGCCTCATCATAGTTATGCCCTTCTTTTGAATTGGATATATGGCATATTTAAAAAAAAATATACGATGAACAATAATGGGGACATTACATATCAATGTCTTCCTTCTGGTGTAACGCTGAAGTTATTCGAGATACTGTTGCTTGTTCTCACTGAGTACTGGCAGTTATCATAACTGCGTTTGTCAGGTCAGATGATCACTAACTCCGTTGTGCTAAAGTTCAGAATTATAATGACGAGACAAACAGCAAAACACACACCAGTACCACAATGAGACCTAGTGAGTTCCCCATAGCTTGATCTGTGAGATTCGTTCCCTGGGATATGTTTCGTTTCGTTAGTGTTTATATGACGTCTATGACTACAGGATGTGCTCTGGAGTCTGTATTTCAGTCTGACATGCGCGCCGTGCAGGTTTTTATTAAGTGTAACAAGTTTTTTATTATGTCACATATACATGCGCTATGAAGAAGCAAAAACCATCGCCAGAGGGCACTACAAAAAAAAGTGGGAGACAGAACACAAGGATGATGGATATTACCAACTGTCTAGAAGAGAACTGACTGTCATACTTTACATCAAAGTCTCTGTCACAACACAATGAGACAACACCTGTACACAGTCTCTGTCACAACAGAATGTGACAACACCTGTACACAGTCGCTGTCACAACAGAATGAGACACCGCCTGTACAAAGTCTCTGTCACAGCAGAATGAGACACCACCTGTACACAGTCTCTGTCACAACAGAATGAGACACCACCTGTACACAGTCTCTGTCACAACAGAATGAGACACCGCATGTAATAATAATAATAGCCGTCCATCGCAAGCGATGATGACAACAATTTCAGACGCGTGCTGTTGCACCTCTCTGGTGTGTGCGGAGGTGACTGTATAGTCCAATCCTAGAACAGAATCCCCGACCACAGGTGGGGCATACATGATCAAGGTTAGACATGTGCGTGTTGTGTGCTCTGTCTTTTCGCGCTGCTCGTTTTCTCTGTGACTCAACAATACGATGATTCTCAGCTATTCGGGTTCCTCTTTTGTTGTTACAGCGCCACGTTTGGCGGTCTTGCACAAAGGATTCCCACCACGTATTGTCTATATCGAAGCATTTCAGAGACACCTTAAGAGTGTCTTTAAAGCGTTTTTCTGTCCACCAGCTAAACGTCTGCCCCTTCAAGCTCGCCATACATCAACTGTTTAGGGATGCGTTTATCAGGCATTCGAGCAACGTGACCAACCCATCTCAGTTGGGCCTTCTGCAACAGGGTGTTGACGCTTGGGATCTTTGCTCTTGTGAGGACTTTGCTGTCTGGAATTTTGTCCTGCCAGTTTATTTTTAGTATTCTGCGTAGACAGCTTGTGTGGAAATTGTTTAATTTTCTTGTGTGTCTGCTATACACTGTCCATGTCTTGCTTGCGTACAGCAGCGTGGTTAGCACTATGGCCTAGTAAACTTTCAGCTTTGTGACTGTGCTTATCCCTTCCGTTCCCACACAGTGACACGTAACCTTCCGAACGCAGCACTGGCTTTGGATATCCTATTGTTGACCTCAGAATCTATGTTTGCCGATCTGGATAGGAGGCTGCCAAGATAAGCAAAGTTGTCCGTTGACTGGAGACGCTGGTGTTTAATGTTGATGACTGGATCGTAATACTGTTCTCTAGGGGCTGGCTGGAACATGACCTCTGTTTTTTTGGTGTTAATAGTGAGGCCAAACCTATCACAGGCCATTGAGAACTTGTCCATGTAAGTCTGCGTTTCTTCCACAGAGTTGGTAGCGAGGGCGCAGTTATCAGCAAACAACAGGTTTGAGATAGTTGATTATTTTACCTTGGTGGAGGATTTTAACCTCCGAAGATTGAATAGATTACCGTCTGTCCTGTATCGAATCTTTACCCCATGTTCGTCGCCTTCCCAAAAGACATCCGTGAGCATGGCAGCAAACATCATGCTGAAGAGTGTTGGGGCCAGTACACAGCCCTGTTTGACGCCGTTGGTGACATGGACACCGCATGTACACAGTCTCTGTCACAGCAGAATGTGACAACGCCTGTACAAAGTCTCTGTCACAGCAGAATGTGACACCGCCTGTACAAAGTCTCTGTCACAACAGAATGTGACACCGCCTGTACAAAGTCTCTGTCACAACAGAATGTGACACCGCCTGTACAAAGTCTCTGTCACAGCAGAATGTGACACCGCCTGTACAAAGTCTCTGTCACAACAGAATGTGACACTGCCTGTACAAAGTCTCTGTCACAGCAGAATGTGACAACGCCTGTACAAAGTCTCTGTCACAGCAGAATGTGACACCGCCTGTACAAAGTCTCTGTCACAGCAGAATGTGACACCGCGTGTACAAAGTCTCTGTCACAGCAGAATGTGACACCGTGTGTACACTAAATTCAAGATATTGAACAACGACCTGTGCCCATGTGGCTTGGAGAGTATGACAACAGAGCATATCCTACAGAACTGCCCCAAGTATGCAAACCTGATAAGAAAGAGGTGGCCCACTTACGCCAGTGTCCAAGACAAACTGTATGGCGTAGCTAACAATTTGAGGCAGACTGCTGCCTTTATTAGAGAATCCAAAATTCCAATCTAGTGAGAACGCAGAAGAAGAAGACATATATATGCTAAACGTGAACATAGATACACATGTTAAACTGACATACTAAACGTGAACATAGATACACATGTTACACTGACATACTAAACGTGAACATAGATACACATGTTAAACTGACATGCTAAACGTGAACATAGATACACATGTTAAACTGACATACTAAACGTGAACATAGATACACATGTTAAACTGACATGCTAAACGTGAACATAGATACACATGTTAAACTGACATACTAAACGTGAACATAGATACACATGTTAAACTGATATGCTAATCAACAAACGATACCAACAACACAATAATGTAACAAATGTCTAAACTCACACATCATATAAATTTACAACTATTCACACACACGACCTATCGACTTAACACTCATCTAAACACACACACGACACACTGACGTAACACTAATCCAAAAGGACGCACGCAATAGTGACGTAACATTCATCCAAACACAAACGTCACATTGATGTAACACTCTCCCAAACGTCACATTGACGTAACACTCCCCCAAACACAAACGTCACATTGACGTAACTCCCATCCAAACAGAAATATCACATTGACGTAACACTCCCCCAAACACAAACGTCACATTGACGTAACACTTCCAAACGTCATATTGATGTAACACTCCAAACGTCACATTGACGTAACACTTCAAACATCACATTGGCGTAACACTTCCCAAACACAAACGTTACAATGACGTAACACTACTCCAAACATCACATTGACGTAACACTCCCCCAAACACAAACGTCACATTGACGTAGCACTCATACCAACAGAAACGTCACATTGACATAGCACTCATACCAACAGAAACGTCACATTGACATAACACTGCCCCAAACGTCACATGAACGTAACACTCCCCCAAACACAAACGTCACGTTGACTAACACTCCCCCAAACACCACATTGACGTAACACTCGCCCAAACACAAACGTCACGTTGACTAACACTCCCCCAAACACCACATTGACGTAACACTCGCGCAAACGTCACATTGACTAACACTTCCATAAACACCACATTGACGTAACACTCGCCCAAACACAAACGTCACATTGACGTAACACTCCACTCCAAACGTCACATTGACGTAACACTCCCCAAACGTCACATTGACGTAGCATCATACCAACACAAACATCACATTGACGTAACACTCCCCAAACTCCATTGACTAACACTCAAACGTCAAGTGACGTAACACCTTCCCCCTAACTCCCAACGTCACATTGACTAACATTTCAAGCCATTGACGTAACACACAAACATACATTGACGTAGCACTCAACAACACAAACATCAAATTGACGTAACACTCCCCCAAACACAAACGTAACTTGAACGTAACACTCCCCAAAAACACAAACATCAAATTGACGTAACACTCCCAAACACAAACGTAACTGAATGTAACACTCCCAAAAACACAAACAACACAAACGTAACTAGATTGTAAACACACCCAAAAACACAAACATGACATTGACGAACACTCCCAAAGTCACATTGACGTAACACACATCCAAACATCACATTGACGTAACACTCCCCCAAACACAAACGTCACATTGACGTAGCACGCATACCAACACAAACGTCACATTGACATAACGCTGCCCCGAACGTCACATGAACGTAACACTCCCCCAAACGTCACATTGACTAACACTCCCCCAAACACCACATTGACGTAACACTCGCCCAAACACAAACGTCACATTGACATAACACTCCCCAAACGTCACATTGACGAACTTCAAACATCACTTGACACCTCAAACATATATACTGTTAAATTGATGTTACAAGGCAAACGTTCAAGAGTAACAAAGTCTGTAGTTTATTCACATTTGATCAAATAATTTGGTAAGAAACATTATCATCATATTTATATTTACAATTTGTCCGCTGTAGAAAACATGTAACACGTGATGGTCAAACAATACCAAAAGGAAACACTAGCTGGTCAGTCAAAAGATGCCCCACTTGCTTGTCAGTCAACAGACAAGAATGTCCAACTTGCTGCTCAGTCAGAGATAAGAATGTCCAGCTAGCTGGTCAGTCAAAAGATAAGAATGTCCAGCTAGCTGGTCAGTCAAAAGATAAGAATGTCCCACTTGTCGTGGTCAGTCAGAAGATAAGAATGCCCCATCTGCTGGTCAGTCAAAATATAGGAATATCCCACTTGCTGGTCAGTCAAAGATAAATGGTAACACTTGCTGGTCAGTCAAAGATAAATGGTAACACTTGCTGGTCAGTCAAAGATAAATGGTAACACTTGCTGGTCAGTTCCATACAAAATGTCCCACTGGTCAATCACAGATAAAATGTACTCCATACAAACTTGTCGTAGTATCAATAATAGAACAAACATATTTGAATATTAGTACTAGTATACATAGAACAAGAATATTTTGAGTGTTGTTAGCACCAGTAGCAGAAGAACAAGAACATTTCCAGCGTTGCTAATATTTTAACATCACTAGAACATGACCATTTTGAGTGTTGCAAATATTAGCATCAGTAGAACATGTACATTTTGAGTGTTGTTAGCACCAGTAGCAGTAGAACAAGAACATTTTGAGTGTTGCTAACACCAGCAAGGTAACACAATACTTGCTATCACAGATATCTTTAAAATTCACTTCAAATTAACACACACAAAAACCAAAATAAACATATGAAACAATATTCAAGACTTTCTTGAAATCAAAGAACAAATTTATTTTTCACCTCAAAATCTAAAAAGTGTAAATTGTGTGTTTTTTTCCATCATCTTTTAGGCACACATAATTGTCAAAATATAATTGTTCATTTGATGATTATCTCCATCAGACATGTCCACACATGCTCCGATCTCCTCCCAAGCATTTATTTCAGTGTTTAGACTAACAATTCCCGTTCTGTGTTGATTGATGTATCTACTGGAGTTTCTCTCATAGTTTTCCTGTCTTGCTGCACTAACTATCAGTGTGCACAACTTGCACAACCGAGATAGAGAATACACTTTATCTTCTTGTTTGAAATCTTCAGAGAGTATGTTTTCTCTTAGAGCGTTGATGATGTCGCTTTTATCTATAAAATACCTAGTCTCAAGCATAGCATTGCTCATTGTTCTCTCATTGCCTTCACGCAAGAATGATCTGGGACAATGAGGAAAATATAACTGTTTTATCTTCAAACAAACTTATCTCCATCAGGATAGCATTTATCATCTCCATTAGGATAGCATTTATCTCATATACATCTTCCTGGTTGCTATATTTCACCAAAAGCTAATGGTAGACTGGTGGTAAAGCATAACATTACTTGAGTTAATTGTGGTTATAAATAGATTGACCATTATGGAGACATCTCACTGTGTTCTCAAGTTACATCTACTCTCCATAACATCACACCATATTCATTACATATGCATTATTTATAAATGGGCATATCCTTCCTTCCTTCCGCTTGAAGTGTTCTTTATATATTCAATGTTGTCTCTTACAAGGACGTCCGTGTAGTTTTTCTTTCCAGTGTTGTTTTACAAGGCCTGTGTATTTGCATCAGTATTTCATACTGGCACAGTCTTGAAGTACATTTATACAGTCTAAGGTTCATGTCAACATGTATATATGGTTGAATTGATAATCTGGAATTTTATATACAAATGTCTGCAAAGTATTGTTTTTTCGTTTGCTATGAATTCCAGATGTTGTTCTGCCCCATCGTCGTCCTGCCCAATCGTTGTCCTGCCCCATCCCCTCAATTTGTGAATGAAAGTTTCATGTCCCTACCATCAGTGTATCTTATCATATTCAGGCAAGCCGTACTTCGACCACAGAAGTACTTGTAATTTAAATCCCCAAATGAAGGATCAGGGTCTCTTATCAACCATACACAGTGTACACACGGAGACTTTTTTCCATTTGTTGGTGACAAAGATGGGCTCCAACTCCAACATTTTCATGCACGTAATCACTAGCACAAATTATTATCAATTTCGCTTTTGACAATCCCGGCTGCAGAGTTGACTGTGTCCTGTCTTGAGGCTCAGAATCCCGGCTGCGGAGTTGACTGTGTCCTGTTCTGAGGCTCAGCATGACAACATGTTATATAATCTGTCCATGTGTTTACTAGCTGCTCTGTGCTAGTATTGATGGCTTTATAATTGATCATAGGCGTAAAGTTTGTAGCTACAAGTCAGATAATGATACAACTGATCTAACAACCATTCATATATTATATATGGAAAGTCAGTTGTGCAATATAGAACAGTGGATATAAGCTATTGATCAAGAGAAGGATTATCAAAACCAGTGTTTTCTCTCTCTCTCCCCCTCCCCCATCCCAATCGACGCCTTCGGAAGACTACATCAAAATGAAAATCATGGCGTATCCTTTACAGGACGTCACCATCAAGCACAGTAAAACGAGTTGTTAACCACTTATACGTTCAGTAGTTTGCCATTGCTTTCTGAACAGTTAGCTCTATTTTTAGCGTTGTAAAAATCCAGGGAACACATTTGCTCCACACTGCCCGCCGCAGAGTTTGACCCACACTGGCTGCGAGAGTTTTGCTCACACAATGCAGCCGCAGAAATTTGCCACACTGCGCAGATGAGAGTTGGGACCCACAATGCCGCTGAGTTTGCTCACAGAAGACCCAGAGAGTTTGCTACACAGTGCCCAGCGACATTTGTACACATGCTCCCGAGAGTTTGCTCAAACTGCTCGCCGAGAGTTTGTCACAGTGCCGGCCAGAGAGTTTGCTCACACATGATGACGAGAGTTTACTCCCACAGTGCCTTGCTGAGTTTGAATCACAGTGCCCGGAGATTTGCTCCACATGCCAGGAGAGTTTAAACACGAAGATGAACTTTGTGGTATAAAACATGAATGAGAGGAGAACACAGAAGATGACACTTTATGGTATAAAACATGAATGACAGGAAGAACACCAGAAGATGACACTTTGTGGTATAAAACATGAATGAGAGGTAGAACACCAGAAGATGACACTTTGTGGTATAAAACATGAATGAGAGGTAGAACACCAGAAGATGACACTTTGTGGTATAAAACATGAATGAGAGGTAGAACACCAGAAGATGACACTTTGTGGTATAAAACATGAATGAGAGGTAGAACACCAGAAGATGACACTTTGTGGTATAAAACATGAATGAGAGGTAGAACACCAGAAGATGACACTTTGTGGTATAAAACATGAATGAGAGGAAAAACACCAGAAGATGACACTTTGTGGTATAAAACATGAATGAAGGAGAACACCAGAAGATGACACTTTGTGGTATAAAACATGAATGAGAGGAAAAACACCAGAAGATGACACTTTGTGGTATAAAACATGAATGACAGGAAGAACACCAGAAGATGACACTTTGTGGTATAAAACATGAATGAGGAAAACACAAGAAGAATCCAATGATTTAATGCTATGTTTTTGTGCAATTATGAAACTGAACAATGCATTATTGTAGAGACCACTATAAACTTCATGTAACATCATCACATCTTATTCTTCAATGATCCACATGGAAGAACACTGCGCCCGTGTGGTGCCGGGGCCCCATAGGGGAGCAAAGAATAGTACCACTGCGACCTACAAGGCACTTTGTGAGGCGGCTAATGTAGGACCTAGGGAAGCTACCCTTGTAAATAAAAAGCATAGCATAAATCAGATTGCTGGCCAACTTGTAGGCGCATAACTGGCAGCACCTAAAATCACTCTTAGGCTCAGATAACAAAGAGTGGTTAACATGTGGTCGAAATGGAGAGTTCGAAGGAGCTTCCCTAGGGAAAGACTTGGACAACACAAGAAAGGATGGAAGGACACTAAACGTAGCTTCAACTGACATTATTTCCCTAGGGAAAACTTGAAGACAAAGAAAGGATGTAAGACACTAACGAAATATGTAACTGACTTTTTCAACATGTGAATGACAAAAGAAAGGATGTAATGACACAAGAAAATATGTACTGACACTTAACAAATCTTGAACAGTTGACAATGCTTTATTAGAAGGACTCAATGACCTCTGAAGTTGGAGAAGGCCTGCATGTATGGTGAGAAACCAATAAAACGGTAAGCAGGCTTTCACGCAAAAATCAGTTAGAAGTGTCACATCAAGGCATGGTACGCCTGAATTCATAGTGGGCAAACACAGAAGAGGAAGTCAAGACTGCTTGCCTCCAGGAAGTCCACAGACACATAAGTGCTACATCTGGACGGGAAGTAATACAGAAGAGGAAGTCAAGACTCTGACTTGACTACCAGGAAGTCAAACCCCAAAGTACACATAAGTGCTACATCTGGATGGTAAGTAATACTACACAAAGTAGTCTACCTACAACAGCTTACAAATAACTACAGCACATTAAAGTAACAACATAGTACACACATCTACTACACAGTCAACGTCAGTCAAGTGTGGTACAAACATCTACTACACAGTCAACGTCAGTCAAGTGTGGTACAAACATCTACTACACAGTCAACAGTCAGTCACATTAGTGTGGTACAAACATCTACTACACAGTCAACGTCAGTCAAGTGTGGTACAAACATCTACTACTACAGTCAAGTAAACCTTCTCCAGTCAAGTGTGGTACAAACGTTCCCCACATAGTCAACTTCAGTCAAATGTGGTCTCACATGCTGCATGCATTTGGTTTCAATACTACCACTAACCTCAATCATCATCCACCTCACAGACTTCAGCAATTGCAATCACAGTTTGTAAAGGAAGACTGTTATATTCTAAACTCAAACAGTTGCCTAGCAACAAATTATTTATGATTTCATGTGTCATGCCAGTGGTTCTCAGCATTGTTCAGCTTGCGCTCCCACCCCTGAATGAGGTTAACCCCCCCTGTCCGTCTTACTGTTTTTAGGACAGTGTAGCATATGGGGAACATGGTCCCACCCTCTGAATATGAGGTTAACCCCTCTCCCCTGTCCGTCTTACTGTTTTTTAGGACAGTGTAGCACATGGGGAACATGATCCCAAGAAGTTTAATGGCTGCATGGCTAGTGCAGTCGTCGCTAACCTGTTCAGGTTAGGATGTTTTCTTTAAATCAATAATGTTCTTGGCTATTTAAAACAAAACAACTTTATATTTTAATACAAAAACGTAATGTAACTGGAAAAACAAGTTTGTATTAAAACTTATTAACTCTTTCCACGCCAATCGCCGCACACTGCACCACAGCGTATTCAGCTCAATACCATTCGCTGTACACTGCACCACAGCGTATTCAGCTCAACGCCATTCGCTGTACACTGACTGGTGCGCCATTTGAGTTGTTTGCTTATGCAAGTCTTTAGTTTTATTTCTACAACTTTTAAATTTTGTTATTCTAATAGCTTGTCCAGTTTTCTTCAAATTATTATCTAATAAGAAATATATCAAATATATGTTTATTTATTGAGAGGAGTTACAATTTTTATTGCTTATTTTGCTTCCTTTGAATTAACTGTGTACAACTGAAGAAATAACTGTGTACAACTGATGAAATAAATGTGTATAACTGATGAAATAACTGTGTACAACTGATGAAATAACTGTGTATAACTGATGAAATAACTGTGTAAATTAAAGTTAAATCACAAAATCCACTAAATTGTCATAACGTTTCACACCTCTTCTGATACTGCCCCCCGCTTCCCTGGGGAGCGCAGGTTGAGAACCACTGTGTTAAGCAAATCTTTTGATTTCTGCACAAATTGATTACAACAAATTAATTGAATTGTAACTGATCAACAAAGCATATAACAAATAGCAAACAATGAAACACTCAAATAGCTGCCACTAGAATTTGGTTAACATGGGAGAATTCAAATGTTGGACAAATCTATGATACTGAAAGACTTGTCAGGAACTGAGTCAATAACATACTAGTTCTCATGAACTAATTGAGTCAATAACATACTAGTTCTCATGAACTAACTGAGTCAATAACATACTAGTTCTCATGAACTAACTGAGTCAATAACATACTAGTTCATCATATGTATATATGTCAATAACAAGAATAATCATATTTGTTCTCAGTAATATTATCAAACATGTGACCTAAATAATGTAATATATGAAAAAATTGTGACCTAGATAATGACAAACATCTGACATAAATCATGTGAATACTACATGGACAAACATGTGACCTAAATCATGTAATACATGACAAACATGTGACCTAAATAATGTAACATGACAAACATGTGACCTAAATAATGTAATACATGACAAACATGTGACCTAAGTAATGTAACATGTGTGAGTTATACAAATTATTGAATTATAAAACAACAATAAAGAGAAACTATGTGACAAGTCAATAAGTTTGATCATAGAATTTCTGTAGAGTACATGGCACATCATGTTGATGACCTAATAGAACAAACAAACAAAATGACCTGACGTGCATGTCTCAGCTACCAACGTGCATGTCTCTGCTACCAACGTGCATGTCTCAGCTACCAACGTTCATGTCTCTGCTACCAACGTGCATGTCTCAGCTACCAACGTCAGGTGCAGTATCAAATGCCAGTAAATTTGAATTTCAAATTTCTTAAGAGCAGACTGAAATAACTATAGCCAATTTTCATCTTGTTATATGGCTCAAGCAGCTTCTACAAAGACATTTTGTACTCTTGTCTTCTGTAGACTTCAGAACAGTACTGCTGATAGAAATATTCCAGAATAAATCCCACATTTTATCATGAACTGTGCTCCCCCTCCAAGTTCTTCCCCTATTTTTCCTTGGATATTAAAATGTGTAATAAAGCCGTTTTCTCTCAGCTATTTAAAAGTTGTACAATAAAAGCCCCCATTTTCCCCTCCAGTATTCAAAAGTTGTGTAATAAAGGCCCCAACGTTTCCTCAGAGAGCCAGTCAGCTCTCACCTTGCCATCGTTCCCCCATGTTCCTCGGGAACGAAGCTGAATGCAATCTTGTGAAGTTCATAAGTACGGTTCCAACTTCACTGCAACGGGGCACCCCATAATTGCTCCGTTCCTGTGCCAATGAATATCATACGAAATGCTAACAACTGTGAAAAGTTTCCTGTGTGAACTAATTCCAGAATGAAACAGCCGCGTACCGCCACAAAAAGCAACTTGCACCGCATAAAATGCATATGGCCGTCGCGAATGTAGCAACACAAAACTTTTCATCACCTGAATTGCAATTCTTGTCGAAGGGGACATCAATCACGGCAAAATCCAGCTTTCTGCACTCGCAATATAACTGCATATGGCAGATTGAGCTTGTTCGTCATAACCGCTGTTCGCCATTTTCTGAATACACACAACAAACGCACGTTTGACACAGCAAAAAGCATTCCATGTAACAATCACAGCTCACATCGTTGCTCAAGCACTAACTCAGTAGCTCGGCAAACGAAACTGGAAAATACCCGACCCAACATGGCGGAAATGCGCTAGCAAAGTCGTGTTCAGAATCAAACCGTTCTGACTCTGAATGGCCCTCCCGCATTCCGCCATTGTTGGCCAGAATCCTGTGAATTGTTAACAGTTGTAGTGATTTAGTCTGCTGCACTCAAACCAGCTTCCACCTGTCGGACCATACTCAGATTGCACACACGAGTGTAGTTTTGTGACTCAAGCCAGAGTTGTGCCTTAGTCACAACCTAACACTTTGGTAAATGGCTGAAGCATGTATTGAGACTGTACAATGATATTAAAACTAGCCACCATTTGAATCATCATCATCATCATTATTAAGTGCCATGTCAACATTTGGAACAGTAACATTTGTATCACAGTTTGATTAAAAAAAAGTCATTTATCATATGAAACAGTAAGAAAGTTAGTCATTTATCATATGAAACAGTAAGAAAGTCATTTATCATATGAAACAGTAAGAAAGTCATTTATCATATGAAACAGTAAGAAAGTCATTTATCATATGAAACAGTAAGAAAGTTAGTCATTTATCATATCAAAAAATAAGATGAAATAGTCTCTGAAACATGACAACTTTACACAACAGTACAAATCTCAATATCTCACAAAGGTCAAACAGTATATTTCTCATATCCCAAAGGTCAAACAGCATATTTCTCATAGCAGTACAAAGGTCAAATGTCAAGCAGTATATTTCTCATAATCATACAACACAAGGTCAAAGAAAGCTGCTCAGTACCCAAGAGAAGTCATTTCATGATCTTATATGCAAGATATATTTCTAATGATGATCTTATATGGAAGATATATTTCTAATGTACAAATAACAAGAATGACAGCAGATAATAAATTGTGGAAGAAAATATGTATTTGTGGTACACTTTCAACCAACATAACTAAACACAGAGTACCATCAGACTGGTGGTCTGTTCTACCATCTAGACTCTAAGGTACCATCAGACTGGTGGTCTGTTCTACCATCTAGACTCTAAGGTACCATCAGACTGGTGGTCTGTGCTATCAGACTCTAAGGTACCATCAGACTGGTGGTCTGTTCTACCATCTAGACTCTAAGGTACCACAGGCTGGTGGTTTGTTCACCATCTACAATCTCAAGACCATCAGACCGGTGGCTGTAGCTACACTCAAATGTACCATCAGAATGGTGGTCTAGTGCCACAAGAATACAAGGTGATGACCTGTCTCAACCATCATTGTACAATTCAACTGTTAAATCAACTCCATGGAACACACTCAAAATGACATAAAATTAGGAGTACAGATGGGACTAAATGGTAAAATGGGACAAACAAGAGTACAGACAAATGGGACTACATGGTAAATAGGGAAAACAAGAGTACAGACAAATGGGACTAAATGGTAAATATGGGACAAACAAGAGTACAGACAAATGGGACTAAATGGTAAAGATGGGACACCCAGATATACATATGGGACAAACAAATGCACAGATGGAATACAGATGACATAGACAAACAGATGCACACATGGGACAAACAGATGCACATATGGCACAAACAGATGTACATATGGGACAAACAGATGTACATATGGGACAAACAGGGGTACATATGGGACACACAGGGGTACATATGACACAGATAACTAATTTAACAGACAGGACTACAGCTGCTGCTGGTTGGGCTGAGCTTGTCAGAGTCACTGGTCAGATGTTCATCACCTGAGTCGGTACCTTTGTCCACTGATAGGTTTTTCTCAAAGTCCAACAATTGACCCATGAAGGTGAAGTTTGGAGAGATGTTTGGCTTGCATAACTTGACATGATCATATGCCTGATTCAAGGTCATGTTCTGTCTGCTCATCAGGTAGGCAACTGTGACCGTCACTGACCGACTGATGCCGGCCAAACAGTGGACAAGTACACCTTTTTGGCTGTCTCGTGCTTCATCTGTCAATAAAAAAGCAAGGACACTTCTGGTCAACCTTTGACATAATATTACTCTTGGACACTTCTGGTCAACCTTTGACATAATACTACTTGGACACTTCTGGTCAACCTTGACTAACATACTTCTTGGACACCTCTGAGTACATCTTTGACATAATATACTTTGACACTCTTGGTCAACCTTTGACATAATACTACCTCTTGACACCTCGGTCATAATTTGAATAATACTATTTGGACACCTTCTGTCAACCTTTCATATACTACCTTGGAACACTTTCCCTGTCAACCTTTGACATAATACTACTCTGACACTTCGGATCAACCTTTGACTATAATACTACTCTTGGACACTCCTATGGAATTCGACCCCAATAACTGCACTAACAACTACATACTCCTTGACAACTTCTGGTCAACCCCCTGACATAATCTAAAACTAGACACCTCTGGTAGATTTTGACATAATACTACTCCTTGACACTTTGGTCAACCTTAGACATAAACACTACTCTTGGACACTTCTAGGTCAACCTTGACATATACTATCTTGGACACTTCTGGTCAACCTTTTGACATAATATTACTCTTGGACACTTCTGAGTCAACTTTACATAATATTACTCTTGGACACTTCTGGTTAAATCTTTGACATAATATTACTCTTGGACACTTCTGGTTAAATCTTTGACATAATATTACTCTTGGACACTTCTGGTCAACCTTTGACATAATATTACTCTTGGACACTTCTGGTCAACCTTTGACATAATACTACTCTTGGACACCTCTGGTCAATCTTTGACATAATACTACTCTTGGACACCTCTGGTCAATCTTTGACATAATACTACTCTTGGACACCTCTGGTCAACCTTTGACATAATACTACTCTTGGACACTTCTGGTCAACCTTTGACATAATACTACTCTTGGACACTTCTGGTCAACCTTTGACATAATACTACTCTTGGACACCTCTGGTCAACCTTTGACATAATACTACTCTTGGACACCTCTGGTCAACCTTTGACATAATACTACTCTTGGACACTTCTGGTCAACCTTTGACATAATACTACTCTTGGACACTTCTGATCAACCTTTGACATAATACTACTCTTGGACACTTCTGGTCAATCTTTGACATAATACTACTCTTGGACACTTCTGGTCAACCTTTGACATACTACTACTCTTGGACACTTCTGGTCAACCTTTGACATAATATTACTCTTGGACACTTCTGGTCAACCTTTGACATAATATTACTCTTGGACACTTCTGGTTAAATCTTTGACATAATATTACTCTTGGACACTTCTGGTTAAATCTTTATATATTGATTGATAGATATGCATCATCATTGTACTCGGGAGTAACCATTACTCGGGAGTAACCATTACTTCGGGGAGTAACCATTACTTGGGTGAGTAACCATGTGTGCTCCGATCTCTTTCTTACACAGAAAGATCTCAGCTGCAGTGTACAAAATTTCGTAGCACCTGCGAGGACTCCCTATGTAATTTAGAAGATGGTAAAATATTGTGCAGGAATTTGTCAAACAAATTTCTCATGATACTTGCCATTGGAAGCATCTTTCCAGGCTGCTCTTCTCGATTTTGAACAGCCAAGTTCTTTTACATGCTGAACTTGAACACAGGACATACGTATTATCGTCCATCTCCGATAGGACTAGAAACTCGATATCCCCTACATTGAGAAAAATAATCACCGTCCACTATGGAATTGAACCCGGACCACACACATAAGAAGCGGGTGCACTAACAACTACACTACTGCCCTCTCAAAAGTTTCCATGCCGGGTATCGAACCCGGGCCGCCTGGGAGAAAGCCAAGAATGCTAACAACTAGACCATATGGTAGATATTTCCAAGATCAAAGTAAGACATATTATTCAGGTTTTTTCCCCAATTAAGAAACAAAAGCTCTCATATGTTGCCAAGGCTCGCAAGGGGAGCAAAGAATAGAAACACTACTACCTACAAGGCATGTCGTAAGAGGAGATTAAGGTAGGGGTCTAAGGAAGCTACCCTAACTGCGTCTCAACCTACATTTCTGAAAAGTTCAGTTCAGGAATGATGTTCACATACCAACAAACGCACAAACGTTGCGGGGAAAAAAAGTCGTAATTGTAACTCACCATAAATCTAACCTACCAGTGTGCGTGCGTGCATGATCTACAGATTTGCACGTGTCACATCTATTTTGGGATGACAGGTAACATAGATTTGAGGCATGTCAGCACCAGGTTCTAAATTAGTTTGGTATTTTGGTTTGAGCAGGTAGAAAATGGAATTTTCTAGGCAGAGAAACCTTTCGATACACCTGTACGAGGGGAATAAATCTATCATGTGCGTCACTGAAGCTGACCCCGTGATCTCTTTTACTTGAAACTAATCGAAGCGAGATTCTGCTTTAGATGGTACAAGTGTTTGGCAATCGGATGTTCAAACTGATCTTTATTGTGGTATGTTTTTAGTATCATTCAAATATTGTGCCAACTTCTTCTTCCAACGCTCCATATCGACCACTTGTTAAACCACTCTTTGTGATATGTAATCTGAGCCTAAGAGCAATTGCATTTTGTGCCAGGTATACGCACACAAGTAGGCTAGCACATCCGATTTCTGCGACTCTTTTTATTGACTAGGTAGCTTCCTAGGCCCCTACCATAGTCGTTTCTGACGTCATGAATTGTAGGTCGCAGTGTTACTAGTCTCTGCTCCCCTTCTGAGCCCAGGCAACATATGGTAGCTTTTGTTTCTTAATGGGGAGAAAACGAATACTATGTCTTACTTTGATCTTGGAAATATCTCCCATGTGGTCTAGTGGTTAGTACTCCCGGCTTTCACCCAGGCGACCCGGGTTCGATACCCAGCATGGAAACTGTTTTGAGAGACGCAGCAGTGTAGTTGTTAGTGAACTCGCTTCTTAGGTACGTGGTCCGGGTTGAATTTCGCGCGGGACTCGCCAACACACACGGGCGATTGTGCCAACAAGTAACAGACACAATAATTAGAGAGATGTCGCTGATACCTGCCGAAGTTGATACCACTCTACGCTAGTGACTACGTGCGCTGTCGCTGATATCTGCCGAAGTTGATACCACTCTACGCTAGTGACTACGTGCCTGTGCAACTGGTTGAAGTCTGCACTACAACTATTCTCAGTATGCACACTGTTGACTACAGGACACTGTTTGCAAAGGACACTGTTTGACTACAGGACACTGTTTGACTACAGGACACTGTTTGACTACAGGACACTGTTTGACTACAGGACACTGTTTGACTACAGGACACTGTTTGACTACAGGAGACCCTGATCAGTTACTTGGGGATCTAAATTACAAACCCCTCCGTCTCGCGTTACTGTCTGTGTGGAACAGTTCTTAGGGCGGTGTAGGCCAGGTGGGACGTGAGCCTGAGAAATTTAATGGCCGCATGGCTAGTGTAGTCGCCTGAAGCTGTTCAGGTTAGGGTTTGTTTCTTATTGATGTCCACAACAGACACAAATCTTTGGCCTGACCGTGAATTGAACACGGGTCTCTGGTATGGGGAGTCAAGTTCTAATCTATTCTGCCAGACTGTCAGCCCCCGTAAAGGGGGAATATTATTCCTACCTGAATGAAGCGAGAGGGACGCTATTGATAAACGTAACACTGTACTCATACATCAGTCATAGAGGAAATATTAGTCGTTCTGAAACACACACAAGCTGTTTATGTTAATGATGAATGAAATGAAAATGGTGGCATATTCTTTCCAGGACTTTGCCATCAATCACAGTCAACGAGTCTTCAATTTTTAGGTACCACATGTACGTCCAGTAGTTTGCCATTGTTTCTGAACAGGGGGAAGGGGTGTCTATTTTTAACTTTCGCAAAAATCAACGGGAACAATTGTGCTTTGAAACTGTCTACGTAGAGTTTTGAACCAGGTACTCTCGGGCTCGTGATGATATAGATAATCCTCTCCTACCGTTATATAGTGTCTACAGTAATTCTCTATATCGCTCTGTCCTGAGCAACTCGATTAAGCTCTTCCGTGGAATTGAATCCGATTTTTTTGTCTCTCTCAAGAAAGTTCGTTTCAGGGTTTCCTGAGGAGTCCTCTCTTCTTGAACCATCTGCCTCCCACTTTACTGCCTCCTTTGATATTCTTGGATCATTTCTTCTAAAGGTGTGTCCAACATATCACCATCTTCTCCCTCTTTAACAGTTGTTACGGGGGGACTGCCTAGAGTAGTTGATAGTATCTCTGCCTGCTAGCTGTGAGACGCCTCATAGCTCGGGTTCGAACCTACTGTCCGGCATTTGTTCGAGTCCCTGGTCTTACTCAGGACGATACAGTACCTCTGAAGTCGGAAAATCTGCCTGTATGGCGAGGAATACTAATTACAGTACATTGAGCACACGGCTGCCAGTGTAAATAATTTACAATGTGACACGCTGCTGCCATTGTAGAAATTGAAATCGGATTTTCACGCAAAAATCAGTTTCAGAGATGAAACTTCGTTTGATGAACGGACAGAAAAAAAAAACAGTTGTTACTAGTAGCTGACCAGACATTTCTCTGATCACTTTTCCTGAATTTGTTCAATTTTATGTTGATTATTTTCGCAGACATCTATTTTCAAATGCATTCAACTTGATTTATATATCTGTAATCATATTACAACTCTCAAGCACTCGCCAACGACGGTGTGCTGATGTTAATGTCATTTTCCAACTCTCAAACGCTCGCCAACGATGGTGTGCTGATGTTAATGATGTCATTTCCATCTCTCAAGCACTCGCCAACGATGGTGTGCTGATGTTAATGATGTCATTTTTCCCAAATCTCAACACTTGCCAACGATGGTGTGCTGATGTTAATGATTATTTCCATCTCTCACGCGCTCGCCAACGATGGTGTGCTGATGTTAATCATTTCACATCTCTCACGCGCTCGCCAACGATGGTGTGCTGATGTTAATCATATTCCAACTCTCAAGCGCTCGCCAACGATGGTGTGCTGATGTTAATCATATTCCAACTCTCAAGCGCTCGCCAACGATGGTGTGCTGATGTTAATCATATTCCAACTCTCAAGCGCTCGCCAACGATGGTGTGCTGATGTTAATCATATTCCAACTCTCAAGCGCTCGCCAACGATGGTGTGCTGATGTTAATCATTTCACATCTCTCACGCGCTCGCCAACGATGGTGTGCTGATGTTAATCATATTCCAACTCTCAAACACTCGACAACGATGGTGTGCTGATGTTAATCATATTCCAACTCTCAAGCGCTCGCCAACGATGGTGTGCTGATGTTAATCATTTCACATCTCTCACGCGCTCGCCAACGATGGTGTGCTGATGTTAATCATTTCACATCTCTCACGCGCTCGCCAACGATGGTGTGCTGATGTTAATCATATTCCAACTCTCAAACGCTCGCCAACGATGGTGTGCTGATGTTAATCATATTCCAACTCTCAAGCGCTCGCCAACGATGGTGCGCTGATGTTAATGATGGACACACTAAATATCATTAAAAATGCAAGAAAATACTACATTGTTAACTCACCAATAAACTGAATGGCTTGTGGGAAGAAAGATGACAGATTCTGAGACCAATGATCCGAGATTGGTATCTGGAGATATCTAAAGTCGTTCTCGCTCTCAAACATATTGGGCACATTTGACGTGACGTTCAGGACGTAAGTGATGCCATACTTCTTCAATTGTGCTAGGTCTGCAGAGTTCTTGGCACATCCCAGATACAGATAAGGTACCACTTGAACTGGGAATGGGCAGTTAATAGGGCTGGTTGTGCTACAGTTGGACTCGCATTCATTCAGTTTAGGTTCCTCTGATATTCTCAGATTGCATAGACCCATAATGTTGCTTTCTTGGTCTAGTGTTTGACAATATTCTGGGTACCTTTCTTCGAACGTAGAAAAGCCACCTAGACAAATATAAGAAAAACAACATGTTATATTGAATAATGGGAGAAGTGGAGGAATGTGAGAGCTGTGGAGGAATGTGAGAGTTGGGGGATGTGGAGCTGGAGGGATGTGAGAGTTGGGGAATGTGAGAGCTGGAGGGATGTGAGAGCTGGAGGGATGTGAGAGCTGGAGGGATGTGAGAGTTGGGGAATGTGAGAGTTGGGGAATGTGAGAGTCCGGTGGATATTAAAACACCAAATTTTCACGTTTCCCGCCTTCCCTGATACTGTCTCACGTCACCTCTAATACTGTCTCACGTCACCTCTAATACTGTCTCACGTCACCTCTAATAGTGTCTCACGTCACCTCTAATAGTCTCACACCACCCCTGATACTGTCTCACACCTCTCCTGATATTGCTCACACCACCCCTGATACTCCGCCACGATACTGCCACGACTCCCTGATACTGCCTCACCCTTCCTGATACTGTCTCACGCCTCCTGTAACCGACTCCTGGTTGGGACCAACCAGAAGTCAGTGATATAGATAATTAAAGAATGAATGGCGTGTATCATGTTTGAGATAGTAACAGTAACATACACCGATGTAAGGCGGGCTGACAAGAAAATATTAGACTATTAACAAATAAATGAAGTCTAGCAACTTTCCGATAAATACAGTAACATATAGCTAGCCATATATAAGACAAACTGACACGAAGATCACCGACATCATTGTGTGTAGAGAAACGACCATTCAATGTTTGGTTGCTTTTAATTTCTGACATTGAGAGAGAAACCTGGGGTCGATACAACAACAAGAGGTTTGTACGTCAAGGTTGACGATGGTATGCATATAGGATGTTAGATAGAAATCAATATTGTGTGTGTGTGGGGAAGAGAGGAGAGGGAACAGAAAGGGAGGGGGATAAACAATAACATGAGACACATGGAAGGATTACCGAGGAAGTTGACAGATTACTAGGGGATGGGGAGGGTGGACGATGTAGCGAAACATACAAATCTGAAGTGGTCAGAGCGGGTCAGATCAGATCTGGAGAACACCGAGGGGAGGATGCGGTGATACTTAATAAATTGGCGTTTTATGACAAAGAAACGTATGTATGGTATCACATAAGCAAGGTGAGTTTGATGAGAAAGATCAAAGATATATGGTATCACATAAGCAAGGTGAGTTTGATGAGAAAGATCAAAGATGTATAGAAATACTCGGTGCAATGCAGTCAATTCTTCGCCTGCACATCATATCCAGGGATCGCGAGAGACAAGAGAAATCATATCCATGTTTCAAGCAGAAGGATTGACTGCATGGCACCAAGTTTTACCCAATATGGCTCGGTCCCTCTCCGCAGAAAAGGCACGCCACCTGCTGAAAGTATTACGCAACACACGAACTCCGTAGCTCCGGCAACAATCCTAGAGGTCTCTGGAAATAAATGAGCTCATGAACAGAACGGGGCCGTCCAGATTTAAAACCACGACCTTCGATTCGCAAGGCAAGGGATTAACGACTTAGCCACAGCGACCGCCTCTCCTTCAGATCAGCTAATATTATTTGGGAGAGCTAGATTATTTGGGAGAGCTAATATTATTTGGGAGAGCTAGATTATTTGGGAGAGCTAGATTATTTGGGAGAGCTAGATTATTTGGGAAGGAGGGGCTAGCAGAGTAGAGGGTGATAAGCTTTTCATCTGACTGTGTAATCGAGACAGTGTAATCGAGACAGTTTGAAAATGCGTCAAATATTTACTATACTTCTTGCGTGATACACGTAGAATTCAAAATAACTAGAGGAGTACATATATTATGTACGCCTCTACTTATGTCACTACGTTTGCTATATGGTACCAATACTGACATACGGATGCGAGTCATGGACAATAAACAAACAGATCGAAAAATCGCTGACGGCCACATAGATATGGTTTTACAGAAGAATGATGAGAATCCCATGGACTGCTAAAATGACTAATGTTGAAGTGTTGAATGAGGTCAAGACACAGAGAAATGAGGTCAAGACACAGAAATGAGGTCAAGATACAGAGAAATGAGGTCAAGACACAGAGAAATGAGATCAAGACACAGAGAAATGAGGTCAAGACACAGAGAAATGAGGTCAAAACACAGAGAAATGAGGTGAAGACACAGAGAAATGAGGTCAAGACACAGAGAAATGAGGTCAAGACACAGAGAAATGAGGTCAAGACACAGAGAAATGAGGTCAAGACACAGAGAAATGAGGTCAAAACACAGAGAAATGAGGTGAAGACACAGAGAAATGAGGTCAAGACACAGAGAAATGAGGTCAAGACACAGAGAAATGAGGTCAAGACACAGAGAAATGAGGTCAAGACACAGAGTAAGCTTATCATCAATATCAGAAAGAAGAAGTCATCATTTTTCGGGCATGTGATGAGAATGGGGGAGAGAAAGGAGGGTTAGAATACATTGTGATAACCAGTAAAATCTAGGGTAGACGAGACAGAGAAAGTTTTGGACAGCCTGACTTCATGTCACGGAATAGCGTCAATATCTGAGATGATAACAAACACCAGAGATTTGTGGAAATCAATGATCGCCTACGCCAGCAGGCACGGCACCTGATGATGATGACAGGCGTACGTCATGTCTTTGAGATTTACATTTTGACGTAGGCATTACAACGCAGTTGACTAGGACATTATAGTAACCAAGGCAGAACATTCCTGAATAATTCGGATGCAAGCCTTAGTGCTATTGAGTCTGTTATATACTAAGCTTCTAATGACCAAAGTCGCGAGTAATCAACCTACTCATCTACGATTTGATTGACTGATATGACCATCATCATTGCACTTGGTGAGTAACCATGTGTGCTCCGATCTCTTTCTTACACAGGAAGATCTCATCGGCAGTGCACGAACTCCGTAGCACCGGCGAGGATCCCCGATCTAATTTTGGAGATGGTGTAGATATTTTGAAGGAATTTTATTTTAAATATTTGTCTAATGAATTTTGCCAGGGCAGTGGCTGTCCAGCCTGCTCTTTTCGATTTTGAACTGCCAAATGTTCTTTTACATGCTCAAATTGAACACGTTCCGTCTCCGATAAGACTAGAACTCGATCTCACCTACACTGAGATTAGGGATCTCTGGAAAAATATCCCGATGGCTCCACGAGGAGCGAACGGTTGCCTTTGGCACGAGAGGCTAGCACCTTACCTCTACGCTACAGAGACCTACCAATCTAAGAGTACGGGTCGTTCTAAATCTGCACTATACAGATGTCAAGCTCTCATATTTCGCATTGGGGTATTACTTACACCTTTATGTAACATCTTAATCTCGAGGAGACTGCGGTCAAAGCTCGCGGTGACCTACCACTCGCGTCATGTTCCTAAACTAATCAGTTCGTGATTGCGTACATATCTACTCGGTAAAGGCGACCTGAACATGGGGTAAAAATTAGATACAGGACAGACGGTAATCTATTCAATCTTCGGAGGTTAAAATCCTTCACCAAAGTAAAAGAATCAACTATCTCAAACCTGTTGTTTGCTGATGACTGCGCCCTCGCTACCAACTCTGCGGAAGAAATGCAGACTTACATGGACAAGTTCTCAATGGCCTGTGATAAGTTTGGCCTCACCATTAACACCAAAAAAACAGAGGTCATGTTCCAGCCCCCCCTAGAGAACAGTATTACGATCCAGTTATCAACATTAAACACCAGCGTCTCCAGTCAACGGACAACTTTGCTTATCTTGGCAGCCTCCTATCCAGATCAGCAAATATAGATTCTGAGATCACAATAGGATATCCAAAGCCAGTGCTGCGTTCGGAAGGTTACGTGTCACTGTGTGGGAACGGAAGGGGATAAGCATAGTCACAAAGCTGAAAGTTTACCAGGCCATAGTGCTAACCACGCTGCTGTACGCAAGCGAGACATGGACAGTATATGAGACAGAATTAACCATTCACAAGCTGTACGCAGATCAAAATAAATTGGCAGGACAATTCGCGGTCCTCACAAGAGCAAAGATCCCAAGCGTCAACACCCTGTTGCAGAAGGCCCAAGTGAGATGGGTCGGTCACGCTGCTCGGATGCCTGATAAACGCATCCCAAAACAGTTGATGTATGGCGAGCTTGAAGGGGCAGACGTTTAGCTGGTGGACAGAAAAAACTGTTTAAAAACACTCTTAAAGTGTCTCTGAAATGCTTCGATATAGACAATACGTTCTGGGAATCCCTTGGCAAGATCGCCAAATGTGGCACTGCAACAACAAAGAGGAACCCGAATAGCTGAGAATCATCGTATTGTTGAGTCACAGAGAAAACGAGCAGCACGAAAAGACAGAGCACACAACACGCACATGTCTAACCTTGATCATGTATGCCCCACCTGTGGTCGAGGATTCTGTTCTAGGATTGGACTCTACAGTCACCTCCGCACACACCAGAGAGGTGCAACATCACACGTCTGAGATTGTTGTCATCATCGCTTGCGATGGACGGCTATATATACTCGTTAAATATACTTCGTGCTTGATACATGGGGAGTGAAAAGATTCTTTGCTATTATGTTTCCAATGTATGGTTGGTACAACACAAATTTGATCAACGAGAAATTACTTCGAAATTTTACTTTCTTCATGTCTCTGATCCTGTTTTGTCTCACAGCGTCAGGATAAGAAGAGATTTCTTGAAAGGGACATTGTGTCCGCTTCATAAACAGTGTTTTTCGTAGCCTATGTTATCTCCGAGGTCCATATTTTGCGTGGACGGCCTTTTGCTTTGTATCCACTGTAATTTAAATATATGGATGTAATATCCACGATGCAGTCAGATGTTACTCCGATACAGTGGATATAAAGCAAAAGATCGGACAGCAAAAGGTGACCTCCGAGATAACAGAGGCGTCGAAAGACACTATAAAATGCATAGGAAGACCTACAGAAAAAACGAAAGATAACATGCCCAGGAAGACCTCGAGGAATAATAAGGAAATATAACATTGGAAATGAAGAAATTAGAAGAATATTACGAATGAAACTAGACATTCAATTCATAAAAGAAGATCAGATTAAATGGTTTGGCTCCCTGACAAGAATCCATTGGTATCGTCTACCAAAATGAGACAAATCTTCAAACGCTCCATATCGACCACTTGTTAACCACGCCCCACTTGTGTGATTTGTATGTGATCTGAGCCTAAAAGTGATTGTGCGTTATGTACCTTCAAGTAGGCCAGCACATCCGATTTCTGCGATGCTTTTTTTATTTACTAGACTAGCTTCCCAGGTCCTACATCAGTCGCCTCTAACAACATGCATTGTGTTACTATGCGCCAAATTGAAAGAAAATATATATAATGAATACAGAGCAAGAGGAAGACCACGCAAAAGATGAAGTGAAGTCATCAAGAGCAACTTTGGAAAAATGTATCTTGTATCTTGCCCTTCGGCCCATATGTCGCGTACATATTCTACAACCAGGTTTACTACAACAACACAGAGAACTTACTTTGAGGCAAGTAGGACTGCGGCTATGTGTCATGTGTGTGTAGTGTGTAAGAGATAGAGAGTTACGAGAGAGAAGCAGTACAACAGAGATGTGATATATACAACACAACAAGTTACAACTGTGTATGTAGTTGTTATCATTATTAAATGTTGTTAATAAGTTATAATGTTGAAGTAACTCACCAAGAAGGAAGGAAGCCAGACATCCATCTTGCCTCAGTTTTTTCACCAATAAATGAATAACAGAGGATGGGTTAGCGTTCAAATCTGTAGAGCATTCATCGTATAAAACAATGGTTGATGTTTTGGAGTATTTGGAAAACCGTTCCTTGGCTTCATTGTTCTGAATGACTGAGGACATATTGAGATTTCCTCGCTTCAGTCGTTTGAGCATTAGAGATGGTAACGATACATTGATTGATCCTCGTACATGAGAACGAGTGTGCTCAATCTGTGAGCGACAGTCTATGATTAGTACATTCTTGACATTTCTGCTGATTTCATCGCGAAGTCGATCTGGGCAGCAGTAATCTCCAAGTTCACTAGTCATGATGTTATTAAATATGTTTTTGCAAGGCATCTGTACACAGTAACATACAGTAGCCAGGTGGTATGAAAATTAATCACGACACTGTCTCACTATTCAAATAATAAACAGATGAGCTGCCGACCAAATAACGATGGTAACCACACTAAGTATGAATCAAAGAATTGTTCACAGGTCACCAACTTAATCGACCACAGCCTAACACAGTCGAATCAAAGCAGGGAAATATAACACTGCACTTTAGTAACAAAATTCAGAAATTATGAAACGATGAATATCCCAAAGTCAGACTTTGAATAACAAAACTATTTAAACACTTGCCGTTGAATGGATTCTCACAGAAAAAAATTAGATGTCCAAGTTTGTCTTGTTCTGTATACTTCTTGTTTGAAATGAGATGACCGAATCATAATAAAACAGTTCACTTCAGCTTAGATTCAATTAAAAATGCTGATCTAGTTTGCCTAGAAGATGGTTATTAATATAATTTAAACTATACAACAAATTTAACAAAATATGAACTGGGGTTGGTTTTTAGAAGACAAAACTTTGGAAATGTTTCTCTGCGTGTACAAGTTAATATGTGTGCTGTCAGTACAGTACTTCTGTCACGGCTAGAAGTACAAATTGTATTTACACACAATATTAATGAATATCTTCTTCACTCTTCTACCAACATTTTCCAAGTTTGTCTACAAAGTTGTAGAGAAACTAGAAGGTTATTATACCTTCCTCCCTAACCACTACAACGTAGGCTCTCAAACAGGATCCGCCAACCAAATTTAAGTAGGTTAGGAAACTCCTCCCATAATCCATATTTTATCTCCTGCAAGGGCGAGGTCACGAATAAGTAATTAAAACATGGCCGCCTTTAATAAATTTCAACCATTCACAGGAAAGAAAAGTTACGTTATTTGCTAAAAATACATTCATAATAATACGTCGTCATTTCCTGTCAAGTATGAAGGGCTGAGGTTAAAAAGACAGATTCCAGGGTTACCCTAGGCATCCATGAATGGGTTCATGTGTCAGTGATAAGGCAACTGCGTTCGAGGTCTGAAGGTCGAATCTTGTTAGGCCCAGCTGGTTGGTTTGTACTTTGCCTGAAGTGTGTGCTGGATGAGGCAGGGGCGGTGTATAATGAAATTTGAATAGTAGTGAATGTAATCGGGTTACGTAGCTGGATTTAATTGTTATGTCAAGGTATCGTGTTTTCAATTATGAGGTTTTAGAATAC
Organism: Arion vulgaris; assembly: GCA_020796225.1. Taxonomy (NCBI): domain Eukaryota; kingdom Metazoa; phylum Mollusca; class Gastropoda; order Stylommatophora; family Arionidae; genus Arion; species Arion vulgaris. The sequence goes on from CM036773.1 coordinate 32,435,485, forward strand.
TGGATGGAAGTCATGTGCCGGAAATAAGGGTATTTCAATCTGAGAAGAATGTGATGACCTGCTGTGTCTGTTTACACTATTGTTGTAAACATTCAACAACATCTTTACATCATTTAAACAATTCAAGAATTACTGTGAACTAAGAAACAACACAATTTGGTGTTGCATCACCTGATATCGTCATAATGACTGTTTGAAGTTATGTCATCATCAGGTGCCATGCCGATTGGCGTTGGCGATCATGGATCTCCACAAATCTCTTTCGTGTTTGCTATCATTTCAGATGTTGACGCTCTTCTGTGCCCTGAAGTCAGGCTATCCACAATTTTCTCTCTCTATCGGTTGTTACAATGTGTTCTAAACCTCCCTTTCTCATCACATACACGAAAAACGATGACTACCTCTTTCTTATATTGACAAATACGTTTTCTCTGTGTCTTGATTTCATTCAACACCTCCACATTAGTCATTTTAGATGTACTCTACAATAAATAGAAATGAGAAGTACACATTACAAAGAAGAGAACACGGAGAACACAAAGACAACGTCATTGACAGCATTTATTCAAATACGCAACCACATAGTTGAAATATTTGAATTATACAACCACATAGTTGAAATATTTGAATTATACAATCACAAAGTTGAAATATTTGAATTATACAACCACATAGTGAAATTTGAATATACAATACATGTTGAAATATTTGAATTATACAACTACATAGTTGAAATATTTGAATTATACAATCACATAGTTGAAACATTTGAATTATACAATCAGTTAAAAGAAAAAATCACAATGAACAACCATATTGAACATTTGAACGTTGAATATGTTCTATTGTGTCATACAAGTTGTGATATCTAGTTGTATTTGAAATGAAAGAAACAATCACAAAAACAACAACATGAGAAAAGCATTAACATTTGAAATCATATGTGATCTAATAATAATATGTGTTCCCTATCTGTGATCTAGTACATCAACTTTGTCATCTATGGAGTTCCCTATCTGTGATCTAGTACATCGACTTTGTCATCTATGGTGTTCCCTATCTGTAATCTAGTACATCAACTTTGTCATCTATGGAGTTCCCTATCTGTGATCTAGTACATCAACTTTGTCATCTATGGAGTTCCCTATCTGTGATTAAGTACATCAACTTTGTCATCTATAGTGTTCCCTATCTGTGATTTAGTACATCTAATTTGTCTTCCATGGTATTCCCTATTTGTGAATTAGTAGATCAAATGTGTCTTTCATGGTGTTATCTATCTGCGATCTAGTACATCTTATTGTTCCTCTTTGGTGTTCCCTTTCTGTGATTTAGTACATCAACTTTGTCCTGTATGGTGTTCCCTTTCTGTGATTTAGTACATCAACTTTGTCCGGTATGGTGTTCCCTTTCTGTAATTTAGTACATCAACTTTGTCCTGTATGGTGTTTCCCATTCTGTGATTTAGTACATCAACTTTGTCCTGTATGGTGTTTCCCATTCTGTGATTTAATACATCAACTTTGTCCTGTATGGTGTTTCCCATTCTGTGATTTAGTATATCAACTTTGTCCTGTATGGTGTTTCCCATTCTGTGATTTAATACATCAACTTTGTCCTGTATGGTGTTTCCCATTCTGTGATTTAGTACATCAACTTTGTCCTGTATGGTGTTTCCCATTCTGTGATTTAGTACATCAACTTTGTCCTGTATGGTGTTTCCCATTCTGTGATTTAGTACATCAACTTTGTCCTGTATGGTGTTTCCCATTCTGTGATTTAGTACATCAACTTTGTCCTGTATGGTGTTTCCCATTCTGTGATTTAATACATCAACTTTGTCCTGTATGGTGTTTCCCATTCTGTGATTGAGTACATCAACTTTGTCCTGTATGGTGTTTCCCATTCTGTGATTTAGTACATCAACTTTGTCCTGTATGGTGTTTCCCATTCTGTGATTTAGTACATCAACTTTGTCCTGTATGGTGTTTCCCATTTGTAATTTCTTCTTCGAACGCTCCATATGGACCACTTGTTAACCACTCTGTGTGATTTGTATGTGATCTGAGCCTAAGAGCGATTGTACGTTGTGCCAGTAATGCACATACAAATAGGATATCACATCCGATTACTTGATGCTTTTATTTACTAGGGTAGCTTCCCTAGGTCCTACATCAGTCACCTCTTATAACATGTCTTGTAGGTCGCAGTGGTACTATTCTTTCTTCCTTAGGCCCCGGCACCACACGGGTGCCAATTTGTAATTTAGTACAAGGTGTTCCATGGTGTTCACCGTCTGCGATATAGTACATCATCTTTGTTCTGTGTGGTGTTTGTTAAATGTGATATAGTACATCATCTTTATTCTCTATGGTGTTCTAAACCAGGGCGGTGCCTTGCTATAATACAGAGAGGCGACCGCACCAGGCGGCGCCGTAAGGGGGCGGTATGAGCAGCGAAATCACAATCACAATTGAAGTTTATTTTAAATAAAAATCATTTAAGGGCGGTATTTCGAAGACTTGCATCATACTGAGAAAATATACCGTACGGCCCTGTTCTAAATCTGTGATTTTCGAGTCATAACTTATTTTTGATTAGGATTACTGATATAAGCATGCACATTTGACCACACAGAGGTAGCCCCTGTGACTTGGTTGTACCGCTGTGCCACAAAACTGAAGGTATATCGAGCTGTCGTGCTCCCAGTCCTTCTTCACGCGAGCGTAACTTGGAATGTATATCAGAGACACGCAAGGATGCTAAACAACTATCACACAGTCTGCCGTAGACAAATAATGAACATCAAATGGCAGGATATGATCCCAGATACAGAGGTCCTAACAGGAGCTGCTCTCCCCAGCATCTATACAATCTTGATGCAGTCCCAGACACGATGGGCAGGACATGTGTCTCGAATGTCAGATTGCAGAACACCCAAATGACTTTTATGATGAGCTGCATAGCGGTAAACGCTCACAGGGGGGTCAGAAAAGCGATTCAAAGATACACTCAAGAACTCGATGAAATCCTTTTGGCATAGATGTCAACAGCTGGGAGAATGTTGCGCAAGACAGATCAGCCTTGCGCACACTTCTTCGACACGGTTCCTCGGCCTGCGAGGCAGGTAGAACAGCACGGATGGAACAAACACGTCAAAATAAAAAGGCAGTAAAACTTCCCACAAGTGCAAGTATACCTTGCCACACTGTACAAGAACATTTCAAGCCCGTATCGGGCTCACTAGTCATCTACGCACACACAGACAAACATAACGCAACTACATTTCCTTGGATGAAAATTTGTGTGGTCATCATCACCCGTGATGGACGAGCATCGTTTGACCGGTAGTGATCATGAAATAGTTCAGTAACATCAGCTTTCTTATTTGACCGGTAGTGATCATGAAATAGTTCAGTAACATCAGCTTTCTTATTTGACTGGTAGAGATCTCATGAAATAGTTCAGTAACATCAGCTTTCTTATTTGTCCGGTAGAGATCATGAAATAGTTCAGTAACATCAGCTTTCTTATTTTACTGGTAGAGATCTCATGAAATAGTTCAGTAACATCAGCTTTCTTATTTGACCGGTAGAGATCTCATGAAATAGTTCAGTAACATCAGCTTTCTTATTTGTCCGGTAGAGATCATGAAATAGTTCAGTAACATCAGCTTTCTTATTTGTCCGGTAGAGAGATCATGAAATAGTTCAGTAACATCAGCTTTCTTATTTGACCGGTAGTGATCATGAAATAGTTCAGTAACATCAGCTTTCTTATTTGACCGGTAGTGATCATGAAATAGTTCAGTAACATCAGATTTCTTATTTGACCGGCAGAGATCTCATGAAATAGTTCAGTAACATCAGCTTTCTTATTTGACCGGTAGAGATCTCATGAAATAGTTCAGAAAAATATTGTGGAGAAAAACAAACGGAAGATACAACCTAGAGCACGACAATATAAATACATTAAACAGAAAAGCACAGTCTTCAAACTTGGAACGGGACACTGCAGTCTCAGAGCACACCACCATAGAATGTGTCTCAGGGACTTGGCTGCCTGCACCTGTCGAGCATTAAAACATTCCACAAAGCACATCTTGCACCAGCCTGAGCAGCGGGAAAATGGAAATCTAGCCAACAGGATCAACCCCTCAGAACAAACTATGGTGGACAGGTGAAGACCTCAAGCGCACCGTTCTGTTGAAGACATATACCAGAGTAGTGGCGTACCAGAAGTTGATCGCAAAAGGAAAACAGCACACAACAATCTTTCGTCTTAGAACAAGTAACTGCAGGCTCAACCTTCACATGCACATAATAAAACCTGCTCAGACTGCACAGTGTACATATCAGACAGAAACACAGACTCCAGAGCACATCCTGCAGTCATGTTCATCATACATACACCAACGAAACGAAACATGGCCTTATGAACGAAGCTTACAGAGCAAGCTATGTGGAACTCTCGAGAAATTCCAACTGACATACAGCTTCATAGAGACAACCCATCTCATGGCTTAGACGAGCATACGAAACCAAACGCAAAGAAGAATTCCAACTGACATACAGCTTCATAGAGGCAACCCATCTCATGGCTTAGACGAGCGTACGAAACCAAACGTAAAGAAGAAGATTGCAGAAGAAAAAGCCCGGTAAAATATATGAGCACAGCGAGTTCCAAAGTTGACATTTACGGAGCTTTGTGCCTAAGGTCCTTTCAAACAGGTTGTTTCAGTCTCCGATCCTGCAAGCGGAAGTAGAATTAGGCAGTGGAAATTAAGAAAACGTTAGGGACGTGAGGGGTAGCAACAGTTTAGCTTCTTGTGACCACATTATGTGATTTTATATTGGACGCATTTTTACAAGGAGTCACACTTAATGGCGCGCTTTTTTATTCTAAACACATATGACTTTTAAAAACATGTCTTTTGTCCTGGTTCACTAGGAGTTAGTGACAAACAGTAGAACATACATTATTTATTTTTAGATATGACGGTGTTCATATTGAACATTGCTACGATCCATATTTAGCATTTCACATACCAACATTACTAATGGATCGGTATTATCCGTTGTGATATCACCGTACAGATGACAAGGCACTCTTGCCTTACTTCGCCTTAGTATCGTCATCGTATCGTATCAGACATTGCATGTACCAATAATTGTATGCAGAGGCTGATAACTTGAACGCAGCAGCAATGTCTATTAATAGCAAATCGTGACGACAGAGAAAAAAAATACAAAGTAGTATATCTTTTCGTCATAGTCTATATTTAGCTCGAACATGTCTACGCAAATATCATTGCTGTCTGTCAGGCTCTGATAATGTATTGAGGGACTGTTGGCAGTTAAACGATAACCATATCACAGCGTTGATAATATCTCTGAAGTCGGACACGGCATGTCGGTAAGATGGGGGACACTGATAATAAGAAAAGTGGGCATTCACGCAAAAATCATTTAGAAGCGCCAGGTGCCCAGACTATCACTGAATTCATAGTGGGCGAATGCAAGAAGAAGAAAAAACGTTGACTTAAGACAAAAGCTGTTTAGTTTTAGTTGAGTTTAGTTTAGTTTTAGTTTAGTTTTAATTTAGTTTTAGTTGAGTTGAGTTTTAATTTAGTGTAGTTTAGTTTTAGTTTAGTTTAGTTTTAGTTTAGTATTTGTTTAGTTAAGTTTTAGTTGAGTTTCAGTTGAGTGTAGGTTTAGTTTAGTTCAGTTTTAATTTATGTTTAGTTTTAGTTACGTTTTAGTTTAGTTTTAGTTTAGTTTAGTTTTAGTTTAGTTTTAGTTTAGTTTTAGTTTAGTATAGCTTAGTTTTAGTTTAGTTATAGTATAGTTTAGTATTAGTTTAGTTTAGTTTTAGTTGAGTTTAGTTTTAGTTTAGTATAGCTTAGTTTTAGTTTAGTATTAGTTTAGTTTCAGTTTAGTTTAGTTTTAGTTTAGTATAGCTTAGTTTTAGTTTATATTAGTTTAGTTTCAGTTTAGTTTAGTTTTAGTTTAGTTTAGGTTTAGTTGAGTTTAGTTTTAGTTGAGTTTAGTTTTAGTTTACTATAGCATAGTTTTAGTTTTAGTATAGTATAGTATAGTTTAGTATTAGTTTAGTTTCAGTTTAGTTTTAGTTTAGTTTAGTTCAGTTTTAGTTTATTTAGTTTTATTTTAGTTTTAGTTTAATTTTAGATTAGGTTAAGTTTTATTTGATTTTGAGTTGAGTTTGAGTTGAGTTTAGTTTTAGTTTAGGTTTAGTTTAGTTTAGTTTTAGTTTAGGTTTAGTTTTAGTTTTAGCTTAGTTTTAGTTTAGTATAGTTAAGTTTTAGTTTATTTTCAGTTTAGTTTTAGTTTATTTAGTTTAGTTTAGTTGAGTTTTAGTTAAGTTTAGTTTTAGTTTAGTATAGTTTAGTTTTAGTTTAGTGTTAGTTTAGTTTTAGTCTAATTTGAGTTTAATTTAGGCTTAGTTTTAGTTTAGTTTAGTTTATTTGAGTTTTTTTTAGTTGAGTTTAGTTTTACTTTAGTTTTAGTTTTTTATAGTTACTTTTAGTTTAGGTTTAGTTTAGTTTAGTTTTAGTTTAGTTTAGTTTTAGTTTAGTTTTAGTTGAGTTTAGTTTTAGTTTAGTTTAGTTTTAGTTTAGTTTTAGTTGAGTTTAGTTTAGTTAGGTTTAGTTTAGTTTTAGTTGAGTTTAGTTTAGGTTTAGGTTTAGGTTTAGTTTTAGTTGAGTTTCGTTTAGGTTTAGTTTAGTTTTAGTTTTAGTTGAGTTTAGTTTTAGTCTAGTTTTAGTTGAGTTTAGTTTTAATTTAGTTTTAGTGTAGTATAGTTTAGTGTTAGTTTAGTTTTAGTTTAGTTTAGTTTAAGGTTTAGTTTTAGTTTTAGTTTAGTTTAATTTTAGTTTAGTTTAGTTTTAGTTTAATTTTAGTTTAGTTTAGTCTTCGGATCATCATCACTGCACGTCGAAACAATTAGTCCATAAGTTTTCCGATCTCCTCCTCCTCTGTATGTTTCTCAGTTTAGTTGTTGGATCATCATCACTGTGTAGTAGTGAGGTTTTCTTGATTTATACCAGGAGATAATGATAAATAAAGATATATTTCTAGTAGAATGAAAGAAAGGAAGGAATGACCAGGCTATAATAAAATCTTAGCAAGTCTAGGAGAAAAAAAAAAGTGTACCCAAGAAAATTGGACGTAAATTTAGAAACGTATTATGGTAGTAAACATCACGTGACATCCGTGTACTATTCATCGATGAACTGATTGAAGGATTGGTAACACAACACATTTTTGGTCATGACGAGGAATTAAAGACAAAGATAGGGAAGTTCCATGTTTACTACTTCATAGAACCATGTTCGAAAAGGGGATGACCTGATTGTATATGTGCAGCCTGGTAAACAAGTGCAGCAAATTATTGGTAGGTTGAAGTAAATAGACCAATGAAATCCGTTGGGTATGGATAAACGTATTATTTTGAGATAAACAACTCCTATTTAGAACTTTCGGTGGGGGGGATATAGATTGCATAATGCCAACCTGGTATGAATATCGTGGAACGGAATTAAGACAGCAGACTGGAAAAGACACTGAGGACAAGTGTTATTGTGGAGGGAGCTCGAGCAGAGCAGACCGGTGTTATTTATAGAGATCCAGATTTCTGTAGAGATGTTAAAGATCTGACAGAACAGTGGATTTTCTGTAGGCCTGAGTCTAGATTTTAAGACAGTGTATTTTTCTGTAGCCAATGGGATCTCTGAGACTTATTGATTTCTGTAGGATTGATGTTTTGGGATCTCTTGAGACTTATTGATTTCTGTAGGATTGATGTTTTGGGATCTCTTGAGACTTATTGATTTCTGTAGGATTGATGTTTTTAATTTCATGTAAAAAAATGATGAAGTTCTCAGCAAGGTCCGCTGAGAGAGAAATTAAAATTTGATTGACTTTGATCTGATATTTAGTATTTGTGATTTGATTTGGAGAGAGAGAGAGAGAGATTCTCTTGTTCTTATAGAAGCAGAAATAGAAATCTTCAAGACACCTGCAGAGAGAGATTCTCTTGTTCCTATAGCAGCAGAAATAGAAATCTTCAAGACAACTGCAGAGAGAGATTCTCTTGTTCTTATAGCAGCAGAAATAGAAATCTTCAAGATACCTGCAGAGAGAGAGAGAGAGATTCTCTTGTTCTTATAGAAGCAGAAATAGAAATCTTCAAGACACCTGCAGAGAGAGAGAGAGATTCTCTTGTTCTTATAGAAGCAGAAATAGAAATCTTCAAGACACCTGCAGAGAGAGAGAGAGATTCTCTAGTTCCTATAGCAGCAGAAATAGAAATCTTCAAGACACCTGCAGAGAGAGATTCTCTTGTTCCTAAGCAGCAGAAATAAAATCTTCAAGATACCTGTAGAGAGAGAGAGAGAGAGAGAGATTCTCTAGTTCCTATAGCAGCAGAAATAGAAATCTTCAAGGCACCTGCAGAGAGAGAGAGATTCTCTTGTTCCTATAGCAGCAGAAATAGAAATCTTCAAGACACCTGCAGAGAGAGAGAGATTCTCTTGTTCCTATAGCAGCAGAAATAGAAATCTTCAAGGCACCTGCATAGAGAGAGAGATGTAGGAGATTCTCTTGTTCCTATAGCAGCAGAAATAGAAATCTTCAAGGCACCTGCAGAGAGAGAGAGAGAGAGAGATTCTCTTGTTCCTATAGCAGCAGAAATAGAAATCTTCAAGATAACTGCAGAGAATCTTAGTTCTAGTACAGATACCAGTGGTGCCGTGGTCAAACTAATAGAATAGAAAAAAAGAGTATTCAAGACTTCAACAGGGACCAGTATGTCATTCATACGAAGAACACTCAGCATAGACACATAATTTAAAAAAATCAATCAACGCCCACTGTCACAGCTGCACAGCGAACCAATTAGTCCATAAGTGTTCCGATTTTCTCCTCAGTTTAGATTGTTCGATCGGATCATGACCACTGCATGTCGAACCATAAGTGTTCCGATCTCCTCCTCAGTATGTTTCTCAATTTAGATTGGTCGTCGGATCATGATCATTGCATGTCGGTCGGATCATCATCACTGGGGAAACTGTCGAACCATAAGTGCTCTGATCTCCTCTTCAATATGTCTCTAAACGTGTGGCGATTAACAACACCGGTTCTTTGTTGGTTTACTAGTATTCTATGTCTACCAGCATATTGTTCTAATCGTTCTGCTTTCTATATATCAATATTTGATTTCTGTCTTTAATTGAACTTGATTCATCAACTACATATCAACAATCTGGAAAATGTTCTGAGAAAAATATGAAGAATTAATAATTAACCCTTTCCGTACCATGAATGTTATTATGTTCAACCACAATTGTTATAAGACGACATTTTATCACCAAGCACTTGTCATGTTGACGTTGGTTACAGTATAACATCATCATTGTCCTCTTTGTCTCGGGAGAGAATATGTTTTTGCATCACTTACTTTGTTCTGTGCTGAATCACTACGTTTGGTATGGCTGTAATGGCAATCCTTGCCATAGTTGTTGCAGGTGAAACTAGAGCTGAAACAAAGGATGGTCTCTCTGCACTCTGTTTTCCTTCCAAATATGATGGAGTTTTTCTTCTTCTCTTTTGTTTGTTTGTTTCGTTCGTTCTTTATGAACAATTTTATCATTCTTATTGTAATATATAATTGATCTTTGCCAAGAGCGACTTTAACGTTCACCCCCTTCCCGTTAAGCCCCTTACACGTGTAGGACAGGCGCATCCGAGAATTATTTATTTCGACTGTTTCTCTTTTTAAGCCAGCAATCACTGTCGCTAGCCGTGCTTGATTGTCTTTGGCCAACCGCTTCCAATTTTCTTTGTCAATGCTGCATGAAGTTAGATCACACTTGCAGGTGTCAATGAAGCGTAATAATGGACGCCCATGCTATCTAGTACCAGTTGCGAGTTGACCATATAGAATGTTCTTTGGGATTCTATCATCGCTCATACGGCACACGTGTCTCAGCCATCTAAGACGTCGCTGACTCAGCAAGTTGTACATGCTTGGAATGTTTCTATCATCGCTCATACGGCACACGTGTCTCAGCCATCTAAGACGTCGCTGACTCAGCAAGTTGTACATGCTTGGAATGTCAGTACTGTTCAGAATGTCTAAAGGGTTTTAAAGCCGAAGGATTGACTTCATTGCACGGGTTTTACCACATATGGCTCGGTCCTCTCCGCAGAAATAGCACGCCACCTGCCGAGAGTATTACACAAAGCACGAACTCCTTAGTTCCAGCAACGATCCTGGGGGTTTTTGGAGAGAAAACTGCACTCGTGAACAGGAAATGTGGTCTTGCCATATATCCTGTATATTCGTCTGAGACAGCGTATGTGAAGGTGTTAGGACGATATTCGTGTCTCTCATATGTGGTCCACGTCTCACTACCAGCAGCATTAATGACGACAAAGCCGATGTCACCAATGCGGTACGCTCTCATTTATGTGATATGGCCGGGAACGAGTGCAATAATTAGGAGTTTAGTTTGGACATGTCAGACAGTGTCTTCTTCGTGGTAGAGAGAGAAGTATAATGATCAGCTTCTCATGAGTACGGTGAGCGAATGGACTTTGGGATGGTTGCTGCAGCGGAGGACAGAGCACGAATGGGAATGTCCAATGTGCCATGACATCGATCGCATAACATAACAAAACATCGCATTTATATATATCATATAAACTGTAAAGAAACCATGAATATGACTATCGACGAAGTGGTTGAACTGGCTAGAGACAGAGGGAATTTCAGATGCGCTGCAAAGAGAGCAACGTCATATAAAAGATACGCACCTTGATGATGATGATGATGGTATACTGTATATTTATATATTTAGAGATGAGTATTATAGTGTGTCCCGGTCATTCATGGAAACACTTCGTTGGGAAGCATTGCTTAGTGGTTACTGAATTGACGTTACAGCACTCCGGGCAGACCCAGAGGTGCTCAGTCTCCCCCAACAGATGTAGAAAGGTATACATACTGACGGTTCCTTTGGCTCGCTGGTTAAACACACTCATCTCTCTGCCCCTCAAGAATCCAGCTCCACTTGTACAATGTGTAATTCCAAACTCATTAAATCGTTGGATGAATTCAACATTAATTTTAGTGTCCTCATTCAACAGTAGGTCGACAAGAGACAGAAGAACACCCCCTCCTCCTCCTCTCCTTCCTCCCCAATATCCATCCTAAACTCCCCAACAATCGATACTTTCGACGCGCTCATTTCCGCTCTCTCGTTGCCACGAACACTCGCATGCCCAGAACAGAAGATCCGCGAGAGTCCATGTAGGTTGGACATTTCTGTAGACGACATCACTCATACCGCAACCTGCCATTCTAGATCTTCCGAAGCATCGAATGAGAGTCAGAAACAACAACGGTCCCAGTAAACGGAGTCAATGAAGGGCAACAGTAAGGACCTCAAGACCCATCCTTATACTGGAAGCAATTGTTCTGTATGTCCCTATTCGTTCTGCAACAACTTTTAGAAGCAATGTCAAGAGATCTGAGATCAAATTACATAGAAATATAACAGGAAAACAAACGAATCATAATAAGAATATCAACGAGTGCAGGAAATGGTCAATAAACTGGCAATGTAGCAAGTTTCAAGTTATGGAACAGACATTGAAAAAAATCAAACCAGGATGTGATTTTAATACCAAGATGGCCACCAACCAACATTTGAAGAATTTCCCTATATTTCCGGAAGTTGCACTTACCAAACAGGATGTTGGTTTTAGTGGAATTGTATGATATTCCATTTACACATTTTTCACTTATCGAAATGTAGCATTTGATTCACAACGATTTAGTGGAATTGTACGGAACGCTTAATTCACTACAATTTCCCCCGAGTGGTTACCGGGGCCCAAATTTGGGGTGTAAAGAATAGAACGACTCTTACCTACCACGCATGTCGTAAGAGGCGACTAAAGAGATTTGACTGAAATCGAATGCACGTGTCCTAAACATGTACAAGTCTATACGTTTAGGGGCCTACTAAACCAATGTGCAACGTATACACGTTTTTGGCAAAGATCAAACTTATCACAAAGAGTGATTAAAATTGGTTGTAAAGAACGAACGCAAAGAAGAAGAAGAAGACTACAATTTCAAGATCTTAAAAAGCTTCTAAAGCCGATGGATTGACTTCATTGCACCGTGTTTTACCCCTCCTTATAGCTCGGTACCACTCCGCAGAAATGACAGGCCACCCACCAATAGTTATGAAAAAAGTACGAGCTCTATATCTCCAGCAACAATCCTAGGGGTCTCTGGAAAAAAACGACGTGGTCCACGATTGATAGAATTATAATACTTACATTGATATCACTATAAAGAGGTGAAACACTCAAATTGAAATCACTTTATTGACTGGAACAACCTCTCACAAAAGTCTGAAAGAGCGAATAGTGTATATATAATCTTAGACGAAGATCATGCAGTCTCTAAATATAGATCGTTAGAGAACAATGAATACATCAAGAAAGGGAAAGTGGGGGACTGACTGTCAGCGAGACAGACTCAAAACATTTCACGTAGATCAAAATTGGAAATCCCTGACCTACACGTCTATGGTACCATACAGAAATGGGGCTCTAAGAAACAGGTTGCAACATGCAGCCGTTCTTGTCAAAGATTAATTATACATGACAATAAGAATGATCAAATTGTTCGTCAAGAACGAAGTGTAGAACAAACAAATAACAATTTGATTGAACTATATCGTTCTCAAAGACATGACATTATGTACGTCAAGAACGAAGTGTGCAATAAACAACAACTTGATTGAACTATATCGTTCTCAAAGACATGACATTATGTACGTCAAGAACGAAGTGTGCAATAAACAACAACTTGATTGAACTATAGCGTTCTCAAAGACATGACATTATGTACGAGTAGTAAACCAGTCCTTCTTCTTCTTCTTCTTCTTCTTCTTCTTGGGTTTGACTGCTATGAATTCACGCGTAGTCACTGCGCCTGGTATGTCGCTTCTGACTGATTTTTGAGTGAAGGCCTGCTTTTGTTTTTATGAGTTAATCGCCATACAGACGTACATTCACCGACTTCAGTGGTTGGTAAATTCCTACATAATATTGTCTGTCATCTGACTTCAGGTTGGTTTAATATCCTTACATAATATTGTCTGTCATCTGACTTCAGTGGTTGGTAAATTCCTACATAGTATTGTCTGTCATCTGACTTCAGTGGTTGGTAAATTCCAACATACTATTGTCTGTCATCTGACTTCAGTGGTTGGTAAATTTCTACATAATATTGTCTGTCATTTGACAAGGTTTTTTTTTTCTCGTCTGCATGACGCACCGACTATTATATTAGTTTTTGATAATGATTAGAAGTGACAACTCAATTGGATGTACAAGATATGTTGCTTCTATTGCACTGCTTGAAGGATTAATTGATTGATTAATGATTGATTGTTGAATGAATGATTGATAAGAAACTCAACTAATCAACAGAATTTGGCTGAGTTTGAAAAGGTATTGTCTTACTGAAACCACATACATAGGTATAACTTTCTTATCCTCATACATAGGTATAACTTTCTTATCCTCATACATAGGTATAACTTTCTTACCCTCATACATAGGTATAACTTTCTTATCCTCATACATAGGTATAACTTTCTTATCCTCATACATAGGTATAACTCTACCTCTCTAGGTATAACTCTTCACTCTACATAGGTATAACTTTCTTACCCTCATACATAGGTATAACTTTCTTATCCTCATACATAGGTATAACTTTCTTACCCTCATACATAGGTATAACTCTTACCCTCATACATAGGTATAACTTCTTATCCTCATACATAGGTATAACTTTTACCCTCATACATAGGTATAACTTTTTACCTCATACATAGGTATAATCTTACTCCAGTTAACTTCACTCATAATAGGTATAACTTCTTACCCTACGAAATACCATAGGTATAACTTTCTACTGAAATGAGTGTTGGTTACTAAAATGTTTAACGGAAACATGTGCCCATGTAATAAAGACATTCAACGACCGCCTGTTGGCTATTGTCACACCAGTTAACGAATCTGTTACTACTACTACTACTACTACTACTACTACTACTACTACTACTACTACGACTGCTGGTACTACTACTACTGCTACTAATACTGCTATTACTATTGCTACTACTACCACCACCACCACTACTACTACTACTGCTGTTGCTGCTGCTACTACTACTATTATTACTGCTACTACTACTACGACCACTATTACTGCTGCTACTACTGCTGCTACTACGACTACTATTGCTGATACTACTGCTACTACTACCACCACTACTACTACTACTGCCGCTACTGTAGGCTGGACAGTCATTGCCTGTACCAAAGTTAAGAATGAAAATAAAAATAAAAATGTCTGCAAACTTTCACCAGTCTCATAATAATATCTGGAATTATCTCCAGGGCTAAGAAGTTCAGGAACTGCTGCTGAGATCTTTCTCTGTAATAAAGAGATCTTATCACTCATGGTTATTCAGCCAAGTGTAAGGGTGATGATCTTATTAAGCAGTCTAAGCAGTGATGATGTCGGTAGCTTCCGCCGTGTTTCAGAATTTCGTTCCAGAACTCAGTAAGTCCGGTGTTATTTACAGCTGGGTCGGTTTAAATAATGTAAATCTCAACCATAATATGTTGTACGTTTGGGATGCCAGCTTTATAATCACTTAGACACAATGCTACCCCACATTGTTGGTGAACACATACCACATGGAACGAGTATATTTGCACTCTCAGTATTATTGAACACCCATTCATTTTTTTTCTCTTCCTAATACCACATTTTTTTATCCTCCTGAACTCCAACCAATCAATGACGGGATCTCCGAGTAAGGTTTGCTTCCAATCAATATCTCGGTCATCGATTCATGTACACCGTCACCCTCCCCAATAACATGTATCGCTAGGAAATCAATTGGATCCGTGGGTGGAGATCCCAGCAGACATGAAAGATAGATATAGTCGCTTCGATTTGTAATTTACTGCAGGTCGGAAAACACCCACACAGTTCCATCTTGTTGATGAGACGTGATACTTTCTACAAACAAGGAAGGAAATGTCTGATTTACAATCTATTCATCGATAGACTGTCAGATCTGCAAGTTAGCTATGGACAGACAATGTCAGATCTACAATCTATCCACATACAATGTCAGATCTACAATCTATCCACAGACAGTCAGATCTACAATATATCCACAGACAGCCAGATCTACAATCTATCCACAGACAATGTCAGATCTACAATCTATCCACAGACAGTCAGACACATCTTCCACAGACAACTTCAATTCATCTTGAGATCGCTATTTGTAAATTATCCATCAGATGTTGTCACGATGAAGTCACTGTGTCTGAGCTGATCTCTGATGATAAGTCAACTGTTGTCTGAGCCATCTCTGATGAGAAGTCAGCACTGTTGTCGAGCTGATCTCATGATGAAGTCAACTGTGTCTGAGCTTATCTCTGATTGTAGTTTTGAATGTAGTACGTGTTGTTGACCAGAATCTTTATAGGAGAAGTCAGGGGACAGTCTTGCAAGACATTTTATGTGGTTTGATCAGAATTTCCACAATGACACAGAGGAGGAGGGGTGGGGGATGGAGTAGCCTGTGTATGTGTTTATCCAGTCTGTTATGCACTGTCCTTATGTTATTAGTTAATGTACCGACATCATAGCACTCTGGGCAGACCCATATGTGCTCAGTCTTCTCCAACAGATAACGAAGGATAGGCATAAGTGTCGTTCCCGTGGCTCGCTGGTTAAACACACTCCTCATGCTGCACCTCAAGCATCCAGCTCTGCTTGTACAACTCCAAACTCCTTGAATCGCTGGATCGATTCACTCGACCGTGCGTTGTCGGGACTCGCAAGGTAAGCAAAGAACAGCAACACTGCGACCTACACGGCATGTCGTAAGAGTTGACTAATGAAGGCGCCTAGGAAGCTACCTAGTAAAAAAAGGGTCACATAATCGGATGTGCTGACCTACTTGTAGGCGCATAATTAGCACAAAGTACAATCGCTCAGGTTCGGATCACATACAAATCACAAAGAGTGGTTAACAAGTGGTCGATATGGAGCGTTCGAAGAAGATGCTGGACCGATTCAACCTCTATTTTAGTATTCTCATCCAACAGACAGTCGTGAAAAGACCGAAAAATATCCCCATTATCCATCTTCAATTCCCCGACAATTGATGCTGTTGATACAAGTCTGTCCACTCTCTCATTGTTGCAAACACCTGCATGTCCAGGACAGTAGATCTACGTAAGTCTCTGGAGATTAGAAACGTCCATAGACGATATCCACTCATAACACAACCTGCCATTTGAGACCTTCCGAAACATCGACTGAGAATCAGATACAGCAACGGCACCCAGTAAATGGAGCCCCAGAGAAGATACAATGGAGAGAAGCAGTAACTGTACCAACCTCCGTTCTCATGTAAATGATTTACGTAATAGTGGTGATTCTACAAACATAAACCAAACTGCAAGAATTCCCAAGTGAAATCTAATGTAGCTGGTGAAGAGGTAGCCAACGAAGAATAGTAAACCAACAAAGAGCCGGTGTCTTTAGTCGCCACACACTGAGAGCCATACGGAGGAGGAGATCGAAACACTTAGGGACTAATTTGTTCGATGTGCAGTGATGATGATCCGACGACTAAACTGAGAGACATACTAAGGAGGAGATCGAAACACTTATGAACTAATTTGTTCGATGTGCAGTGATGATGATCCGGCGACTAAACTGAGAGACATACTAAGGAGGAGATCGAAACACTTAGGGACTAATTGATTCGATGTGCAGTGATGATGATCCGACGACTAAACTAAAACTCAAACCTTCCTTCTCATACTAGAAGTAGTTGTTCTGTATGCTCTACTTCGCTCTGCAACAACAATAACATGTCCTGAAGTGTGAGTAATTGATTGAGTACATCATCAGTGCACTACGGTGAGTAACCATATGTGCTAGATCTCTTTCTTACATAGGAAGATCTCAGCTACCCTGCACGAACTCCATAGCACCGGCGAAGGTTCCCGATATAGTTTTGAAGATAGTGAAGATATTTTGTAGGAATTTTATTTTTAGTTTTTTTCTCTAATGAATTTTGCCCGGGTCGCGGCTTTCAAGTCTGCTCTTTTCGATTCTGTCAATGATTCTTTCACGTGCTCAAATTTAAAACGAGACCTACGTTTTATCGCCCGTCTGCGATTGGACTAGGAACTCGATCTCACCTACACTGAGATCAGGGATATCTGGAAAAATATCCCGATAGCTCGACAAGGGAGCGATGTTCGTAAGTACATCTAACAACTCTAAGAAACAAATACACAAAAGTTCTCTTCTGGAGTAGACATTTCAAATTGACATGTACGCGGTGGTAGATCTCACAAACTTGAATGAAGCATATCGATGATCAGTCACTCTACGTTTAACGGAAGTTTCATATTGATCGTCTGTGTCACACCTAACGGAAACCTCATGTCCGGAAACAAGTCATTTGCCAATATTTTTTATTACTTTTTAAAACGGGGTCTTCTCATTTGACAATGCAATGACAAAATATCATAAGTGGTTTAGGTATCCTTCCTTCCGTCTGTCCTTCTTTCCTTCTTTCCCCCTTCCTTCTTTCTTCCTTTCCTTCTTTTCTGTCTTCATTTCTCCCTCCATCCATCACTTCTTCCTTTATCCTCCCTACCTTTATTTCTGCATCCAGTCTTTCCTCCCTTCTATCCTTCCTTTTTTCCTTCTATCCTTCCTTTTTTCCTTCTATCCTTCCTTTTTCCTTCTATCCTTCCTTTTTCCTTCTATTCTTCCTTTTTACTTCCTTCTCTCTCCATCCCCACTTCTGTCCTTCATTCTCTTCCTTCCTTTCTCTCGCCCCTCCCCCTCCCTCCTTTCCTCCACCACTTCTTCCTTTCTTCCTTTCTTCCAAACTTCCTTTCTTTCATCCTTCCCTTCTTTCATCCTTGAAATATTGTCTAGCTATATATTCAAAAATGTCTCTGATATCAAATTCACTTGTCTCTTGTAGCTCACACAGAAGTCGGTTTAGTTTGCTCTTCAGTACTATGTCACTAAAGTCATTCAGTACTCCTCAGTATATCTAGCAATGTCAGGGCAGGCAGTCTTGAAATATGCCTGTCGCAGTTTTGAAATATGCCTGTCGCAGTTTTGAAATATGCCTGTCGCAGTTTTGAAATATGCCTGTCGCAGTTTTGAAATATGTCCCTCACAGTTTTGAAATATGCCCGTCGCAGTTTTGAAATATGCCCGTCGCAGTTTTGAAATATGCCCCTCGCAGTTTTGAAATATGCCCGTCGCAGTTTTAAAATATGCCTGTCGCAGTTTATCTTGCCTGTCCCCACGTACAAATTACTGAACTGTCAACACTTAAATTTTGTATACTCGTGGATGCGGGGGTTTGTTGTGTCCTGCTCAGAGTATTTGGGTTATCGAATTTTAGAAAATATTTGCAATATTATTTTCTAAAGCTCTCTTAATTGATTGAGCAAGGTGATACTCACTCTACTCTAACTGTGATGTAATTATAAGAGTTGAACACCCTAACTGTGATGTAAATATAAGAGTTGAACACTCTAACTGTGATGTAATATAAGAGTTGAACACTCTACCTGTGATGTAATATTATATTATATATATGTCCTTTTTCATCTATACAGATTGTCAATTGGCGTTTTACTGAGACAACTTCTGAGTTTTTGCTTGCCTCTTTTGTCATTCAGCTCATCCTTAAGCGTGATGTGTCGGAGCTGTAGGCAATGATCAAGTTTCCTCTCCATTTGTGCCTAGCCTAGCCAGCTGATATGAGGAATGAAAGCCACTCTCTACCATACTATTGAATCCACAGGAAATACAAAGTCCATAATCAAGCAAGGTTTGCAGGGGATGTCAGAAGATGAAATGCAATACAAACATAATCAAGCAGAGTGTGAGGGATGTCAGAAGATGAAATGCAATACAAACATAATTATCAACTGCCTTAGGATCCTTCCCTCCGGATTTGTGGTCAAGGTTTACTCTTCTAGCCTTCTGCATAACTGTGCTGACCCACAGGGCAGTGGGGATTTTCTATTAGGATTTACTCTCCTAGCCTTTAGCTCTCCCGAGACCAACTCCACAATGCAGTTGGTTTAATAGTTGCAGATGGTACCGTCTACTGTCATAAGGTAACAGATGAAACATCTAATCTGACAGTGGGTTTAACAGTTGCAGATGGTACCGTCTACTGTCATAAGGTAGCAGATGAAACATCTGATCTGACAGTGGGTTTAACAGTTGCTGATGATACCGTCTACTGTAATACGGTAGTAGATGAAAATCTCTGATCTGACAGTGGGTTTAACAGTTGCAGATGGTGCTGTCATACGGTAGCAGATGAAACATCTGATCTGTGGGTTTAACAGTTGCAGATGGTGCTGTCATACGGTAGCAGATGAAATATCTGATCTGACAGTGAGTTTAACAGTTGCAGATAGTACCGTCTACTATCATACGGTAGCAGATGTAACATCTGATCTGACAGTGGGTTTAACAGTTGCAGATAATACATCTGATCTAACAGTGAGTTGTTGCAGATGGTACCGTCTACTGTAATATGGTAGTAGATGAAAACATCTGATCTGACAGTGAGTTTAACAGTTGTAGATGAAAACATTTAATCTGACTAACATAATAGTTTTGATTAAATGATGCTACTGGCAAAGTGTTGACTAAATGATGCTACTGGTAGAGTGTTGACTAAAAGATGCTACTGGCAAAGTGTTGATTAAATGATGCTACTGGCAACGTGTTGATTAAATGATGCTACTGGCAAAGTGTTGACTAAAGGATGCTACTGGCAAAGTGTTGACTAAATTATGCTACTGGCAAAGTGTTGACTAAATGATGCTACTGGCAAAGTGTTGACTAAATGATGCTACTGGCAAAGTGTTGACTAAATGATGCTACTGGTAGATTGTTGACTAAATGATGCTACTGGCAAAGTGTTGATTAAATGATGCTACTGGCAAAGTGTTGATTAAATGATGCTATTGGCAAAGTGTTGACTAAAAGATGCTACCGGCAAAGGGTTGACCATTATACCGAGTGCTCCCATATGGTTCGAACACTATTCGCAGAAATGAATCGTCCAATGCCAGCAATATTGCACCCTGTCCCTCCCTTCCACTCCTCATGTTGGCCCCCTGACTCATACTCATGGCAACCAACTGTTGTTAGAGTCAGTCGGTTACAGAGACTCTTCAATAGTTTTGTACACATCCTTTCATCCGTGTGTTGCTGGGTTTCACAAAGGGAGCAAAGAATAGTTACATTGCGACCTACAAGGCATGTCGTAAGAGGCGACTGAGGTAGGGGCCTTATGGAGCTACCATAGCAAATAAAAAGCGTGGTAGAAATCGGATGTGCTGGCATACTTGTATGTGCATAACTGGCACAATGTAGGCTCAGATCACATACAATGAGTGATTCAACTTCTTTGTCTTTTCTCCCATCCTGTTTAGCTTCACAACGTCAGGATACGAAGAGATCTCTAGAACGGGTCATTGTGTGCGCTTCATAAACTGTGTCTTTCGTCGCCTCTGTTATCTCTGAGGTCCATCTTTTGCGTGGCCGACTATTTGCTTAGTATTCATTGTATTGGAGCAACATTGCTCTTTGAGGAGCACTGTCTGTTAACAAGTGGGTCGATATGGAGCGTTCGAAGGAGAAAAAATAGTTGATAAAAGTGGGTCGATATGGAGCGTTTGAAGAAGAAGAAGAAAAAGAAATTGATGAAAAAGATTAAAATAAGAATGGTCAGATTAACTTTCACCATCTTCAAAATTACATCAGGGTCCCTCTTCGGTGCAACAAAGTTCAAGCACAGCCACTGAGATCTTCCTGTGTAAGATACGGTTATTCACTGCAACACAATGATGATGGTCATATCAATCAATCAGTCAATCAATCAATCAATCGATCAGATTAGACAACGACAAGCTATCCAAATATCAATATTACTTGTCAAAGGGAAACAGCCAGAATAATACACGGAAGGTATACAATTGATAAATGATAACTCATCGAAGGTAGGATGTTGATAAATGATGACAGTGCATTTTAAATATTCATTTGATAACTGATAACTATGCACATCACGTAACTGATAACACAGCTGAACCACAGCCAACTGTAAATTCATAAGGCCGGCGGACTCAGGTAAAAATTAATGGAAATCAGACCACAAACAGTCACGTGACCTCGCATTCCAGTATTGTTATATAAAGACGAATTCATTTTAAACTCAACACAAAATGCTAAATCAAAGTTATTTTATCCAACAAGTTCAGTTTACCAATAAGGAATATCAATATTATGAATATTTTTCATCAATAAATAACCATAGACTCACAGAATTGAGTAAAATTGCAAAAAAATTGCAGTGTTCTATCAAACATATATAAATTCCAGTCCGCCCCCCCTTTCTCCAACTGAAACTAGGTCAGGGATTCCTGGTCAGTTCTGCAGCCAAACATTAGACTCGGCTGTGACTGAACATAACGCTGTTGTATAAAGTGAGAACTGTGTTACATAATAAAATATGAGTATAGAGTTTTTCTATTATAATGAGAGCCAGGGTCTGCGTCAACAGAGCGGGTCTCGTGTAACTGTCAGTTTAGGCTTTAAGTCAGCAATGAAATTATGACCAATCTGAGCCAAGAAGCACAGATTAACCTGTTCGAGATACTTAACCATGACTGGGAGATAGGAGTTGTGCTGAAAATTCATAGAGAAATCATAACAAAACTTATACCAAAGACGATCAAATGTTATAGAGAAATCATAACAAAATCTATATAAAAAAAATGAAAGTTTATGGATCGAAGTTAAAAGGTTGATGAATGTCATAAATTGTGTAGGAAAAATGATGGAAAGAATAGTTTGCTGTAGACGGTTGCAGAGGTGGAACATCTGACATGAGAAATCCCTTAGGACTGTTGGGGTGGCAAAGTTTTGTTCAGGGCAAGCTATTTGATGATGATGATGGGTTATATTATATGGGTCGACTTTAAAAGCAGACATTTGACCAGGTGGTCTCATTCTCAAACTTAGAAGATATGCAATTTAAACCAGTTTCTTCTTCTTCTTTTTCCAACTATCCATATCGACCACTTGTTAACCAGTCTTTGTGATTTGTATGTGATCTGAGCCTAAGAACGATTGTACGTTGTGCCAGTTATGCGAATAACAAGTAGGTCAGTACATCCGATTTCTGCGATGCTTTTTATTTACCAGGGTAGCATCCAAGGGCCCTTACTTCGGTCACCTCTTATGACGTGCCTTGTAGGTCGCAGTGTTACTATTCTTTGCTCCCTATGAGCGTCTTGGCAACATACAGGCGAAATCACCGTGTTAGGATGTATACAATGAAACTGATTCTTAAAGTTGCAACGAGAATAGTGAATGTGAAGTTATATATCATCATCATCATCAAGATGCGTATCCTTTATAGGACGTTGCTCTCTTTGCAGCATATCTGAAATTCACTCTGTCTCTTGCCAGTTCACCCACTTCGTCGATGGTCATGTTCATGGTTTCTTTAATATCTTGTAGCCATCTTCTTCTTGGTATGCCTCTGTGTCCTGTGACCCTGCCCTCTAGTATTGTTCTGTCCAGGCCATCGTGACGCTTGATGTGACCAAAGTATGTAATTTTTCTGTATAGTATGTTGTTTATCAGGCAATTCTCTTTAACATTTAGTTCTTTCAGGACATCAGTGTTCTTTCTTTTTCTGTCCATGGTATTCGTAGGATCTTTCTGTAGCATTTAGTTTCGAAGGACTGGATTTTCGTTCTTAATTTTTGTGTAATAGTCCATGATTCACAACCATAAGTAGCCACTGGGAAAATGCATGCTCTCAATATTTTTAATTTTAGTATTTTGCTGGTGCTTTGCCACATGTTCTTTATTGTGTTTAACTTCTTGATTGCTATTGCCAATCTTCTTGAGATCTCTTTGGAGCAGTCACCGTTATTGTTAATTATTGAGCACAGATATTCGTAGCTCTCTACACAATGAAGTTCTTCTTCATTGTTTACTTGGATGTTAGGTGAGCCTTTGCTTTGTCAGTTGACATGATTTTTGTTTTTGTGTATTCAAATATAGATGTTGGTCTTCACTATGTTTCTTGGTCGTCATGATTAGGTTTTCCAAACCTTCTTTGCTGGTGGCTAATAATACTGTATCATCTGCGTATCTAAGCTCTGGTATGCATTTTCCGCCTATAGTGAGAGGGTCGTAATTCACATAGTTGGCATCGTCTTTTACATTCCTCATGATGTTCTCCGCATATATGTTGAATAAGTATGGGGACAAAATACATCCCTGTCGTACCCCTTTGAATCTCGAACCATTCAGCTATTTCACCTCCTATTTTAATGGTTGCCTGTTGTTCGTGGTATAGAGATTCTATGAGTTGTATTATGTGTGTTGGAAAGTGCATGTCTTTCATGATGTTCCACACTTTCTGGTGTTGTATAAAATAAAAACAAGTCTAAGCAATCAAAGGGAAGTAAGTAAGTATATCAGAAAGTGATGAACTGTATATGAGTTATCTACGCTTGAAATAAATATGGGCACGCTGATAGTGTTGAGCATGCGAAAACCTGAGGGAAATATAACAAGAAGGGTCCTTTCCTGGAATCCACATTGACAACGAAAGAAAGGAAGGCCGAGAAATACACGGAGACGATATTTGGAGGCAGAGATCAACAATATAAAGAAGAGCTGGAGGGAGCTGCAGGAGGTAGCTAGAGATAGGAAGACTTGGCATGAGTTGGTTGAGGGCCTATGCCCCAATCTGTTAAAAAGGCCAGAGAGAGAGAGAAAAGAGAGAGAGAGAGAGAGAGAAGTCTGTACGGATAAGAGGCATTTGAAAAGAAAGACAAAGACAGACAGCAGCATTAGAGGCTTTCAGGCAATATTGATTCAGAAGAATTATCCGATTTAGTCAGGATCAAAGAATACCTAATACTGAGATCATACGACACATATGTATGTCAACAATATCAACGCGGAAATAAATAAAGACATACGACGCATATATGCGTCAACAATATCAACGAGGAAATAAATAAAGACATACGACGCTTATATGCGTCAACAATATCAACGAGGAAATAAATAAAGAGATAGAAGTGGGTGGGGCATACATTAAGAATGCATAAGATCAGACAATTGAAAATGTGAGGGAGGCAAGAGGGGGGTAGAGAGGAAGACAAAGGGACATGAAGACGAACTGTAGACAGAGAGAACAAGAGATGGGGAGAGGGGATGATTTGTAATGAACTAAGCTGACGTGCTGGTGACATATCTTCGCTGTAATACAATTTGTTGATGTCTTAAACTGAAAGGAGATGTCAAAGAAGAAGAAGAAGAAGAGGATACAAACAGCCACTGTCAAGTGGTAGATATCTGAATATAGTACATACATGAGCCAATAGAGAAAGGTTTGCACCTCGTGATCCAACGGGATATTTTTCCAGAGATCCAGATCTGTGTAGGTGTGATCGAGATCCAGTCCTATCGGAGACGGATGATAAAACGTAGGTTCGTTTCTATTTGATCTCGTTAAAGAACCATTGGCAGTTCACAATCGAGAAGAGCAGGCTGAAGCAGCTGCTAGGTAAATTCATTTAAAGAATTAAAATAAATTTCTAGCAAAATATCTTCACAATCTTCAAAATTAAATCGGGAGCCTGCCAGCGCTACGGAGTTCAGTGACTGCAGCTGAGATCTTCCTGGTTAAGAAGAGATCGAGACACATGGTTACTCACACAAGTGCAATGATGATGGTCCTATCAAATCAATCAATCAATCATGATCGAGAATCGTGAAAATTGAGTCCAGCATCTTCATGAGCACGCCGTACGTAGTTGGCTACAGGTGACGTAACCCTACTGAATCCAAATTCAAGTACTTCTATCAGACAAAGGGTCGCCTGAATGATGAAGGACACTTGTGAGAAGGAAAGCAAGACTTAGCACAAAACGAGTCAGGGTGCACATTAGAATGGCAAAATGTATTCTTAGTGAGCGAAGGAAACCTCACATACCTGTATGAAATTTGAGCATAACATCATAACTTGCCGTCTAGAGAAGTATGAATGAAACCAATCATTCAATTCATCAAATAACAACAGATTCAATGGGGACTTTCCCTGAAAAAAATGAAATATTGAAGAAAAGATATAATGAATACATATCAAGAGGAAGACCACCAAAAAGATGGAGTGACAGCATGAAGAAAAACTTTGAAGAACTGAATACCAATTAAGAAAACGCATTAAATAAGACCCTTGCATCTCCATGCAACACCTCACTATATACCTCACGAACTCACTAAGGTATACTCATCATTATCAGGTGCCGTCTCCACATCGAAGGTTGGCTGCAATGAATCTTCAACATCCTCTGTCTTTTGCCTTGGTGTTGCACACTGCCAGACTGTAACCTGTCCATTTCTTAAAGTTTCCTCCCACTTATCTCTCGGTCTTCCTCTTGCTCTTCTCCCCTCAACTTTCCCTCTAGTAAATGTTTTATCATGGTGTCATGTCTTTTATGTGCCCAAAATACTTTACTTGTCTGAATTTTATTTCTCTTAATAATTGTTTCTTCATGCCTAGTTTTCCTAAAACTTGTTCATTTGTCTGTTTTTCTGTCCATGAAACTCTGCCTATTCTTCTATACATCCACATCTCAAATGCATCAATTCTGTTTTCTAACTGCTTGTTCATTGTCCATGTTTCGAGCCATACATTAATATAGGATATATATAGCATTTGATCATTCTCATATTTAGCCTGTTTGTAATTTGTTTGGATGTCAGTAACTTTCTCATACTATTGAAATTATCCTTGGCCATTCCTATTCTCTTTTTAATTTATGTTATATATCTGCCATCATCTGTTATCATCTGACCAAGACATAAGAAACTTTTTACTTGATGATGTATAATGGATGAAGAGAAACATAGCAATGTTTAGTTAATATTTAGTTGTAAATAAAATAATACTTCCGCTGTTACTAGGAGAGGGAAATAATACTAGGAGATGAAAATAGAATATTTTTGGAGTTTTTTAATTGTTACAGTTAAAATAAAAATAAAAATTTAGCTGACCCTGACGTGATTTGAACACGCAACCTTCTGATCTGGAGTCAGACGCGCTACCGTTGCGCCACAGAGCCCTCTGAACATAAAGCAATTGTAATCTATATAATTCAAATTTCAACCGTTCCTTTTAATATTAATGGCATTAAAATATTTGGATGAAATATATTGACAAAGTACCCTTTATTCTTCTTGAGAAACTACACTGCCTTTATGTTGTCTTAATAAACTAGGCAAGTCATGATAAATGTGTAACTGTAACCAAATGTTTGGGTTTCACACCTCAGCTTCTACTATCGTCGACTCGTCGTCTTCCATCGTTTTTTCTCTAATTTTTAGATCTAGTCTATATTCTGACATGATCTTCTTACACTAGTTCCAATAGCTCAATGATATTCCTTCTAATTCCCTACTATAGGTTTCGTAGCTTGCTAATATATCTTTCTCATTATTATCGATCTCTGTCTTACACACGAACATCTCAACGGCAGCGCTCACGCACACACACAGTGACACACACAGTGACACACACTTGATAACATCACCATGGGTCCACGAATTTATTTATTTGTTGCTCAGTTATGAAATCAGGCGTAGTCATGGCGCCTAATATAACACATCTGGCTGATTTTTGCTTGAGCGCTTGCTTTCCTTATGACATGTGTTCCTCGTCATTCAAGTGAGCTATACTTCGACTTCTGAGGTAGCACCCCTGATGTTTTCTTCATCCGTTCGTCCGATTTGAACTCAGGCGTAGTCATGGGACCGCTGACTGATATAGCATCTCTGACTGATTTTTGCGTAAATGCTTACATTCCATATCATCAGTGTCCCTCACCATTCAGGTAAACCTTACTTCGACTTCTGATATGGTCACAGATGTGGCCCTGATGTGGTCCTGATGTGGTCCCTGATGTGGTCCCTGATGTAGTTTTAAGGTTGGGGACTTCTTCTTCATCTTCGAGCGCTCCATATCGACCACTTGTTAACCACTCTGTGTGATTTGTATTTGATCTCAGCCTAAGAGCGATTGTACGTTGTGCCAGTTATGCGTCTACAGTAGGCCAGCACATCCGATTTCTGCTGTGCTATTTATTTACTAGGGTAGCATCCCTAGGGTCTACATCAGTCGCCTCTTACGACATGCATTGTAGGTTGTAGTGGTACTATTTTTTGCTTCCCTTGCGGGCCCCGGCACCACCCAGGAGAAGGTTGGGGACAATTGGTAGGAGTCATATTTTAATTTTTATTAACGATAATTATCAGGCAGTGATTTTCCAGCCTGCCCTATGGATTTTCAGCTGTCATGGGTTCTATTAAGTGTAGAATTTGAACACGGCACCTACTTGCTATCATCTCTAACCGATAGAACCAGAAACGCACCAACATTAAGAGCAGTTCACCATGAAGTCTCGGTCTCTAGGTCTGTTTGGGGGTATACGTTTTTACGTTTTCTTTGCGGGTTCCACTCTAATTCATAGAGGACACAAGAAAGAAGAAGAAGAAGAAAGAGAATAGATGTAAACGACATAGAAAAGTAGAGAGTGAAGTGAAAGTGAAGAGCTATGAAAGTAGAAGGAGTAGGTGAAGTAGAAGAAGTAGAGAGTGAAGTGAGAGTGAAGTGAGAGATATAGAAAAGTAGAGAGTGACGTGAGAGATATAGAAAAGTAGAGAGTGAAGTGAGAGTGAAGTGAGAGATATAGAAAAGTAGAGAGTGAAGTGAGAGTGAAGTGAGAGATATAGAAAACAAAAAGAAAAATAACGAAGAGGGATTGCATTTTGTTTTGCTCGTCCACTTGAATTCAGGGGCGTAGTAATGGCTCCTCTATGACACATCTGTCTGATTTTATTTGCATGATAGCTTGATTTCCTTATCCCTAGTACCCCCTCGTCATTTAGGCAAACCTTATTCCGACTTAAAAGGTAAACCGTGAATGTAAGATAACAAAGGTAGTGAGAAAAGAAAGAGAGAAAGAGACAGAGAAAAGAGAAATACAGAGATATAAAGAGAGAGAGAAAAAAAAGAAAGATATTACTAGAAAGAGAAAGAAGAGAGTGAGCACGAGGAAAGAGAGAGAGAGAGAGAGAGAGAGAGAAGAAAGAAGGGGACAGATCAAAGATGTAAAGTTGGACAGGTATTCGTGTTTGAAAATCAGTAATAAAAAGTAAGCAGGTGTGAAACAAGGTGATCGTTTACCTGTTAAAAAACTTAAACATCGAAGGCAAGCACCTGAGAATAATTAAGAGCAGGTAATGAAACAAACAGCAATTCTGAGAGTTTTCTCATCCTGGTTGATACTTGCCAAACAACACAAATTAGCTGGATAGAGATTTCAATAATGATTTGATGAATGTCTCTCTCTGTTCAGTGAAAACATAACTCAGTGAAACTGGTTTAATCGTTAACGATACAAGATTTGTAAAGTGAGAGCTAAGACAAGTATTAACATAAACAATGTTGCTAGGAGGAGCAAACCCTGAGCTTGCAATCACGGATCAGAGCTGCTGATATATGCTAGAGTGTAGTGCTATAGCACCGCCAAGTTGCTGACAGAAGGGACAGATGGGGCACTAGAATGTAGTGGTATAACAGTGCCAAGTTGCTGACAGACGGGACAAATGGGACACTAGAATGTAATATTGTTACATCGCCAAGTTGCTGACAGAAGAGATAGATAGTACGCTAGAATGTAGTGTTATTAGAGGGTCAAGCTTGGACGGATGGGGCAAACTTCCACACTGCCTGTAGAACAGCAGATACTGTTCCTTTCCAGTCTCTCAGTTTTAGTGTCGTCACGGATACAGAATCATTTTCTAAGGGAGAGTTTTTAAAAAATGTGAAACGTTTATTTTTGTTCTCCAATAGAACCCCCTCTCCCCATCCCCAAAATCCTTCCACAATCTAGCTCACATTACATCAACTATTGTTGAATACGTTTATCAGACATCCACGCAACGTGACCAGACCATCTCACCTGGGCCTTGTACAAAGTGGGTCACTGAATCTTGAAATCGTGGCTCTTATAATTACTTCGATATTGTAGCTGAACTGCAACTTGATCCACAAACATTTTACAGACAATACATGCATCATCGTATATCATAACTTTGTCTGATATGGGTGAGTCTCGGATGCTAGACCGATAGCGAGAATTAGGAGTTAAGTCTGGACATGCCAGGCAGTGTCGTCTTCGTGGTAGAGAGAGAAGACATACTAATTAACTTCTCATGGGTACGGTAAGCAAGTGTGTTTTGGGATGGCTGCTGCAGCGGAGGGCGGAGCACTTAATTGAACTCCCAATGTGTCATGATCGATCAACGTTGATCGACTAACACAACATAAGATAACATAAGATAAGATAACATAAGATAAGATAACATAAGACAAGATAATATAAGATAATATAATTCAAGATAAGATAAACATAAGATAAGATAACATAAGATAATATAAGATAACATAAGATAAGATAACATAAGATAAGATAAGACAAGATAAGATAAGACAAGATAACATTTGACTATGTCCAGAATACAGTACATTGTTATACCTTAGATTCTTGGTTATTGCTCTGACTATGGAAATCACTGTCGTGTATCTGTGTAATATCTTCTGACAGGCCAGGACACATTGTCTTTACGTTCTAGCTTGCTAAGCGAAGGGCTGGAACCGTCTTGATTTTATTATTATTGTTTGGTGCGGTACTTACAGTCCACTTGTCAGGTAATACCTTGAGCTCCAAGCACCCATTGAAGCAAGTGAACTGTGGCGGGATAGAACCTTATTGTTCGGGGGCTACCCGGCTTGAGGCAGGCGGTAGCTGTCCAATGAGACGCGATGATCTCTCCCACCGTCGAAGACAACCTGTGGCGTCCGATACTCTTGATACCAATTGAGCTGGACTTATACCGTAACTGTTGTATTCCGTGTTGGTTTGGTCAACAAAGTCGACCATGAAGTGACCTCTCCGTGACGCATGCCTGGGGGATTTTTATGGAGTAGCTGAGTTGCCCAAGCGTCAACTACCCCTCTCGACCTCGCTGATAGAATCCAGAGGAGTGAAAGCACGACATCTGGTATCAGTTCGGTTGCAGGAGCTGTCGGTAGGACATCACTTGATGCCTGTCCGCCTTAGGGGCACCGATTCGGATTTTCTGTTTGGTTTTACTCCCATAGCCTTTGCCTCTCCCGAGGCTCCTACAAGGCAGTGGGGCTATTTGCCCATAGCTGGGGGTCTGGATCTTGGATATCAAGGTAAATCCACTGATATCACAAGTCTGGGGGGCCAGACCTCCACCGAGATTTTTGTCGGGTTAACTCCCCAAAGGCCATTAAAAAA
The DNA here is from genome assembly GCA_020796225.1 of Arion vulgaris. Classification (NCBI taxonomy): domain Eukaryota; kingdom Metazoa; phylum Mollusca; class Gastropoda; order Stylommatophora; family Arionidae; genus Arion; species Arion vulgaris. Next base: position 32,466,114 of record CM036773.1, read on the forward strand.
ATAAAATTTTAAATCCTGACCTAGGGGAGTCCATCTCCATAGGCGAGCCATTGCCCCGTTAGCCTTTGACCTCACGGTCAAAGTTTCCCAGTCTACACCGTTGGGAGGTGGGGTTGACTTGTGTGTTCTGAGGGTCATCAGCAGTCTACTAATTTTCCCTTTTCGCCCCTCCTAAGAGAGACTAGCCGATCCCAACCCTGCCAGTGCAAGGCTAGGCTCAGGACACACCTTGTAGACCAAAATCACCATTAGCCGCCGTAGCGTAGTTGTTAATCAACTTTCTTCTTATGCTAGTGATCCAGGTTCATTTCCAAAAGACAGTGGGTGTGGAAATTTCTTCCGCTAACACTCTCAGCCCATCGTAGCCTACAGTGAGTAAGGAAAAACACTGGGAAATAAAGACAGCCATGTGATGTTGCCACATCACCCATCGTGTGCCGACAGTGAAAGAAAGATACAAACCTAACACAGTATTATCCAACATATCTTATCTCGTGACATAAAAAAAAAGTTCCTTAATGGAAATCCTGGAGGAGAATTACCAACACGTTTCACATTCCATTCAGATCTTGATTTATGACAGGTCATTTATGTCATCCCGGGCTATGAACGAAATTAGACAGTCATTTACTTCAAAGAACAGACACAAGAATGTTTGCTGAAAACTATAAATTTCCAACTTTTTAAACGAAAAAACCATTCAAAGATCGCAGAGAAACAGTTGAGAATTATTGCAAGATGAAATATTTATGTCGCTAACACTATTTCTAGTTTTTAAAAGAATCCAGACACTTTTATGTACACATGATTGTAGTGAGGCTTCTTCTCCGAACCTCCATATCGACCACTTGTTCAACCACTCTTTGTGATTTGTATGTGATCTGAGCCTAAGAGCGATTGTACGTTGTGCTAGTTATGCGCCAACAAGTAGGCCAGCACATCTAATTTCTGCAACGTTTTTATTTACTAGGGTAGCTTCCTAGACTCCTATCTCATTCGCCTCTTTCAAAATGCGTTGTGGGTCGCAGTATTACTATTCTTGGCTCCCTTGCTGATGCCATCAGATGCAAGCACACCCAGGCTCAAGATGCAATGTCAATAACACTTCCCAGTTTAACCAAAACCCACAGTGACTTTGATGTACGCAAGATTGTAGCGTGTGTAACTGTTCACATTTTACTTGTACGAATGTAGTTATTTGACTTCAGTAATATGTTTGTCTGTGGCTCAACGTTAGTCAGCTCCATCACAACTCAAGAATACCTGGTACAAACTACGTGGCGGTCAGCTTTGAAGCAATTTAGCTCACGTGGATTTTTACGAAAGGTAGAAATAGGCTGCACCGTTCAGAAAGAATGAAAAACTACTAAACGTATAATTGGGGCTAGAGAATCAACGACCTAGTCAGTCACTGATCATCATCACCAGGTGCCATTCCGGCTGACGTAGGCGATCATGGATCTCCACAAATTTCTGTCTTTGATATTTGCTATCAACTCAGATGTTGACGCTCTATCGTGCCATGATGTCAGGCTATCCAAAATTTCCTCCCTCTGTCTTCCTTTGTCTCGTCTACCCTCGATTTTACCGGTTGTCACAATGTGTTCTGAACCGGTAAAATCGAGGTAGCGAGACAGAAAAGACAGTCACTGATATAGATAATAATTAGGTCAGTTTTATGCGATAACTATTTGTACCCAGCAACAGATGATGATAATACTAATATTGTCTATTGTATTTCTCCAGTTTGATGATGGTGTCCACTCTTGCCATTAAGCGTAGATGTGAGTGCTTTAATTTGCGTTCCAGGGACAGATGAGTTGCCCTTGTTGTGTTATATCCGTGCTTATGTAGTGATCTTGATATTGCTTATCCATCTTTTCTTGGTCTTCCCTGACCCTACTACGTGGTCTCTTTTATTGTATGCTGTTATTGGTGGTTGGTTGTATTCCATTCTCATTAAATGTTCGAACTACTGCATTTGTTGTCTTTCAATGTATTCGGTGCACAAAGTTATGCCCACTCTGCTTCTGGTGTTCTCGTTTCGTAGTCTATCTTTCCTGGTGATCCCCACCGCCTTCCTCAAGCATTTCATTTCACATGTAGTGAGCTTTCTGTGGTATGTTGCTGTCAGGGAGCAAGTTTAATACTAATATTAAACACCATATTAATAACTAAGAACTCTATATATTACACTGACGATGTGAGCAGTGACGAAACATGTAATAACAAAGTACTGTAGTTTTACTAAAGACAAAACTATACAGCAACGTTTCGACCAAAAGCCCTTTATCAAGCAAACGATACAACAGGAGTGACGAATTTTACAGCACACTACATATAGACTACGACAGAGACATCCCATTGGTCCAAAAATGAAAATCTGTTTCTGTCTACTATGTAGTATGCTGTGAAATTCGTCACTCCTGTTTTATCGTTTGCTTGATAAAGGCATTTTGGTCGAAACGTTGCTGTGTATTGTTATTGTTTATGAATTTTGTAAAACTACAGTATTTTGTTATTGCGTATTTCGTCATTGCTACATAGTTTTACTACAGTCTTCCCTAATTCGATGTCATTGCTACATAGTTTTAATTACAGTCTTCCCTTATATCGATGTCATTGCTACATAGTTTTACTACAGTCTTCCCTTATATCGATGTCATTGCTACATAGTTTTACTACAGTCTTCCCTATATCACAACATTGCTACATAGTTTTACTTCAGTCTTCCCTTATATCGATGTCATTGCTACATAGTTTTACTGCAGTCTTCTTATATCGATGTCATTGCTACATAGTTTTACTACAGTCTTCCCTTATATCGTCAACATTGCTACATAGTTTTACTCACAGTCTTCCCTTATATCGATGTCATTGCTACATAGTTTTACTACAGTCTTCCCTTATATCGCCAACATTGCTACATAGTTTTAAATTTCAGTCTTCCCTTATATCGATGTCATTGCTACATAGTTTTACTTCAGTCTTCCCTTATATCGATGTCATTGCTACATAGTTTTACTACAGTCTTCCCTTATATCACCAACATTGCTACATAGTTTTACTGCAGTCTTCCCTTATATCGATGTCATTGCTACATAGTTTTACTACAGTCTTCCCTTATATCACCAACATTGCTACATAGTTTTACTGCAGTCTTCCCTTATATCGATGTCATTTACTAGTTACTACAGTCTTCCCTTATCGATCATGACGTTTTACTGCAGTCTTCCTTATATCGATCATGACATGTTTTACTACAGTCTTCCCCTATATCACCAACATTGACATGTTTTACTGCAGTCTTCCTTATATCGATGTATGCTATTTTACTACAGTCTTCCTTATATCACATTGACGTTTTACTATTCAGTTTCACTCTCCTATATCGATGACAGTTTTACTACAGTCTTCCCTTATATCGATGACGTTTTACTACAGTCTTCCCTTATATCGATGACGTTTTACTACAGTCTTCCCTTATATCGATGACGTTTTACTACAGTCTTCCCTTATATCGATGACGTTTTACTACAGTCTTCCCTTATATCGATGACGTTTTACTACAGTCTTCCCTTATATCGATGACGTTTTACTACAGTCTTCCCTTATATCGATGACGTTTTACCAGTCTTCCTTATACGATGACGTTTCTTCCCTTATATCGATGACGTTTTACTCAGTCTTCCTTATATCGATGACGTTTCTACAGTCTTCCTTATATCGATGACGTTTTACTACAGTCTTCCCTTATATCGATGACGTTTTACTACAGTCTTCCCTTATATCGATGACGTTTTACTACAGTCTTCCCTTATATGATGACGACTGTGAGGCAAAAATAGGAATGGAGAAAGAAAGAAAGAAAAACGTGTTTACTACTCTATATATAGTAACTGATGTCATCGTGACGTAGTTTGTAATACGACTACACTTTTGGAATGAGATATGTGTCATGAAGGAAGATCTATCTCTCTCTCTCTCTTCTTTCTCCTCTCTCTCTCTCTCTCATTCTCTCTCTCTCTGTCTCTCTCTGTCTATCTCCCCTCTCTCTCTTTGCTTGCTGTCCTTGTGCCTGGTCTGTTGAATACAATATGTGAAGTGTTTCACTGTAGCGCCAGTTCATAAGAACATATTTATAAAATAAGATGGCATGCATGGCGATAATAGGCACGCTATTGATAACATCCGCAGAGCATACTAGTAGGATAGAACTCAAGTGAACCAAACAGACAGAGAGTGTATGTTACAAATGTTTGCCCTCAGTCAAGTTCAATTTTACTCAAAAAGTATCTGTTGCATTGATTTGAAATTTTGCATACAGTCTTATATTTACGATGACCAAAGGAATATGTCGTTGACAGGTCGAAATGCAGCTCAGATTTTGCATATCGGCGAATTTCTTTGATGTTTTGCGAAAACTTTAGCAAAGCTATGCAAAAGAACTAATTTTACAGTGATACACTTCATATAGGTTAAGCATGTCATCAAAGGCGGATCCCTATTCATATAGTGATGGGTGCCATGTATATAATTAACATAGACATATAATTAGCATAGACATATGGAAGAATTATAAAATAGAAAATGACTGGAGTATGACAATAATATATTTCTAACCTTATTCTGTGTCGGATGAGTCCAGTAGATTGATGACTGTTCTAGGTTGAATTAAATGCAAACAATCCTTTCTCCAATATTCATCTTCTTCTTTCAAGACATGGTCCTCACATTTTATCCAGTAAACTTTATCAACATTTGATAGCGCAGCGTGGGTTAGTATCTTGACGTCAGACAATTTGAATGTAGTATTTTCAGCTGCCACTTGTCCTTTAATTTTAGTCCACACAAGTTCTATTGGGTTTAAATGTGAATGGTACGGTGGAAGTCTCAAACACCTATGATCATGCTCCTCTATCAACTTGTCAATTTGAAATTTCTTTGACTTTTGTGTCTGCTTTACAAGGGACAACAATTCTGGTTTGAAGTAAGTTTCATTGAACGGAATATTTTCTCTGATGAGCCACATCTTTATTGCGTCTTTTGTGCTCGATGTCGAAGGTATTTTGTCTTCTTGTGATATAACATTGTGATATGATACATTGTCCATTATGAGACAAGATAGTCTCTTCTTGTGATATAACATTGTGATATGATGCATTGTCCATTATGAGACAAGATGGTCTATCTAAAGATGGAAGAACTGTTTTCTCGAGCCAATTTCTAAATATTTGGCCATTCATCTCTGCGTGATAATCCCTATTGTCTGTAGACTTTGAAACGAAAACGAGTTCAGCATTCTGCAATAACTCATTATGTCTACTACCACCGTGGGCTATGACTAAACGTTATCCTTTACTACTTGGTACATATCGCTTTATCCTTCCATCTACTGACTGCCATTCCTTTGCATTGGCGTGATGCGCATTGATCCATGTTTCATCCAAATACATAATATCATAACTTTCTCTGCGCATTTCTCTTACTTCACGTAGGTACTTGCTTCTCATGACTACTAAATGCGGCTGCTCGCAAATAATATTTCTTCCTCTCGTATACTTTCTAAAGGTGAAGTCTAATGTCCTTATAACTTTCCACAACGTACATTTAGATAATTCAATGTCATTGTTCTTCCTTAAACAAGTCTGCAGCTTTCTTACAGTCACTGTTTCTTTGCAATCCAACATTTTCACAATTGCTCGTCGTATAACCTCCTTGTCAAAGCTATCTACAATTGGCTTTCTACCGGCTATTTGCTTATTGTTTGGAGGGTTTATTCTTGATTCATGCATGCATCGACGAAATGACCGTTTACACAAACCCAAAGCATGCACTGTTCTCTTTTCGGGGTTTAAAATAGATTGATAAAGTCTTCCACGATCAGCTTCTCTACTAAAATATAAGTACAGCTTCATTGCAATGCTTTGAAGTGTGCAGAATTTCACTTTCAATCCCATTCTGTAATATAGCAAGAATCATCCAACGTTTCTGGTAAATGGTTTCTGGTAAACTCACCCACTGCCTGTATTGGTATAGACTTTACCTCTGAGCATATCCGTTCAAGTGTAACACCAGCTTCTAAAAGGGAAAAAAACGTGCACGAGAAAATATGTTGTTGACCACAGAAGTTTGGGTGTGAAGCTGTAAAATCTTTAAAAATGTGTTCTTTTACACTGACAAGAGTTTTATATACCCCATATAAACAAACATGGAAATAAGCTGTACAATCTACAAGACAAACATTGTTTTATTTGGTCATTCATATTTCAAGTTTGTATGCAAAATGTCATCATCGTAGTTGAAATGGTTGCAGAGTTATAGATTTTATAACAGGGGCAAACATTTGTAAACACACTATAGTAGGATATAACTCAAGTTAACCAAACAGACAGAGAGAGAGAGAGAGAGCATGCTAGCAGGATGAACTCAAGTAAACCAAACAGACAAGAGAGAGAGAGAGAGGAAGAGAGAGAGAGAGAGCATGATAGCAGGATGAACTCAAGTAAACCAAACAGACAAGAGAGAGAGAGAGAGAGAGAGAGCATGCTAGCAGGATAGAACTCATGTAAACCAAACAGACAAGAGAGACAGAGAGAGATCATGCTAGCAGGATAGAACTCAAGTATACCAAACAGACAGAGAGAGAGAGAGAGAGAGAGAGAGGAGAAGAGAGAGAGGATGCTAGCAGATAGAACTCAGAACCAAACAGACAAGAGACAGAGAGAGCATGCTAGCAGGATAGAACTCAAGTATACCAAACAGACAGAGAGAGAGAGAGAGGAAGAGAGACAGAGAGAGAGAGAGCATGCTAGCAGGATAGAACTCAAGTATACCAAACAGACAAGAGAGAGAGAGAGAGAGAGGAAGAGAGACAGAGAGAGCATGCTAGCAGGATAGAACTCAAGTAAACCAAACAGACAAGAGAGACAGAGAGAGAGCATGCTAGCAGGATAGAACTCAAGTAAACCAAACAGACAAGAGAGACAGAGAGAGAGAGCATGCTAGCAGGATAGAACTCAAGTATACCAAACAGAAAAGAGAGAGAGGAAGAGAGACAGAGAGAGAGAGAGAGCATGCTAGCAGGATAGAACTCAAGTATACCAAACAGAAAGAGAGCATTTGTGGATGACACAGGAACCATGATACACCCATGGGCGTTCACATTCATTTTTCCGGGTGGAAGGAGAGAGAGAAAAAGGGGGGTGCAGATAGCAACATTAATACAAAATCATTTTAGTTGGTAGTTTACTATGAGAAGTATCTGTTGGTAGTTTACTAGAAGTATCTGTTTGTTTACTGAAGTATCTGTTGGTAGTTACATGAAGTATCTGTTGGTAGTTTACTATGAGAAGTATCTGTTGGTAGTTTACTATGAGAAACGTCTGGCCGAATGGATTAGCGCGCGGACTGACATTCGGGAGAGCTGAGTTTGATCCCCGGTAAGGTCAATTAGTTTGTCCATAAAGACAAACATCCGAAGCTGAACAGTTTGGTGGTGACTTCACTAGCCGTACAGCCATTACATTTCTCAGGCTCATGCCCTGAACACCACCCCAGCCCCTCCTCCCCTACTCCTGTCCTACACAGCCATTGTATTAGAAAGGCAGTACAGACTGTAACAAAGTTGACCTTGTGGAAATAGAAAAGACCAGTTTCGCATAAAATTGTTTCACATCGAACAGACATTTTTCAGGGCGGATTATGAGGAATTGGAAGGGAAGGACGGGGAGGTGGAGCTTGCCCTAACTCCATACCCTTATCTTAATGTGTGGACGTCCATAGATATACTCATATACTCATGGCTTCACCGGGACCGAGTTACAATATTCTGATATTTACAACAATTCCCTCACCATGAATTGCTAATGTGTTGGTCTGTTTAAACATACACACACATACACACACTCAGACATACACACTCTCATGAACTCACACGTACACACACACACACCCACATACATACACACTCATATTCATACACGCGCATACACCCACTAAAAAAAACAAACGCGCTGAAAACTACACAACTTCACACAAACATACACATACATACACTCAAGCATACACAATATCATGGACTCACACGTGCACACATCCACAGACATACACACTCATATTCACACACACGCATACACCCACTAAAAAAAAAACGCGCTGAAAACTACACAACTTCACACAAACATACACATACATACACACACAGAATCACACACCGTTCCGCAGAATGTTACACAATATGTTATGACATTCCCAAAAATAGTTTACATGTGATAAAATGATGAGTATCGTTGTTATCTCATTCCACGTTACCCTTGGCATCCTGAATTTCTGTTTGGGAATGGAGGGGTGCTGCTCGGATGAAGATCATCACCTTCTGATATTTTGATGTCAACTCTTCAATGTTTTTTAATCGCTACTGCGCTGACATATTTCTGATACTGTCCCAGAGATAGAGAGTCTGATAAACGGACATTTGTAGGTAGTTTTAAAAAAGTGAATTGCATATCCTTTACAGGACTTTGCGAATCAACCCCAGCTTTTAAACGCTGTTTGTGATTGTTTTAAGCATTATTACGTTCAGTAGTTTGCCATTGCTTTCTGAACGGGTGGTACCATCGTCCTTTTGTTAAAATCCATGCGAAACAATTTGCAACCAAACTGGCCGCAACGTGATTCGAACTCAGAACGTCGGGGTTAATAGACCGAGTCACTAACTCCTAGGCCACAAGAGAGACTGATAAACGGACATTTGTAGGTAGAGAGACTGATAAACGGATATTTGTGGACATATTTGTATTAATTTTAAAGCAGCAGGGTTACTCTATATTTTATAGTTTTCTGAATTATATATTTGATCATTTCCTTCATATTTTACTATTTCCTTTACATTTGACGATTCCCTTCATATTTTACTATTTCCTTTATATTTGACGATTTCCTTTATATTTAACGATTCCCTTTACTATATTTTTATCCATTTCATTTATATTTGTTTCTCTCCAGTTACTCTATATGCCGCTGTTTCCTGTATTCTGTATTTGACTTCCCTGTACACTTTAAGTGCTCCTCCACTCTACGTTCAACTGTTCCCTTTGCTCCACCTGCGACTATTCCCTGTACTGTGTTAGTTTAAGTGCTCCTCCTCTCTACGTTTAACTGTCCCCTTTGCTCCACCTGCGACTATTCCCTGTACTGTGTTAGTTTAAGTGCTCCTCCACTCTACGTTCAACTGTTCCCTTTGCTCCACCTGCGACTATTCCCTGTACTGTGTTAGTTTAAGTGCTTCTCCACTCTACGTTTAACTGTCCCCTTTGCTCCTCCTGCGACTATTCCCTGTACTGTGTTAGTTTAAGTGCTCCTCCTCTCTACGTTCAACTATTCCCTTTCCTCCACCTGCGACTATTCCCTGTACTGTGTTAGTTTAAGTGCTCCTCCACTCTACGTTCAACTGTTCCCTTTCCTCCACCTGCGACTATTCTCTGTACTGTGTTAGTTTAAGTGCTTCTCCACTCTACGTTTAACTGTCCCCTTTGCTCCACACTAGACTGTTCCATCTACTCTTTTATTGCTTCCACTAATGTTTGACTGTTTACTTATGACCCACACACGCACACACACACACACACATATTCACACGTTGGCATACGCCCATGCCAGAAACACAAGTTAACTGTTGCAGAAGCCTCGTTCTGACAAAGAAATCAATAATGCATGTACAATGTAATGCACGTGTTGATGCATTCTTTCCTTGGTTGATCTGTTCGTGCAGTCTCAGCCCTCGCCTCGTCCTCGTTCTTTCTTGTTATCATTAGCCGCATGTAAGTTGTGACTAGTTATATTTAAATGGTATGGACTATGGACATGGTCTATTCTCTTGTGTGGGCCCTAAGACAATCAGTAATTGTGTGGAGTTTGAGGCAATCAGTAATTGTGTGGAGTCTAAAGCAATCAGTAATTGTGTGGAGTCTAAGGCAATTAGTAATTGTGTGGAGTTTGAGGCAATCAGTAATTGTGTGGAGTCTAAGGCAATCAGTAATTGTGTGGAGTCTAAGAGGTACAGTCTTGTCTGTGGAGACTAAGGGACACAGTCTTGTCTGTGGAGTTTAAGAGGTACAGTCTTATCTGTGGAGTTTAAGAGGTACAGTCTTGCCTGTGGAGTTTAAGAGGCACAGTCTTGTCTGTGGAGACTAAGTCTATACAATCTCGTCTATGGAATCTTAGCCACAGTCTGACATGTAAACTCTTAGACACTGTCTGACTTGTAAACTCTTAGACAATGTCTGACTTGTAGACTCTTAGACACAGTCTGACATTTAAACTCTTAGACACAGTCTGACTTGTAAACTCTTAGACACTGTGTGACTTGTAAACTATTAGACACTACACTGTCTGACATGTAAACTCTTAGACACTGTCTGACATGTAAACTCTTAGACACTGTCTGACTTGTAAACTCTTAGACACTGTGTGACATGTAGACTATTAGACACGGTCTGACGTGTAAACTCTTAGACACAGTCTGACGTGTAAACTCTTAGCCACTGTGTGACATGTAGACTATTAGACACTGTCTGACTTGTAAACTCGTAGACACTGTCTGACTTGTAAACTCGTAGACACTGTCTGACAATGATACTTACATTAACATTTCTGAAATAGAGAGGGAGAGATTGAATGTAGATTTGTGTGCAAGTTAACGAGTTTGTGTGTGTGCAAGAGCATATGTCCTTGAGTTACTCAAGTTGAGTAGATCCATCCGCTGAAAGTAGTGCATCATATAATGTGGTGTGTGTGTTTTTGAAAGGTGATTAATTGTTGATAACAAATATCGATAATTTAGTGGATGTTTGAGTGGGAATCCAGATGAGAATGAGAGTTATTCAGTGCTACATAGAACCAATACTGACATACAGATACGAGTCATGGACAATATACAAACAGAGCGAAAAATATCTGAGGGTCACAGAGGTGTGGTTTTACAGAAGAATGATGAGAACCCCATAGACTGCTAAAATGACTAATGTAGACTAGACCTGGTTGCAATTAATGTAGACTAGACCTGATTGCAATAAATGTAGACTAGACCTGGTTGCAATCAATGTAGACTAGACCTGGTTGAAATCAATGTAGACTAGACCTGGTTGCAATCAATGTAGACTAGACCTGGTTGCAAATCAATGTAGACCAGACCTGGTTGCAATCAATGTATTTTATTTTAGCTTTTAGTTAACAACGTAGACTAGACCTGGTTGCAATCAATGTCTTTTATCTTGGCTTTAAGTTAGCAATGTAGACTAGACCTAGCTGCAATCAATGTAGACTAGACCTGGTTGCAGTCAATGTAGACCAGACCTGGTTGCAATCAATGTAGACCAGATCTGGTTTCAATCAATGTAGACTAGACCTGGTTGCAATCAATGTAGACCAGACCTGGTTGCAATCAATGTAGACTAGACCTGGTTGCAATCAATGTAGACTAGACCTGGTTGCAGTCAATGTAGACCAGACCTGTTTGCAAACAATGTAGACTAGACCTGGTTTCAATCAATTTAGACCAGACCTGGTTTCAATCAATGTAGACCAGACCTGGTTTCAATCAATGTACACCAGACCTGGCTGCAATCATAGTAGACCAGACCTGATTTCAATTAATGTAGACCAGACCTGGTTGCAATCGATGTCTTTTATCTTGGCTTTAAGTTAACAATGTAGACTAGACCTGGTTGAAACCTTTATCGTGGCTTAAAGTTAACAATGCAAACCTCATTTGCTAGGGTCACGGGGTCAAAAGTCAAATGTAACAATGAGACATGAAAATGAGCACAAGACGGAAGAAACAGGTCTGGGCAAGATGGCAGTCTGGGTAAGATGGTATTCTAAACTTTGTGATGAAGATGTTCTCTCTCCATCTCTAGCAGGTTCTCCCGTCTCCTCTAATGTCATATTCAATGTGTTTTTAATGTTATTGACGTCTTTCTTGTCTTCTAAGAGTCATGCCCTCCATTACTGTTCTCTCCAAACCACTGTGACATTCAATGTGACAAACGTATATCTGCGTCCCAGACATGATGTGACATTGAATGTGACAACGTATATCTCGTCCCAGACATGATGTCACATTCAATGTGACAAACGTATATCTGCGTCCCAGGCATGATGTGAAATTCAATGTGACAAACATATATTCGTCCCAGACATGATGTGACATTCAATGTGACAAACGTATATCAGCGTCCCAGACATGATGTGACATTCAATGTGACAAACGTATATCAGCGTCCCAGACATGATGTGACATTCAATGTGATAACGTATATCCGTCCGACATGATGCTCATGTCCCTCATGTCATCATGTAAACGTATATCTGTCCCAGGCATGATGTGAAATTCATTGACAAATATATCTGCGTCCCAGACATGATGTGACATTCAATGTGACAAACATATATCTGCGTCCCAGACATGATGTGACATTCAATGTGACAAACGTATATCAGCGTCCCAGACATGATGTGACATTCAATGTGATAAACGTATATCTGCGTCCCAGACATGATGTCACATTCAATGTGACAAACGTATATCTGCGTCCCAGACATGATGTGACATTCAATGCTGACAAACGTATATCTGCGTCCCAGACATGATGTGACATTCAATGTGACAAACGTATATCTGCGTCCCAGACATGATGTTGATAAAAGCCCACGCTTGTTTGTCGGGCTTGCAAGGGCAGCAAAGAATAGTGACAGATACCTCAAGGAGGTCATAAGAGGCGACTGAGGTAGGGGACTAAGTAACAAAAGTAAATAAGGCGTCCAGAATCGATGTGGCCTCTTGTAGGCGCACTCTGCACAAATACACGCTCTTAGGCTCAAATCACATACGCATCACGAAGAGTGGTTTAACATGAGGTCGATAAAAGTGTTTGAAGAAGAAGTAAAGATCACTATTCTCTGTCTTCATATCTCTGTCTTCATGTCTCTGTCTTCATATTCTCTGTCTTCACATCTCTGTCTTCATGTCTCTCTGTCTTCATGTCTCTCTGTCTTCATATTCTCGTCTTCATGTCTCTCTTCGTCTATCTGTCTTCATGTCTCTCTGTCTTCATGTCGTCTTCATGTCTCTCTATGTCTCTCTGTCTTCATGTCGTCTTCATGTTCTCTGTCTTCATATCTCTCTGTCTTCATGTCTCTCTGTCTTCATATCTCTCTGTCTCATATTCTCTTCTTCATGTTCTCTGTCTTCATGTCTCTCTGTCTTCATTCTCTGTCTTCATGTCTTCTGTCTTCATGTCTCTGTCTTCATGTCTCTCTGTCTTCATGTTCTCTGTCTTCATGTCTCTCTGTCTTCATGTCTCTGTCTTCTGTCTCTCTGTCTTCATGTTCTCTGTCTTCATGTTCTCTGTCTTCATGTCTCTCTGTCTTCATGTCCTCTGTCTTCATGTTCTCTGTCTTCATGTCTCTCTGTCTTCATGTTCTCTGTCTTCATGTTCTCTGTCTTCATGTTCTCTTCTTCATGTCTCTCTGTCTTCATGTCTCTCTGTCTCATTTCTCTGTCTTCATGTTCTCTGTCTCTCATGTCTCTCTGTCTATGTCTCTGTCTTCATATTCTCTGTCTTCATGTTCTCTGTCTTCATGTCTCTCTGTCTTCATGTCTCTCTGTCTTCATGTCTCTCTGTCTTCATGTCTCTCTGTCTTCATGTTCTCTGTCTTCATGTTCTCTGTTTTCATCTTCTTGTCTCTCATGTCTCTCGATCTTCATGTCTCTCTGTCTTCATGTCTCTCTGTCTTCATGTCTCTCTGTCTTCATTTCTCTGTCTTCATTTCTCTGTCTTCATGTTCTCTGTCTTCATGTCGTCTCTCTGTCTCATGTCTCTCTGTCTTCATGTTCTCTGTCTTCATGTCTCTCTGTCTTCATGTTCTCTGTCTTCATGTTCTCTGTCTTCATATTCTCTGTCTTCATGTTCTCTGTCTTCATGTTCTCTGTCTTCATGTCTCTCTGTCTTCATGTTCTCTGTCTTCATGTTCTCTGTCTTCATGTTCTCTGTCTTCATGTTCTCTGTCTTCATGTTCTCTGTCTTCATGTTCTCTGTCTTCATGTTCTCTGTCTTCATGTTCTCTGTCTTCATGTTCTCTGTCTTCATGTTCTCTGTCTTCATGTTCTCTGTCTTCATGTTCTCTGTCTTCATGTTCTCTGTCTTCATGTTCTCTGTCTTCATGTTCTCTGTCTTCATGTCTCTCTGTCTCATGTTCTGTCTTCATATTCTCTGTCTTCATGTTCTCTGTCTTTCATTTCTCTGTCTTCATGTTCTCTGTCTTCATGTTCTCTGTCTTCATGTCTTTCTGTCTTCATGTCTCTCTGTCTTCATGTTCTCTGTCTTCATATTCTCTGTCTTCATGTTCTCTGTCTTCATGTTCTCTGTCTTCATGTCTCTCTGTCTTCATGTTCTCTGTCTTCATGTTCTCTGTCTTCATGTCTCTCTGTCTTCATGTTCTCTGTCTTCATGTCTTCTGTCTTCATGTTCTCTGTCTTCATGTTCTCTGTCTTCATGTTCTCTGTCTTCATGTTCTCTGTCTTCATGTTCTCTGTCTTCATGTTCTCTGTCTTCATGTTCTCTGTCTTCATGTCTCTCTGTCTTCATGTTCTCTGTCTTCATGTTCTCTGTCTTCATGTTCTCTGTCTTCATGTTCTCTGTCTTCATGTTCTCTGTCTTCATGTTCTCTGTCTTCATGTTCTCTATCTTCATTTCTCTGTCTTCATATTCTCTGTCTTCATATTCTCTGTCTTCATATTCTCTGTCTTCATGTCTGGTCGGATGTATATTTGTCCTATTCTCTGTCTTCATGTCTAGTTGGATGTATATATTGTTCCTATTCTCTGTCTTCATGTCTGGTCGGATGTATATTTGTCTTACTCTCTGTCTTCATGTCTGGTAGGATATATATATTGTTCCTATTCTCTGTCCAGGACGTACTAATAAAGTTTATTTATAGAACATGTTTTCAAATGATTTGATTTGATTCTTTAATGTTTATATGATGGGCTAAGATTCACATTTATATTCAAAGACACAGTTACTTGATTGATTGATTAATTGATATGATCATCATCATTGCACTTCGGTGAATAACCATGTGTACTCTATCCTCTAGCTTACACAGAAAGATCTCAGTGGTAGTGCCCAAACACCGTAGCACCGGAGAAGACGCCACAGCAATATTTGAAGATGGTGAAATGTTTTGAAAGAATTTTATGTAAATATATTTTAATGAATTTTGTCCAGGCAGCGACTTTCCAGCCTACAATTATCGATTTTAAAACTGCCTGGCGTTCTGTTATGTGCTTACATTGAACAATGGTTCTATTGTTTTATCATCCGTTTCAAATGGACTAGAAACTCGATCTCATCTACATTGTAAACAGAGACTATGAACAAATATTTTGATTGTTGCAGCGAATGATGGTACTGCTGAACAAGGTCGACATCTTATCTCCACACAGAGACTAGAAATCGATCTCATCTTAACATTTGTAAACATGGAGAACAGAACAAATTTATTTGATGTGCACTTGTGTTATAAACTGATACTTAATACTGATTACTCTCCTCCGTAAGAGAAGTAGTAGATACTATTTCAAACTGTTGTAAACAATGGAATACAGACTATTAATGATGTCCACTTTGTGTCCACTAACTTTACTACCTGTATTACCTGTTTGTTAAAACCTGTAGTCCCTGTGGGGTGTGCCACTGGAACACTGAGATAAGAATTTAATGGTTGCCAAGCTATGCATCACTTGTTAGAGAGGTGTGGGACAGTAGGGAACACGAGACTAAGTTTGTAGCTGCAGTCACTTGTTAGAGCCAGGTGTGGGACAGTAGGGAACACGAGACTAAGGAATTTAATGGTTGCAAGGCTAGTGCAGTCACTTGTTAGAGCCAGGTGTGGGACAGTGGGGAACACGAGACTAAGTTGCTAGTGCAGTCACTTGTTAGAGCCAGGTGTGGGACAGTGGGAACACGAGACTAAGTTGTAATGTGCAGTATGCCTAGAGCCAGGTGTGGGACAGTGGGGAACACGAGACTAAGTTGCTAGTGCAGTCACTTGTTAGAGCCAGGTGTGGGACAGTGGGGAACACGAGACTAAGTTGCTAGTGCAATCACTTGTTAGACCCAGGTGTGGGACAGTGGGGAACACGAGACTAAGTTGCTAGTGCAGTCACTTGTTAGAGCCAGGTGTGGGACAGTGGGGAACACGAGACTAAGTTGCTAGTGCAATCACTTGTTAGAGCCAGGTGTGGGACAGTGGGGAACACGAGACTAAGTTGCTAGTGCAGTCACTTGTTAGAGCGATGTGTGGGACAGTGGGGAACACGAGAATAAGTTGCAAGGCTAGTGCAGTCACCACGAAATTGTTCAGGGTAGGATTTTTCTTTATGCCCCGACAAAAAAAACTCCTTGGCCTTACCGGTGATTCTTTCTTCTTCTTTTTCTTTGAACACTTCATCTCGACTACATGTTAACCAACCTGTGTGATTTGTATGTGACCTGAGCCTAAGAGCGATTCTACTTTGTGCCAGTTATGCGCCTACAAGTAAGTTAGTACATCCGATTTATGCAGATGCTTTTTATTTATTAGGGTAGCTTCCTAGGTCCCACATGTCGCCTCTTACGATATGCCTTGTAGGTCGCAGTTGTACTATTCTTCGCTTCCTTGCGGCCCCAGAACCACACGGGCGACCGGAGATTGAACCTGGGTCTCCCGAATTAAAACCCCCACGGTCTAATCCACTCGGCCAGATGCTATCTACTTTACGTAACTTTGCTGAAGTCATAATAAATATGGCGAGCTTGCACACTCACTTCTTCCTCTACCAGGGAATTTTCTGTTTGTTAAGAGCGGGCAAACAAACGTCAATAGCAGGAGAGCTCGACCTGTATTCATTCTTGATTGACTGCCTGATCGATATTCAATATGACTCATATGTGTGTCTGTGTAGCTTGATCTGTCAGCACACACGGAGTACACATCTCTCTTTCTGGATTATTAGTTGACTTCACGCTCGTGTGTTGCTGGGGCTCTCAAGGGGAGCAAAGAATAGTAACACTACCACCAACAAGGCATGTCGTAAGAGGCGACTGGGGTATTGGCCTAGGGACGCTACCCTAGTAAATAAAAGCGTTGCAGAAATCGGATGTGCTGGCCTACTTGTAGTGGCATAACTGGCACAACGTACAATCGCTCTTAGACTCAGATCACATACAAATCACACAGAACGATTTAACAAGTGGTCGATATTGAGCGTTGGAAGAAGAAGAAGAAAGTAGTTCTCGACCGAGAGAGGAATATATAATAATATTAATTTCTTCCGTGACATTATACGATATATATGGACTGCAAGCAATTTCTCCATACCGCTCTTCCCTGAGCATCTCGTTCAATCTCTTCTAAACTATTGACTGCGATATTTCTCTCCTCTCTCAGTCAAGCTTGTTCCAGGGTTTCTCAACTGCGTCCTTTCTTCCTGAAACCCTTTCTTCCTGAAACCCTTTCTTCCTGGAACCCTTTCTTCCTGGAACCCTTTCTTCCTGGAACCCTTTCTTCCTGAAACCTTTTTCCTGGAACCCTTTCTTCCTGAAACCCTTTCTTCCTGAAACCCTTTCTTCCTGAAACCCTTTCTTCCTGGAACCCTTTCTTTTCTTCCTGGAACCCTTTCTTTCTCCTGAACCCTTTCTTCCTGAAACCCTTTCTTCCTGGAACCCTTTCTTCCTGGAACCCTTTCTTCCTGGAACCCTTTCTTCCTGGAACCCTTCTTCCTGAACCCTTTCTTCCTGGAACCCTTTCTTCCTGGAACCCTTTCTTCCTGGAACCCTTTCTTCCTGAAACCCTTTCTTCCTGAAACCTTCCCTGAAACCTTCTTCCTGAACCCTTTCTTCCTGGGAAACCCTTTCTTCCTGGGAACCTTTCTTCCTGAATTTCTTCCTGGAACCCTTTCTTCCTGAAACCCTTTCTCAACTTCAATACTGCTTTGTAATTCTTTGATTATTTCTTCCAAGTATGCCAACATATCTCCATCTTTTTCTTCTTATAACAGTTGTTACTAGTGGTTGACCAGACATTACTGTGTTTTCATCATCTCACCTGAATTCATTCCATTTTATGTTCCTTATTTTACAGACATCTATTTTCAAATGTTCAATTACTTTCTATATCTTGTCATTTTCAAATCTCGATGTCGTCATGCCATCACACAATCTGTACTGGTTACGCCATCTTCTTATCAAAGATCTTCTGTCGAGTTTTTCAACAAACTTTATCTAGTAACACTGTGATGTGTTACAAGAATGCATGCTGGCAGACAAAAGTTGTAACTCACAAAGAACCGGTGTCGTTGTCGCCACCTGATGGACATACTAGGGAGAATCGACACTTTGGACTAATTTGTTCGACGTGCAGTGATGGTGATCCGACGACTAAACTAAACTAAACACTGTGTAGATTATTTTATCAACAATATTTGCATGAATTATCTACTTTGTCCATGTTCTGTCAACAATATTCTCACAAACATTTTACGTTTTCAATTTCATCTCATCATTACTGACAGAAACTCTCTACTTCACCCTTTTCCCCTCTCCCCTCCCCAAGTTAGTTATTGGGGTGGATCAACTGCTATTAGAATATGCAAATGAACGTCCCTACTCCCCCCACCCCGTTAATTAATGTTTGTTGTACAAGAACTCGTAAGTTTTCTGTTTGCTGAAGCTGATCTGGAAACCATGTCACAGATAATGGTTGATTAGAACAATGCAGGCAGTGGGGTCAGGAGGGTCATGGTCGAACAATTACGCGGCTGGATCCGGTTGTTTATGATAATGACGTGTTTCCAGAATGACAATGCTGTGTGGATGAAACCCAGACAAATGACTAACATCTTGCTCTCAGTTCTGGAAACTACACATTAGCCTAGCTGTTGTTGTTTACTCTGCTCATGCACATAGGCGTAGACATACATTTTTTCCATGTGGAAAGGGGGGAACAAAATGAATAATACAATATTTTAGTTCGTAGTTTGCTACGAAATGAGTGCTTTAGACGAGGATTCCAGATGGAACTGTGCTTGGAAGAAGAGCGAGAGGAAGACCTAGATCACGATGGGTGCAGGTTGTCATTGACGATCTGAGAATGACTGCTGCTGACGCCGGTCATCTTGCACTGAACAGAGAGTTTTTCAGGACTACTGTCATAGGAGCCAAGTTCCAGAAGGGACACGTTACTTGATGTTGATGATGAGTTTGCTACACAAGTTACTTGATGTTGATGATGAGTTTGCTACACAAGTTACTTGATGTTGATGATGAGTTTGCTACACAAGTTACTTGATGATGAGTTTGCTACACAAGTTACTTGATGATGAGTTTGCTACACAAGTTACTTATTGATGAGTTTGCTACACAGTTACGATGTGAGCAAGTACTTGATGTTGAGTTGCACAAGGTTACTTGATGTTGATGATGAGTTTGCTCAGGTTACTTGATGTTCATGATGAGTTGTACAGAAGGAAGTTACTTGATGTTGATGTGAGTTTGCTACACAAGTTACTTGATGTTGATGTGAGTTTGCTACAAAGTTACTTGATGATGAGTTTGCTACACAAGTTACTTGATGATGAGTTTGCTACACAAGTTACTTGATGATGAGTTTGCTACACAAGTTACTTGATGATGAGTTTGCTACAAAAGTTACTTGATGATGAGTTTGCTACACAAGTTACTTGATGTTGATGATGAGTTTGCTACACAAGTTACTTGATGTTGATGATGAGTTTTCTACAAAAGTTACTTGATGATGAGTTTGCTACACAAGTTACTTGATGTTGAGTTTGCTACTTGAGATGAGTTTAGTCTTGATGATGAGTTTGCTACAAAAGTTACTTGATGATGAGTTTGCTACAAAAGTTACTTGATGATGAGTTTGCTACGTGGTAATGGAGAAGACCAGATTTGCATAAACTGTTTAATCAAAAAGCAATTTTTCAGGGATAGAGAACTTGTCCCACCTTGGCTTAACATATGAACGCCCATAGATGGCGAAAACTGTAGCGAATGACGTACAATTGATGCTGCATATGTTTTCAGTAGGACAGATGCACGTGTGGTGCCCGGGTCTGCAAGGGAAGCAAAGAATAGTACCACTACGACCTACAATGCAACCTACTGATGCTACCCAAGTAAATAAAAAGCAGCGCAGAGATATGATGTACTGGTCTACTTGTAGGTGCATAACTGACACAACGTACAATCGCTCTTAGGCTCATATCACATACAAATCACACAGAGTGGAAGAAGAAGAATAAGGACAGATTTGCCTAATGCATAAAGCGTTCGCCTCATCGTCTCGGCCTCAAGATGGTTGTGAGTTCAATCACACACTCGACATTGCACACGTACTGTAAGGAATTGGCCCTCCTACCTAATGTACACTAGGGTCTAGAAATATGAATTAGCAAGCACTTCATATCGTAAGGTCTGAGAAGGCTACAGGAAATGTGATTTGATTTTTGATACGTTTTTAGTAGACTTCTTAGGAGAAGAATAGGTAGGTACAACTGGGGAGATCAGATTAGCAGTATCAGACTCCAAGACACCTGGGAGATCAGATTAGCAGTATCAGACTCCAAGACACTGGGAGATCAGTTAGCAGTATGAGACTCAGAACTAAATGTTCTGGATGATATAAATGTGGTCACAGATAGCTACGCTGCGTCAGTGCCGGGAAAAATCCGAAGTTCGAGGCAAGTATGGGCTAAAAAGTATCTGTGTGTACACACACGGTTAGATTACTGGAAACTCGGATCTTTGGGCGTCTAAATTATAAATGCCTCTGAAGTCGGAGTAAGTCTTGCCTGATTGACAAGGGACACTGGGGACATGGAAAGCAAGCTTTCACTCAAAAACCAGTCAGTTGCGTCATATTAGTCGCGCTGACTACGCCTGTATTCAAATCGGGTGAACGGGACAAGAAAATATATCAAGAAATAGTTACAAAAGAGACGATAGCGATAAGTTGTGCATTCTCCGAGGACAATGAGAAATAAAGGCGACCAAGAACTACACTGCATACAGCAGGGATAGCGAAGAAAATGTCAATCTACTGACACATGGAGCTCAGGAGACGAACTTTGAAGCAGAATTCAAAGGCACGTGTGAGATGTGAAGTGTTTACGCAGAATGCTGCGAGTATCAAGAAGAGACCAGTTTAGAAATGAAGACATCAGGAAAAAAGTGGGTACAACCTCAGTACTGAACTTCATCAAGAAACAACAAATTAAATGGTTCAGTCACACAGAAGCAAAGACTCTCCTGAAACAATCCAGGAAAATGATCTGGAGAAAAACAAATGGAGGATACAACCCAGAGCACGACAGTATAAATACACTAAACAGAAAAGCACAGACCACAGTCTTCAGACTTAGAACGGGACACTGAAGTCTCAGAGCACACCTCCACATAATGGGTCTCAGGGACTCGGCATCCTGCACCTGTGAAGCACCAAAGCAGTCCCCAGAGCACATCCTGCAAGACTGCCCTAGTCTGAGTAGTGAGAGATTGGAGATCTGGCCAACAGAAACAACACTACAAGATAAACTATGGGGAACCGGTGAAGACCTCAAGAGCACCGCCCTGTTTATGACACATACCGGAGTAGTCGCATAGCAAAAGTTGATCGCAGAAGGTTTGGTCACATAAGCAGGTTACCAACAGACATTTCGCCTCAAAGAGCAAAGCTACTCCGATATTGTGGATACAAAGCAAATGGTCGGTCACGCAAAAGATGTACCTTAGAGATAACAGAGGCGACGAAAACACTGTTTATGAAGCGCACACTAAAACCTGTTCTAGAAATCCCATTTTATCCTGAAGTGTGAGGCAATACACGATTGGAGAACAGAATAAGAATAAAATTAAGTATGAGGTAGTGAGAAAGGCGAAGAAGGGCTGAAAGAAGTGTGTTGAAGATCTATGATCCGTTGGGAGTTGAAATGTGAAGATGAAGAAGAAGTAGAAGAAAGAAAGGCACAAGATAGAATTGATTGCGCCCGTATGGTGCCGGGGCCTGCAAGGGAAGCAAAGAACAGAACCACTGAAAAACTACAGGGCATGTCGTAAGAGGCAACTGATGTAGGACCTATGGAAGTTACCCTAGTAAATAAAAAGCATTGCAGGAAACGGATGTGCTGGCCTACTTGTAGGCGCATAACTAGCACAACGTACAATAGCTCTTTGGCTTAGATCACATACAAATCGCAAAGAGTGGTTAACAAATGGTCGATATGGAGCGTAGGAAGAAGAAGAAGAAGAAGAATTGATTGGAAATTGAGTGTGTATGCCTTATGTTTCAATGGGCTCGTCGAGGACTGATGACGACAATGATGATGATTTTGCAGTTTGCCTCGAATAATTCAGATCACCACCCCTTAGTTATTCTCCACTGTAGTCTTCCCAGTTTGAATGTATCGTTACTGATTTGTCTTCTTGGTACTGATCTCATCAATTGTGTACATAGACCATGAGTGCAAATCATAGAGAACAAGGCAGATCGATAGTTGGCTGCACGTACAGGCACACACACAAAAGTGAGTCAGGCTTGGCATTTATTGATCTGTTAGTCAAGTCTTGCTGGGAACCGTACAAGCTGCAAATGTGTGCAACAAAAAACAAAGGTACAAGATTGAACCTGTTAACTGGCGTGTATCTGTGTTTAGTCAACTATGATGCTTCTTTATTCAATACAGAAACACAAATGTACACATGTTTTGCTTGTCTAATCATCACCATTTTCTTTTGGTAGTACATTTTTTTAATACTTTAGAAACATTTTCATTATCATTTGTCGATAAATGGTCTTCTTCTTCTTCGAATTCTCAATATCGAATACTTGTTATCCACTTTTTGCAATTTGTATGTGATCTGAGATTAAGAGCGTTTGTACGTTGTGCCAGTTATGCGACTACAAGTAGGCCAGCACATCCGATTTCTGCGATGCTTTTTATTTACTAGGTAGCTTCCCTAGGTCCTACATAAGTCACCACTTTCGACATGCCTTGTAGGCCGTAGAAGTACTATTCTTTGCTCCCCATGCGAGCCCCAGCACCACACTGGCAGATAAATGGTTTAAAGCCGAAGGATTGTCTTCCTTATACCGGGTTTTTATTCCATATGGCTTGGTCCCTCTCAGCAGAAATGCTGCGCCACCTGCCGAGAGTATTGCATAAACAGGCATCGGGCCATTCTTGTAGAGACATTATGAGTCATATAGGAAAAACATTGCACTCAACTCAATCCTTCGCTTATAGACTCTCATCATCACCATCATCAGGTGCCGTGCCGGCTGGCCTAGGCAATCATGGATCTCAACTCTCTGTCTCTGGTGTTTGCTATCATCTCAGATGTTGACTCTCTTCCGTACCATGACGCAAGACTATAACAATTGTCTCTCTCTGTCTTCCTCTGTCTCGTATTACCTCAATTTGACCAGTTGTTACAATGTGTTCTGAACCTGCCTTTCTCATCACAAAGTCGGTAGGCAAACGATTACACAAGGCAGTAAACTAACTCCTTTAGACAACCTTGAATCTATTGATATATGTTCAGAGCGTCCTGTCATCGGTACGTCAAATAAGGTCAGATTAATTGATTGATTGACAAGTCCTTTATCATTGCACTCATGTTAATAGTGAAACACGTACAAACAAAGTACTATAGTTTTACAAAATACATAAACAGTGACGATAAACAGCAACGTTTCGACCAACAAGGCCTTTATCAAGCAAACGAACAAACAGGAGTGACAAATTAAAATGAAACACAAACACTATTTACCAAGTTTTACTGCAGTCTTCCCCTATTTCGATATTCGTCGCCATATTGCTGCAACTATTCGTTGTGACGTAGTAGGTAAGATTTAATAGTTACGTTGGTATTTGGTCGTCCATTTGTGTTTCATTTTAATTTGTCACTCCTGTTTGTTCGTTTGCTTGATAAAGGCCTTGTTGGTCGAAACGTTGCTGTTTATCGTCACTGTTTATGTATTTTGTAAAACTATAGTACTTTGTTTGTACGTGTTTCACTATTTACTAAGTTTTACTGCAGTCTTCCCCCTATTTCGACACTCATATTAATAACCATGTGTGCTTTGATCTCTTTCTAACACAGGACGACCTCAGTGAAAATCACGAACTCTGTTGCACCAGCGAGAGTCCCCGATGCAGTTTTTAGGACTGCGGAAAAATTTAGTAATTAAGATTATATTTTTCATGAATTGTTTAAACAATCGATTTTTCTAACTGGCAAGGGCTCTTTTACGTTTCCAACACGAACGTGCATCTACGTTTTATCATCGGTCTCCGATAGAGAAAGGAACTCAACCTATATTAGAGCAGGGAACACTGAAGAAAAAGGAACAACCTATATTAGAGCAGGGAACACTGAAGAGAAAGAAACTCATCTTATATTAGAGCAGGGAACACTGAAGAGAAAGGAACTCAACCTATATTAGAGCAGGGAACACTGAAGAAAAGAGAACTCAACCTATATTAGAGCAGGGAACACTGAAGAAAAAGGAACTCAACCTATATTAGAGCAGGGAACACTGAAGAAGTAGCCGGATTTCTCTCCAAGAAGAAAGGAGGGGAGGGGGTGAAGAACCGATAATTTTTTAGCGAGAGGATATCACATTAACTTCACACCACAGGTGCCTCAAGTAAATTGAATAAAGCTGTTGAGTAAATTGAGTTGATTAAATTAAGTTGATTAAATTAAGTTGATTAAATTAAGTTGATTAAATTAAGTTGATTAAATTAAGTTGATTAAATTAAGTTGAGTAAATTGAGTTGAGTAAATTGAGTTGAGTAAATTGAGTTGAGTAAATTGAGTTGAGTAAATTGAGTTGAGTAAATTAAGTTGAGTAAATTAAGTTGAGTAAATTGAATAAAACTGTCAAACGAAAATCGTGGCATATCCTTTACGTAACGTCGCCACCAGCCACAATAAACGAGTCGTTGACTTTATATGCACCACTTATACGTTCAGTATTTTGCCATTGCTTTCTGAACGATGAGATCTATTTTTACGGTTCGTAAGACTCGAAAGGAACTAAACTGCCTGCCACGGAGTTTGAAACAGGTAGACTTCAGTTGTGATCGAGATCACTAACACTGAAGCTACAGCCGCCCACGTACATATATAACTACATCAAACTGTAGCAAATGTTTATTAAGTGTCCTAGGATGTCCTGACACCCGTGAGTTACCGGGGTTCTCAAGAGGAGCAAAGAATAGTAACACTGAATTGTAACACTGGGACTTACAAGGCATGTCGTAAGAGGCGACTGAGGTATTGGCCTTGGGAAACTACCCTACTAAATTAAAAGCGTCGTAGAAATTAAATGTGCTGGCCTACTTGCAAGCGCATAACTGACATAACGTACAATCGCGCTTAGGCTCGTATCACAAACAAATCACGAAGAGTGGTTAACAAGTGGTTAACAAGTGGTCGACATAGAGCGATCGAAGAAGAAGAAGAAGAATGGTTTTGGTGACAAGTATTTAGAATTTTTTTTTTTTAAATATGTTAATGACCCACTCTAATTCTAGTTCACTCTGAGATATGTATTACGGACCAGGTAGGCTGCCAGAGAGACCAATCAGACAGGGATACCAACTAACAGACAGACAGATAGGAAAACTGATAGCTACAACAAATCTGGCCACTGTTGCTGCCAGCCCTCACACGCGTAGTTTTCTCTCCTGCCTAGGATTCCATAGAAACGAATTTCAGTTCTGTATTCACCATTGAGTCACTGAAACGCGTGCAGGAAGTAAATGTCAGCGATGGACAGCCTCGTGTCTGACTCATTCACGCGCTGATGCTGTGTGGCAGCGTTGCCGACGAGAGCAGACAAGTCGGTCAATGCTAAGCTTGAAATTTATTTATCCAAATAATTATCGGCAACAAAACGCTGCTAAAAATATTGGAGATACTAGTTCCTTGATCATTCGGTATTTGTTATAACACGACGGCAACACGGATATAGATCTTGTGTTGGAGGTAGATAGGTCAAGTGCAGCCATCTTTTCAACTTGAGCTGCGACACTTGAGGTCTTTTTTTGGGGTAACAATTTGCATGCGCACAATTAGCGACGCGCAGGTTTATCGGTTAGATTTACTTGTGAGTATAGTTTGGTATTGCTATCATGATTATAGTTAGTTATGCACGGTGTTCTTCTGCTCAGTTGACGCCCTGGACTGCTATAGAACTGATTAACAGATGCCATCTACAACATAATTTCTCAAACTCTTAGTGTGTGTTTGTGCGTGTGTTTGTGTGTGTGTTTGTGCTTGTGCCGTGTGCGTGTGTGTAGGATATCTACCAGTTGTATGTGTGTAAGTGAGAACCAGATTGATTGACAGCTAATCCATTCTATATTCATAGAATATGTGTGCCTGATTACGGTGCCTGTTCTCTGTCTGCGTATCACAGGCTTAACTTATGCGTGGCATATTTATCTAACTGACAGAGAGTGAAGGATACAACAACGCTTATATCGTTAAGTAAATTTGTGCCAGGTCTGACCAAATTGTCGACTATTTAATGTGACGCCTGCAAATATATTCAGTGGATACTAAGTACAATTGTGATAATATTATTTTCCCCTCATCCCTGTGACTCGCCAATCCTCAGTCATACACCAGACAGGTAAGAGTATTTATGTTTAACATTCTCTCTGTTATCTGACTCGTTCTCACTATGTCTCATACCTTTCACTGTTTATTAACTCATATAGTAAGGCGAGACACTTCACAAACCATTCTGACTGTATTACTTTTTCAATAAGAAATTTCACAAACCAAAACACACACATGGAAACACAATTATTCACAAAATCCATTAACTATTTTATATCACTCGTTGTAGAGTACGGCATATAAATTTATAGAGCGCGCTTTATTATTAAAGAGATAAACGGTGCGTACAAATATGGTTTTACTGTACGTACATGAAGAGTTCTACTATACTACCAGTGTCAAACCTAGACACTGACATTACATGACAGAAGAAAACTAGTCACGACAGAGATGAAGTGTCTACGCAGGATGCTAGGAGTAACAAGAAGAGACCGATTTAGAAATGAAGACATCACGAAAAAATAGGGTACAACATTAGTACTGAACTTTATCAAGAAGCAACAAATTAAATGGTTCGGTCACATGAGCAGATTACCAACAGGCAGCGCGTCACAGAGAGAAATGCTACTCCGATACAGTGGATACAATGCAAAAGGCAGGCCAAGCAAAAGGTAGACCTCAGAGATAACAGAGGCGACGAAAGACACTATTTATGAAGTACACACAAAAGGCCGTGCTAGAAATCTCTTCTTACCCTGAAGCTGTGAGGCACACCAGGATCTGGAGAAGAGAAGAAAGACAACGTTCATATAGATGCTAGCTCCAGGTGTCTTCTTTTTAGAGCTGACAATTGATGAAAAGCAAACATGAGTAGAGAATAGATAGACACGAAGGGTTAATAATCACACATTTGCTAGATTTTGTTTGTTCAATTGTCTGTTTGTTCACTAACATGATCAGACGTACCAGCTCCACTGGGATTGTATCATCAGATGTCAGCTCCACCAGGATTGTTTCATCAGACGTACTAGCGCCACTGGGATTGTTTCATCAGACGTACCAGCTCCACTGGGATTGTTTCATCAGACGTACCAGCTCCACTGGGATTGTTTCATCAGACGTACCAGCTCCACTAGGATTGTTTCATCAGACGTACCAGCTCCACTAGGATTGTTTCATCAGATGTACCAGCTCCACTGGGATTGTGTCATCAGATGTACCAGCTCCACTGGGATTGTTTCATCAGACGTACCAGCTCCACTGGGATTGTTTCATCAGACGTACCAGCTCCACTAGGATTGTTTCATCAGACGTACCAGCTCCACTAGGATTGTTTCATCAGACGTACCAGCTCCACTAGGATTGTTTCATCAGACGTACCAGCTCCACTGGGATTGTTTCATCAGACGTACCAGCTCCACTAGGATTGTTTCATCAGACGTACCAGCTCCACTAGGATTGTTTCATCAGATGTACCAGCTCCACTAGGATTGTTTCATCAGACGTACCAGCTCCACTAGGATTGTTTCATCAGACGTACCAGCTCCACTAGGATTGTTTCATCAGACGTACCAGCTCCACTAGGATTGTTTCATCAGACGTACCAGCTCCACTAGGATTGTTTCATCAGACGTACCAGCTCCACTGGGATTGTTTCATCAGACGTACCAGCTCCACTAAGATTGTTTCATCAGACGTACCAGCTCCACTAAGATTGTTTCATCAGACGTACCAGCTCAAATGTGATTGTTTCATCAGACGTACCAGCTCCAATGTGATTGATTCATCAGACGTACCAGCTCCAATGTGATTGATTCATCAGACGTACCAGCTCCAATGTGATTGATTCAGTTGTGGATAACTTGTTCTAACGTCATTAAAAAAATATTCTTGAGAAATGGAAAAATGTCCCTGGTGTTGATTGATTGATTGATCGATTGATAGATAGGGCCATCATCTTTGTACTTCGGCGAGTAACCATGTGTGCTCTGATCTTTTTCTTAGACAGATCTCAGCTGCAGTGCACGAACTCTATGGCACCGGCGAGGGTCCCCGATGTAATTTTGAAGATGGTTTAAGATATTTATCTAGGAATTTTATGTTTAAACATTTCTAATGAATTTTGCCCATGCAGCGGCTTTCCAGCCTGCATTTATCGATTTTTTAATCTGTCAATAGTTCTTTTACGTGTTCAAATTGTACACGGAAGTTAGGTTTCATCATCCGTCTCCGATAGGACTAGAAGCTCGATCTCGCCTACACTGAGATCAGGGATCTCTGGAAAATATCCAGATGGCTTCACGAGGGAGCGATCCTAGTACCTTTGGTACGATAGACTAACACCTAACCTCTACGCCACACAGAGATACCGCCCACAGAGATACGCCCACAGAGATACCGCCACAGAGATACCGCCACAGAGATACCGGCACAGAGATACCGCCCACAGAGATACCGCCCACAGAGATACCGCCCACAGAGATACCGCCCACAGAGATACCGGCACAGAGATACCGCCCACAGAGATACGCACAGAGATACCGGCACAGAGATACCGCACAGAGATACGGCACAGAGATACCGGCACAGAGATACCGGCACAGAGATACCGGCACAGAGATACCGGCACAGAGATATGGGCACAGAGATACCGGCACAGAGATACCGCCACAGAGATACCGCCACAGAGATACCGGCACAGATACCGAGATACCGGCACAGAGATACCGGCACAGAGATACCGGCACAGAGATACCGGCACAGAGATACCGGCACAGAGATACCGGCACAGAGATACCGGCACAGAGATACCGGCACAGAGATACCGCCACAGAGATACCGGCACAGAGATACCGGCACAGAGATACCGGCACAGAGATACCGCCACAGAGATACCGGCACAGAGATACCGCCACAGAGATACCGGCACAGAGATACCGCCACAGAGATACCGCCACAGAGATACCGGCACAGAGATACCGCCACAGAGATACCGCCACAGAGATACCGCCCACAGAGATACCGGCACAGAGATACCGCCACAGAGATACCGGTTGTTACAATGTGTTCTAAACCTCCCTCCTCATCACATGCCCTAAAAATGATGACTGCCTCTTTTTTATATTGATGATAAGCTTTCTCTCTGTCTTGATCTCATTCAACACCTCAACATTAGTCATGTTAGCAGTCCATGGGTTTCTCAATCATCATAGGTCTCTTTATCTCAGGCTGCTCTATGTAGCACTGTTTAACACATAAATACGTTATATGTAGCGGAACACAAGGCACATGCTTGAACACTTAGCTACATAGAGATCCCGTATCAGGGTAGATAATTATACAAATAAAAACTGACATTTCTATAACAAAAACAAAAGAAAGATATTATTTTGGATGAAAAACAAAAACCCAGACAATTAAGAGGTCTGAATGGTGAAGTTGTTACGGAACTCGTTCTTTGTGTACATTCTTGGTACGTGGCATGTCAGTTCTTCCAATAGAGTCGCCGTCATATGGAGAAATCTGCAATGCAGTCCATACTTCGCCTTTTGGCCAAGCTAGACACTAATTTGGGTAGTATCTCCCTCCCTTACACGTATTGTGGTAGTATCTCCCTCCCTTACACAGCCTAATAAAATGTAAAAAAAAAACCCACCCAGTGAAACGTGATAGACTGACCCCACCCAGTGAAATGTGATAGACTGACCCCACCCAGTGAAATGTGATAGACCCACCAGTGAAATGTGTAGACTGACCCACCCAGTGAAATGTGATAGACTGACCCCACCCAGTGAAATGTGATAGACTGACCCCACCCAGTGAAATGTGATAGACTGACCCCACCCAGTGAAATGTGATAGACTGACCCCCACCCAGTGAAATGTGATAGACTGACCCAACCCAGTGAAATGTGATAGACTGACCCCACCCAGTGAAATGTGATAGACTGACCCCACCCAGTGAAATGTGATAGACTGACCCCCATCCAGTGAAATGTGAGAACGGTTTAAATGTGTTTTTTCCCCCAGAATATCTTTTATGTATCCAATCCTTGATTACTGGTTTTATCTATATCTCAAATTTCAAATAATTGGGTTTGTACAACTCTGAAACATGGAAAACAAGGGCGTTCATACGCTAAGGAAAGGGGACAGGTGCGTCATCATTTCCCTGGAAAATGTATTTTTGATTATAGGAATACGAATCTTGTCTTATCCATTTGCACGTAATAAACTATCTACTAAATTTTTGTTAAAATACATTTTGTCTTCCCCTCGAAACATTTACGTCTACGCCCATGATGGAAAACAACAACTATCGAAAAGGTTCATGCTTTTAAAAATGTGTTCTTGTACAGAAGATCTCATCATCCAATAGCTTGTTCTGAGCAGAACTCTCTTACCTAACAGAAGACATCATCCATAGCTTCTTCTGAGCAGAACTCTCTTACCCTAACAGAAGATCATCATCCAATAGCTTCTTCTGAGCAAACTCTCTTACCTAACAGAAGATCTCATCCAATAGCTTCTTCTGAGCAGAACTTCCTTACCTAACAGAAGATCATCATCAAATGCTTTTATGAGCAGAACTCTCTTACCTTAACAGAAGATGATCATCCAATAGCTTCTTCTAGCAGAACTTCTTTACCCAACAGAAGATCATCATCCAATAGCTTCTTCTGAGCAGAACTCTCTTACCCTAACAGAAGATCATCATCCAATACTTGTTCGAGCAGAACTCTTACCTAACAGAAGATCATATCCAATAGCTTCTCGGCAGAACTCTTACCCTAACAGAAGATCATCTCCATAGCTTCTTCTCGAAAGCAGAACTCTCTACCTAACAGAAGATCATCATCCAATAGCTTGTTCTGAGCAGAACCTCTTACCTAACAGAAGATCATCATCCAATAGCTTCTTCTGAGCAGAACTCTCACCTAACAGAAGATCATCATCCAGATGCTTCTAGCTGACAGAACTCTTACCCTAACAGAGATCATCATCCAATAGCTTCTTCGACACGAACTCTCTTACCTAACAGAAGTCCATCCAATAGCTTGATTCTGAGCAGAACTCTTACCCTAACAGAAGATCATCATCCAAGCTTGTTCTGAGCAGAACTCTCTACCTAACAGAAGATCATCATCCAATAGCTTGTTCTAGGCGAATCTTACCTAACAGAAGAATCATCCAATGCTTGTTCGAGCAGAACTCCTTACCCTAACAGAAGATCATCATCCAATAGCTTCTTCTGAGCAGAACTCTTTACGCTAACAGAAGATCATCATCAAAGCTCTTCTGAGCAGAACCTCTTACCTAACAGAAGATCATCAAAGCATGCTTCCTGGCAGAACTCTCTTACCTAACAGAAGATCATCATCCAATAGCTTCTTGAGGCAGAACTCTCTACCCTAACAGAAGATCATCATCCAATAGCTTCTTCAGTGAGCAGAACTCTCTTCCAACAGAAGATCATCATCCAATAGCTTTCTGAGCAGAACTCTACTACCTAACAGAAGATCATCATCCAATAGCTTGTTCTGAGCAGAACTCTCTTACCCTAACAGAAGATCATCATCCAATAGCTTCTTCTGAGCAGAACTCTCTTACCCTAACAGAAGATCATCATCCAATAGCTTCTTCTGAGCAGAACTCTCTTACCCTAACAGAAGATCATCATCCAATAGCTTGTTCTGAGCAGAACTCTCTTACCCTAACAGAAGATCATCATCCAATAGCTTGTTCTGAGCAGAACTCTCTTACCCTAACAGAAGATCATCATCCAATAGCTTGTTCTGAGCAGAACTCTCTTACCCTAACAGAAGATCATCATCCAATAGCTTGTTCTGAGCAGAACTCTCTTACCCTAACAGAAGATCATCATCCAATAGCTTCTTCTGAGCAGAACTCTCTTACCCTAACAGAAGATCATCATCCAATAGCTTCTTCTGAGCAGAACTCTCTTACCCTAACAGAAGATCATCATCCAATAGCTTCTTCTGAGCAGAACTCTCTTACCCTAACAGAAGATCATCATCCAATAGCTTCTTCTGAGCAGAACTCTCTTACCCTAACAGAAGATCATCATCCAATAGCTTCTTCTGAGCAGAACTCTCTTACCCTAACAGAAGATCATCATCCAATAGCTTCTTCTGAGCAGAACTCTCTTACCCTAACAGAAGATCATCATCCAATAGCTTGTTCTGAGCAGAACTCTCTTACCCTAACAGAAGATCATCATCCAATAGCTTCTTCTGAGCAGAACTCTCTTACCCTAACAGAAGATCATCATCCAATAGCTTCTTCTGAGCAGAACTCTCTTACCCTAACAGAAGATCATCATCCAATAGCTTGTTCTGAGCAGAACTCTCTTACCCTAACAGAAGATCATCATCCAATAGCTTCTTCTGAGCAGAACTCTCTTACCCTAACAGAAGATCATCATCCAATAGCTTCTTCTGAGCAGAACTCTCTTACCCTAACAGAAGATCATCATCCAATAGCTTCTTCTGAGCAGAACTCTCTTACCCTAACAGAAGATCATCATCCAATAGCTTGTTCTGAGCAGAACTCTCTTACCCTAACAGAAGATCATCATCCAATAGCTTGTTCTGAGCAGAACTCTCTTACCCTAACAGAAGATCATCATCCAATAGCTTGTTCTGAGCAGAACTCTCTTACCCTAACAGAAGATCATCATCCAATAGCTTGTTCTGAGCAGAACTCTCTTACCCTAACAGAAGATCTCATCATCCAATAGCTTGTTCTGAGCAGAACTCTCTTACCCTAACAGAAGATCATCATCCAATAGCTTGTTCTGAGCAGAACTCTCTTACCCTAACAGAAGATCATCATCCAATAGCTTCTTCTGAGCAGAACTCTCTTACCCTAACAGAAGATCATCATCCAATAGCTTGTTCTGAGCAGAACTCTCTAACCCTAACAGTCCTTCTCTCATAGACCAGATATCCCTGCTCAAATCGTCAGTCAAATCCTAACCAATATTTCATGATCTTCCTCTTCTTCTCTTTGCTGAAATGTCTCCTTTTATAATGGTCTTCTCCAACACTTCATGTCTCTTTATGTCCAAAATACTTCAATTTTTCTCATTTTTATTTGTAGCATCAGCCAGTTTTCTTTGATTTTGAGTTCTTTCTAGATAGATCATTTCTTCTCTTC
This sequence comes from Arion vulgaris, assembly GCA_020796225.1. Classification (NCBI taxonomy): domain Eukaryota; kingdom Metazoa; phylum Mollusca; class Gastropoda; order Stylommatophora; family Arionidae; genus Arion; species Arion vulgaris. The sequence goes on from CM036773.1 coordinate 32,499,988, forward strand.
TGTCCATGATATACAGAGGACTCTTCTGTAACGCTTATATTCAAAAGCTCGACGTCAAAGGCGAATTTAAAACAACTGCGCGCCAGGATTAGTGAGCTGGCACTAACCAAGATCCTACCCCACCTCCACATGGTGTTCCTGAAAACAGACAATAGTTCCTGTCTGGCTAAGCGGGTAGGGATCGAGAGAGAGCAACTATGGTATAGGTAGTGATGCAGACGTAGTCATGTTGGATGAGATCCGCTCTCAACACAGACGAGCGGATCCCAGAGTGATTATTAATGCACATCTCTCCCGACCGATGGGAAAAGCTGAACGGATAACCATAAAGGGATGAGGGTGCATCCAGAGAAGAGACGTAGGACCACGTGGGGCGAAACTCAGACTCGGAGGTGGGGCCCCGAGTTGAGCTGCACGTGGGCCCACATAGGGCAAAACTCGGAGCCCTGAGGTGGGAGCCCGAATTGAGTTCCGAGGGACGCATCTATAGAAGAGACGTGAGCCCGCGTGAGGCGAAACTAAGGCCTGCATGGGGCGAAACTAGGGCCCGGAGGTGGGGGCCCGAGTTGAGTTGCACATGGGCCCACATAGGGCGAGACTCGGAGCTCTGAGGTGGGGGCCGTGTTGAGCTGCGTGTCATGACAGTCTTGAGGCATAGTGATTGTGAGCACGGTGAGAAACCTGATAAATACGGTTAGCAGACACCGGGGTGGAGCAAGCACGGATACGGACAGCAAGCAGGTGGTTCCACCGGTGGGACAGACATGCACGGTGCTGATGGTGGAGCGACGAAGGGGCGTGGCAGATGTAGGGGTGAACGGACCACCCTATTGTGCAGAAAAACTGGAAAGCCCAGCAGAGGCTTGAATCCAGTGCTGCATCGAAGATGGAGTCTCCATCAAGAGAACAATACATCGTTTCTCATCGAAGAGAACTATTACTGCCTTGTAGTTTGATTGGGGACAATCAAAGGCTAGCGGAGCAAACCGTACACAAACTGGACGGCAGGCAAACCAAGTAGTCCAAAAAAAGACTGGTAACCTGGGCAGATGACGCTCAACATCCCGGGAGGGAAGGTTTCTAAGGGTAGCTACACTAAAAGAAAATAGCAACATGTTGCCTTTGCAGGTCGGCTGGGGACAGCCAAAGGCTGAAGGAGAGCGAACTCAGTAAACGATGGCTAAAGCCGGACACATCGCCGAAGGATAAGCACCAGAGCTTTAAATGGTGCTGGAGACTTGACGAAACCCACCCATGTTAAGGCAGAATGAATCAGATTTCCACATGAATGAGATTTATGGGGAAATCGGGTACACTAGTCTAATAGGGTGATCGCGAGAGAGAGGGAGAGAGATATTCAAAAGACCAACATGTTTTCTTCCACCGCCTTGTTAAATGTCCACGCGTCACACCCATATATTGCCACTGGAAATGTGAATGCTCTTAATATTCTGATCTTAATACTTAATCAAATACACACAATACATAGGCTGACATGGTCGGACATAATTCATAATAAGAAATTCGTTTAAAGAACTATTAAACACGCACGTGAAGAATATTTTATATCAGATTCTGACATTGGGTAGAAAATACATTAAGAAAACAAATGGGGTGTCTGTGGTATGGGAGGGGGTAAAGAGATCCTGGTCCCGATGTAGATGAGATTGAGATGCTAGTCCTGTCGGAGACGGACGACAAAACGTAGGGTTTATGTTCTAGTTGAGCACGTATAAGAACCGTGAGAAGTTGAAACGTGATAAGAGTAGATTGAGATATCACTGCCTGATCAATATTCATTGACAGATTACAACAAAATTGTTTAACAAAAATGTCATCTTCAAATTACATAGACCCTTGCCGATTCTAAGTAATTCGTTCAATGTCGCTGAGATCATCCTGCCTGTGTAAGAAAGAGATCGGAGCACACATGGTTATTCATCAAAGTGCAATGATGATAGTCTTATCAATCGGTCAATGTTTGTCATGCCTTCATACTGTACATATTTGTTTACAAACACAAGTGGATATATCCACACATCCATCCACCCACCCACCGATCAATCCATCCATCCATTCATCCATCCACTCATCCATCCATTCATCCATCCATCCACTCATCCATCCATCCATCCATCAATCCATCCATTCATCCATTCATCAATCCATCCATTCATTCATCCATCCATCTATCCATCCACCCATCCATCCACCCACCCACCGATCCATCCAGCCACCCATCCACCCATTCATCCATCTATCCATCCGTCCATCTGTCCATCCACCCATCCATCTACCCACCTACCGATCAATCCATCCATCCATTCATCCATCCACTCATCCATCCATCCATTCATCCATCCACTCATCCATCCATCCATCAATTCATCCATCCATCCATCCATAAATCCATCTATCTGTCTATCTATTTTCTAATCCTGTTTGCCCTTTCGGTGTTAGGTCGAAAAAGAGACACACGTAGGGAGCCTTCTTATGCGTTTTGTAAAAGGTGGAATTTAGTGCCTCAGATATTCCGTCAGTCCATCGTTTACGTGGGTGTCCTCTGGAGTTGTTGACACAAATAGATTCCATCGTTAATTGCAAAATTAGCGACATGATGAGCCAATGTTGTTTAATAATATTTTCATTTATACATAATGTTGATCCAAGATTAATATATGCCAAAGATGTATGCTATTAGCTTTACTATCGTCATCATCAACATCATCATCAACATCATCATCAACATCATCATCCTCAACATCATCATCATCATCATCATCATTAAATAGCTTGACCTGAGCAGAACTTTGCCACCCTAAGAGTCCTTCGGAAGTTCTCTCTCTCTCTCTTGTAGGCCAAATGTCCCGCCTCTGCAGCCGTCATGTTCAAACCATCAGTTACATCCGGAATCCATCTTCTCCGTGGTCTTTCTTTTCTGCCCTTTGACGAGATGCCTCCTTCCATGATGGTCTTCTCCAGCCTTCCGTGTCTCTTTATATGTCCAAAATACTTCAATTTTCTCTTTCTTATTTGTAGCCTCAGCCAGTTTTCTTTAATTTTGAGTTCTTTCTGGATAGATCTATTTGTTCTCTTCTCTGTCCAAGATATGACAGAGAAGAGAACAAGAGATATGATATACAGAGGATTCTTCTGTAACACTTATATTCAAAAGCAGAGATATGTTTTTCCACCGCCTTATTAAATACGCATAGTTGCCACTGGAGTACGCATGCTCGCAGTACTCTTAACTTTACTAAATGATTGAGAATGATTGAGAATGATTGAGAATGATTGAGAATGATTGAGAATGATTGAGAATGATAGAACAAGATATGTCCAACCGTTCAATCTTCCATACAACTTCTCTGCGACAGATCTTACCGTGTTCTGGTCCAAAATGATCCCTAACCAAGAACTTCTTACACAATGTCAACAATAGAATATGTGCATCATCAACCAAACGAGATAAGCGAAGATGGGTCGCACATTTGATATGCATGGAGACTTATTCTGTCACGAAAACTGCACTCAGATGGACACAAATATCAAACGAAAACGTAGAAGACCCAAAATGACCTAGAGGAGAACAATAGAACATGCATTAAAAGAAATGAAACACAGCTGGAACACATTATAAAAGACAGTACAGGAAAAAATGGCATGCATTTATTGTTGCTTTAAGCGTCAAGAACATCACAGACTAGAGAGAGAGAGAGAGAGAGAGAGAGGGGGAGAGAGAGCGAGAGAGAGAGAGAGAGAGAGAGAGAGAGAGACAGACAGTGAGAGAGACAGAAAGAGAGAGAGAGACAAACTGTTACATGCATAGCAGAGTTACTTTCCCCATTAGTATTGATTTCAAATTAGCGACGCGAATAAAAGACCGGGGATTGTCAACTATCGACACGATTCATGCTTTTATAAATGGATGTTTGCACAGAATATTATCATCAAATAGCTAGCTTGTCCTGAGCTGAACTTTGTCATCCTAACAGCTCTTTGGAATTCTCTCTCTCAACATATGCCAGATGTCCCGCCTACAGCTGCCATGCTCAAATCATTAGTTACATCCTGAATTCATCTTCTCCGTGTTCTTCCTCTTCCCCTCTTTGCCGAGATGCCTCCTTCTAAAATGATCGTTTCCAATCTTTCGTTAAAATAGCAGACTATGTTTCTCAACTATTTATGCCGGAAGTGAGAAGTCAACAAATATCAACAAGTTCTGAGAACACATTTCATAGCTTGACAATTTAGGCACTTGCAGACACGATCTTGGGGGATTTCCCGATTGGAATGCGTTCAACTAACTTGAATGTAATTGAAAATAAATAGGATTGGGAAGTTTTCGTATTTTTGTTCTGTTGTGAGATGAACTCTGTAGAAGTTTTGTTCTGTTGTGAGATGACTCTGTAGAAGTTTTGTTCTGTTGTGAGATGACTCTGTAGAAGTTTTGTTCTGTTGTGAGATGAACTCTGTAGAAGTTTTGTTCTGTTGTGAGATGAACTCTGTAGAAGTTTTGTTCTGTTGTGAGATGAACTCTGTAGAAGTTTTGTTCTGTTGTGAGATGACTCTGTAGAAGTTTTGTTCTGTTGTGAGATGAACTCTGTAGAAGTTTTGTTCTGTTGTGAGATGAACTCTGTAGAAGTTTTGTTCTGTTGTGAGATGAACTCTGTAGAAGTTTTGTTCTGTTGTGAGATGACTCTGTAGAAGTTTTGTTCTGTTGTGAGATGAACTCTGTAGAAGTTTTGTTCTGTTGTGAGATGACTTTGTAGAAGTTTTGTTCTGTTGTGAGATGAACTCTGTAGAAGTATTGTTCTGTTGTGAGATGAACTCTGTAGAAGTTTTGTTCTGTTGTTGTGAGATGAACTCTGTAGAAGTATTGTTCTGTTGTTGTGAGATGAACTCTGTAGAAGTATTGTTCTGTTGTGAGATGAACTCTGTAGAAGTATTGTTCTGTTGTGAGATGAACTCTGTAGAAGTTTTGTTCTGTTGTTGTGAGATGAACTCTGTAGAAGTATTGTTCTGTTGTTGTGAGATGAACTCTGTACCTTAACACAACAAATGTCTTGGTCACTATTATAATAGCTGTCCATCGCAAGCGATAATGACAACAACCTGAGACGTGTGCTGCTGTCCCTCTCTGGTGTGTGCGGAGGTGACTGTAGAGTCAACTCCTAGAACACAATCCCCTACCACAGGTGAGGCATACATGATCAAGGTTAGACATGTGGGTGTTGTGTGTTCTGTCTTTTCGCACAGCTCGTTTTCTCTGTGACTCAACAGCACGACGATTCTCAGCTATACGGGTTCTTCTTGTGTTGTTACAGCGCCACATTTGGCGATCTTGTGCCAGAGATTAAAACTCTGATAGTTCTACTGATAGGAAGTCAGTTACAATTCTCGAAGTTTCCTTCTCTTGTACGTTGATCAGCTAGTAGACAATTGCCGTCCATCGTTTTTATTTATTAGTGTGCATTTCACTGATGGTTGTGGAGGGGTGGGCGCTATGTGATGATTGCAATACTACAACTACTACAACTACTACAACTACTACAACTACTACAACTACTACAACAACTACAACTACTACAACTACTACAACTACTAATGAAAATCAACATCATGGCATATCATTTTTAGAATTTCGCCATCAACCACAGTAAACGAGTGGTTGGTTTTCTATGCACCACTTATAGGTTCAGTAGTTTGTTATTGCTTTCTGAAAGGTACCATTACTACTGCTGCTGCCACTGCTACTGCTACTGCTACTGCTAATACTACTGCTGCTGCTACTGCTGCTACTACTACTACTACTAATATTCCACTACTGCTACTTCGCTACTGCTGCTGCTACTGCTACTACTGATACTGCTATTGCTGCTGCTACTGCTACTGCACAACGCTGCTGATACTGCTACTGATGCTGCTTCTGCTACTGATACTGCTACTACTACTACTGCTACTACTACTGCTGCTACTGCTATTACTTCTGCTGCTGCTACTGCTACTACTGCCACTACTACTACTACTGCTACTGCTGCTGTCGCTGCTACTCCCACTACTACTACTGCTACTGTTACTGCTAATACTACTACTGCTACTGATGCTGCTACTGCTACTCCCACTACTACTACTGCTACTACTGCTAATCCTACTGCTGCTACTGCTACTGCTACTGCTACTCCCACTGCTACTAATACTACTGCTGCTACTACTGCTAATACTACTGCTGTTGCTACTGCTGCTACTGTAGCAATGAAGAAAAATAAAAGGGTGGGGGGCAGTAGAATGGTTTCAAAATAAAACAAGATTTATGAAGCAAGAAGACTGTGTTCATAGTAAAGTAAAGTCAAGGAACCCTTTCATACCTCGTGGTATATAGGTCAATACAGTGTTAGGCCAGTATTTTTCATTGACCATCGGCACACGATGGGTGATGTGGTCAGCATCACACCGGCCGCCTTTACTTTCCCAGAGCATGTCTGGTACCCAGTTGAGGCTGGGTCGACCTGAGAGCCGTCGCGGTCGAGAAAAATTCCACGCGCATTGCGGGAGCTGAACCCAAACCACCAGCCTTGAGATGCGAGTTCACTAACAACTACACTACAGCGGCTCTCAATCGTGTTCATAGGAGTGTTAAAACAAATCTGAAAAAAATATTGTTTTCTTTGAAGTCTCTCTCTGTATCTTTTAAACCCGGATTTTGCATATGCCCTCAACCAACTCATGCCAAGTTTTCCTATCTTTAGCTATTATCTGCAGCTCCCTCCATCTCTTCTTTATATTGTTGATCTCTGCCTCCAAATTCCGTCTCCGTGTATTTCTCAGCCTCCCCTTTCTTCGCTGTTCCTGCGGGTTCTAGAAAAGGAGTCTTCTTGTTATGTTCCCCTCAGGTTTTCGAAAAGTGTGTCCTATCCACATCAGCGTCCTTTTTAAAACTCTTGCTTCCTTGAAATCGATCATAGTAAAATAAGGACATCATGAATTTATGACACGGACGTCGTGGCACCCGAGGGAGCAGCACTGGGCAGCACTGTAGTAGAAATAACTAGCGCGTTTTATATTTTGGAGATTCTTCGAAATGTGTTACTTCATATTATTAATATATTTAGCTGCTGCCATTTAATATTATTATTGTAGTATCTTTCATTCAAAACTCTCTTACCTTCAAGCTTGTGTCAATGCTTTTTTAAAAATCGGTATTCAAAATTCTAGTACTTTCAAACATGTGTCTATGATCATTGTCAAACATTCAAAGTTACGTTATATTTAAGAAATAGGGGAAGACTGCAGTAAAACTTGGTAAATAGTGAAACACGTACAAACAAAGTACTATAGTTTTACAAAATACATAAACAGTGACGATAAACAGCAACGTTTCGACCAACAAGGCCTTTATCAAGCAAACGAACAAACAGGAGTGACAAATTAAAATGAAACACAAATGGACGACCAAATACCAACGTAGCTACGGGTCATCTACGGTAGTAACGGGTCATCTTGAGCACCTAGTATGGAATTCCTATGATGGCCCTCTTCCGTCTGTGTATCATAGATACATTGATGATTGTATTGGCATTACCGATATGCCTGAAGCCGATTTGTCACGCTTCATTAATTTCATTAATGTCTTCAATCCGGCTATTCGGTTTACATCTCACATCTCTACCTCTTGTGTCAACTTTCTTGACATCACTATCACTATCAGCCTATCCACCATCACTACATCAGTATACTACAAGCCTACTGATGCACATAGTTTTCTTCTTTATACCTCTTCCCATTCCAAGGCTTGTCGTGACTCTTTACCATTCTCTCAACTCTTGCGCCTTCGTCGCCTCTGTAGCGAGGACGACGATTTCCTCGATAGAGCTCACGAGATGCTGGATTTCTTTCGTAAGCGCTTATACCCGGATAAGGTGCTTGCTTCTGCTATGCGGCGCGTTCAGCAAATTTCTCGCCAGGAGGCTCTCTCTAACCAGCATAGAACTTCCAATTCTGACAGGGTGAAACTTGTCTTAACTTTCCACCCTCATAGTTCCCTTGTGAAGAAAGTCTTATTCCGTCATCTCTCCATTCTTCAGTCTGATCCTGAGACACGTTCAATCTTCCAACACTATCCTTTGGTGGCGTACAGACGGGACAGAAGCCTTACGGATATGTTGGTTCACAGTCGCCTCAAGCCTAACATCCAGAGTCATTTTGGCACCATCCAGTGTGGCCGTCGGCGCTGCAACACTTGTGCTTATGTAATACAGACCCGCACGGTGTCTTTTCCAAAAGCCACGTTCGTTGTTGAAGACAGTTTCACGTGCGAGTCCCGTAATATAATCTATGCCATTATCTGCAAGCGGTGCAACAAGGCCTATATTGGGAAACCGGCAGGAGACTCAGTGACCGATTCGCCCAACACTTGCGCGATATACGCCAATGCTCTGTGACCCTGTAGCTACCCATTTCAATGATACTGGCCATTCAGGAGCTTGCGATGTCCAGGTCACAGCCATCCGATCATGTTCCTCTGATGATCGTAGTCGATTTGCTCTGGAGAATCGGTTGATTTCTTTGTATGGTACCTTGCGACCACGCGGGCTCAACGTATTACATTCTTATGCTTCTTAGTACTTTCTCTTCCCATGCTTTATAATCTATATGGGTATATGTTGCATGTATTCAAATTATATATTTACTAGATGTTTAATTGTTTCTTTTCTATTTCTAGTTTTTATGTGTGTTTTTGTGTTACATTTATTTCGTTATTCGTTTTTATTCCAGATTTTCCTTAGCTACGTTGGTATTTGGTCGTCCATTTGTGTTTCATTTTAATTTGTCACTCCTGTTTGTTCGTTTGCTTGATAAAGGCCTTGTTGGTCGAAACGTTGCTGTTTATCGTCACTGTTTATGTATTTTGTAAAACTATAGTACTTTGTTTGTACGTGTTTCGTTATATTTAAGCACTTGTCAACGATATTATAGACTAAAGACAACACCAATGATAAAGATGTGGTTATTTACACCGATTATAAAGATGTGCTTATTTACACCAATGATAAAGATGTGGTTATTTACACCGATGATAAAGATGTGGTTATTTACACCGATGATACAGTCATTCCCAAGATGTGGTATTTACACCGATGATTCAGTCATTCACCAAGATGTATTTATTTACACCGATGATACAGATGTGGATATTTACACCGATGATACAGATGTGGATATTTACACCGATGATACAGATGTGGTTATTTACACCGATGATACAGATGGGGTTAATTACACCGATGATACAGATGTGGTTATTTACACCGATGGTTCAGTCATTCACCAACAACGCTTTGCATGGGCTTTTTCAGCACGCTCAGGAAGACAAATAATAAGAGAGGTCAGCGGGGCCTACGCAACAATCACAAGTAGTTTTACAATGGTTTTTACAGTAATTTTGCAATACAAAGTCGAATCAGGAATGGTGAGACGCAACTGGGTGGAGGTACTAGTACAGACAATGATCAGAGAAATAACCTTCATTTTTGTCCCTGGGCACGCAGGAGTTAGGGGCAATGAACGAGCTGATAGATTGACTGGCTTGGCTACAATATCAGAGGAGCTGCCATGGATCGAAATGACATTCTTCACGCATTGAGTCTTTCAGAACAGAGAAGTTTCAGGGCTGTGAATCCCACTCACTGACCAGATTGAAAGAGATGGGTGTCAATATTGGTGAAGCCCGAAAAGAACGACATACTAAATATGTAAAGAGATTGATTAATCACCATCGAACTGGCGTGTTGGGTCGCTGGACGCTGCTGGGTTTGCTGAGGCAGAGATCGGAGCACCTATGGACATGTCCGGAGTGCTCATCCGGAGTGCTATGATGATAGTCCTCATATAATTAATAGCTTAAATTTTCTCATCAATTATTATTAGCCAACTATAGAGTTGTTCCTTCTCCGTATTCAATACTAGGGCGATTTTGAACAAAGGCAGGTATATAAAGTATTAAATAAGTAGGCAAAAAAATAAAAATTAAATAATAAAAATGACAACAATCCGACGTTTCGACCGTAGGCCTTTGTCAATGGAACGAATACAAACATGTAATACTAAATAAATTAAAACAGATATAACTGAGAAGGATGACTAGAGATGAATACGGCAAATACTTATTTAATACTATATATACCTGTCGTTGTCCAAAATTGCCCATAAACTCATACTCAGTATTACCGCAGCCTTCCCTTGGTTTTCTTCAGATCTGATCTGATCGAGTCTGACCAGCTCAGATTTGTATATTTCATACATAGCCGTCTGCAATACAGGATCGTTATATTTCAACAGCTACCCTGACCCAGTGGTCTCTTCACCATCCCCCAGCCTCCTGACTACAATGTTTACGTAATACTGTATTGTCCTTGTTCCATGACGGCTCAGTTCCTGTTTCGCTAATGTTGCTATTGCTATCCCGTTAAGCTGTACAGCAAAAAGCAATTTATCCCACGAGTTGTATTGATACAAGTGTGCTCGTCAAACACTTTTCCATCCGCTAAAAAAGTAGTCCGTGATAAAATTATAACACAATCAATTTTAGCCGTCACGGTGTGTATACGTGCTGATTGATCGATGTTGTTGTTGTCCGCTGATTGATCGATGTTGTTGTTGTCCACTCTTCACGATTGATTGATTGATGAGGTATGTTCCCCAGTAGAAAGACGCATGACAGAGTATCGCTTCCGGTGACCGAATACTCTCTACATTCCACAATGTACGCTATATTATTCTACACCAGTGCCATCCAACGTTTTTATATATTGGGACGCATCTGACAACTGGCTGTGGAGGCGCGGGCGCCGTATGATAATTGAAATAGTACTAACATTAATACTAATAATACAGTAAAATATTAATGGCAGCGTTAGCAAAGTTCTCAAGTGCCATGCCTGCCGGCGCAGGCGATCGTGTCTTTCCACAACTCTCTTTGCTTGGTGCATGTAATCAGTTCTGACGTCAATCTTTTGTCGAACCACGATGTAAGGCCATCCAATATCCTCTCCCTCTGTCTTCCACGATCTCTCCTACCTTGAATTTTACCTGTTGTCACCAAATGTTCTAAACCTTCTCTTCGCATTATATGCCCAAAGAACCTTGATTGTCGGATTCGTATTCTTTTGATAATGTTTCTTTGTGTGCAGGCTTGATTTAAAACTTCTGCATTTGTTTTCTTCGCTGTCCATGGAATTTTCAGCATTCTTCTGTAAAACCACATCTCTGTGGCTTCCAATGATCTTATTGATTGTGTGTTTATTGTCCATAATTCGCTGCCATACATAAGTATTGGTTCAATATAGCAATGGAGTACTCATTCTCGCAATGTCATTGGTAATAAGTTCAAGCATAGTGTGTTCTTCATTTTCATAAAAGCTGCTTTCACCTGAGCTATTCTACTGCTAATCTACACAAAACAAGCTCTAGATAAATGATAGAAATATGTTCAAGAAAGCAAGAAAGTAGCAAGCGAATTCAGACCATCATTACAAACACATTTCCTGCCTACTCTGTGTAACCAGAGCAAAACATGGACAATAAGCAAAGCATGGTTACAAGAAAGAACTACATGTGAAATGCAAGGCCTACGAAAAGTTACCAACAACACCAGAAAAGACAAGAGTCACCAATATCACCAACAACTAGAAGGAAGGTTGAGACAGAACATTGCTGGAATTACATTGAGAAACTAAGAATGAAGTGGTTGGTCACAATACGAATGCAACCAAATTCCACTGTTTATGCAGTTTTCTACATTAGAACTTCAGGAAAGAGGGCTGAGAGGAAGACCACGAAAAGGAAGGATAGCTGGCATAGCAGACTCCTGTCAAAGAGAAAAATGAATAGAGTTTTGTCGATAAATGTAATATGGAGATCTAGGGGAGACACAGACATATAGAGATCTAGGGGAGACACAGACATATAGAGATCTAGGGGAGACACAGACATATAGAGATCTAGGGGAGACACAGACATATAGAGATCTAGGGGAGACACAGACATATAGAGATCTAGGGGAGACACAGACATATAGAGATCTAGGGGAGACACAGACATATGGAGATATAAGGGGAGACACAGACATATGGAGATCTAGGGGAGACACAGACATATGGAGATCTAGGGGAGACACAGACATATGGAGATCTAGGGGAGACACAGACATATGGAGATCTAGGAGAGACACAGACATATGGAGATCTAGGAGAGACACAGACATATGGAGATCTAGGGGAGACACAGACATATGGAGATCTAGGGGAGACACAGATATATGGAGATCTAGGGGAGACTGCGAAATGTACGAAGATAATAAAAAAAATATAATAATTATAATAGAACATTCTGTAGTCAGAATAAATCTCACCTGAATAATATGAAACACTGACGATAAAAAAGCAAGTCTTCACGTAAAAATCAGTACGATGTGCCGTATTAGACTTCATGACTACGCCTGAATTGGTAGCGGGGGAACGATAACACAGACTGCAATACAAGATGAATAAAAAGTGCAATCTATTTCTATAAACAAGTATCGAAATAGGAGAAGACTGCAGTAAAACGTGGTAAATAGCGAAAAACTTTGTTTGTACGTGTTTCGCTATTAACAAGTAGCGAGTTCAGAAATAAAACGTCTGCTTCTTCTTCTTTTTTGAATGCTCCATATCGACCACTTGTTAGACCACTCTTTGTGATTTGTATGTAATCTGAGTCTAAGAGCGATTATACATTGAGCTAGTTATGCGCCTACAAGTAGACCAGCACATCTGATTTCTGCGTCACCTTTTATTTACTGGGTAGCTTCCCTGTGCTCTTACCTCAGTCGCCTCTTAGGACATGCATTGTAGGTTGCAGTGTTACTATTCTTTGCTCTCCCATTCCCTCCCCACCGCGTGCCACGACAACAGACGGACGATGCATAATAAAAAAAAGTGAGTTGAGCAATACAAAAGATGAAAAATACGGAAGCCACCAGGAAGAGAAAATATACAATTTGAGCCAACTCAAGTTGGTGTGGATAGTTTTCAGAGTCTTTCGGTAAAATTATCGATACATGGTATTCTAAGTTTAGAATAGCACTGTCGGTGACATGTCTGCTGACGATAGATAATACATTTCATTGATTTGCAAAAACATCTTGTAATACTGAGATTTTTTTCTCTGTACCTTAAGGCAATGCAGCTGGATTTTCCAGGTTTTGTAAACAGTATCCTGATTGATTCTCTTAAGGGCTGTGAAACTAGTCACGATAGAGATGAAGTGTCTGCGCAGAATGCTGGGAGTATCAAGAAGAGACTAGTCACGACAGAGATGAAGTGTCTGCGCAGAATGCTGGGAGTATCAAGAAGAGACTAGTCACGACAGAGAGGAAGTCTCTACGCAGAATGCTGGGAGTATCAAGAAGAGACTAGTCACGATAGAGAGGAAGTCTCTACGCGGAATGCTGGGAGTATCAAGAAGAGAACGGTTTAGAAATGAAAACATCAGTGAACAAAGTGTGTACAACATCAGTACTCAATTTCATCAAGAAAAAAACAAATTAACCCCTTCGCTATTCTAAGCCGATGTACAGGCTCGCAATATTTTGTAATATGACGGAAAATGGCTAATTTAGTATATCTTCTTCACCTTTCAACTCCCAACGGAGCACAGGTCTTCAACAAACTTCTTCCAGCTCTTCCTCTCTCCTGCCATCCGTTCCAATTCTGTCCATGTTTTACCTATCCTTTTAACATCAGCTTCCAGCTCTTCCTCTCTATGTCTGTCTAGGTCTACCCCTACTCCTCTTTCCCTGCGTGTTCCAAAAACAGTGCATGTCTTGCAATACTTCCGGTCGGTCTTCTCAATGTATGCCATATCCATCACCAGCGTCTCTTCCTTGTCTCTTTCTCCACTGGTACCTGCTTAGTTCTTTCTCCACTGGTACCTGCTTAGTTCTTTCTCCACTGGTACCTGCTTAGTTCTTTCTCCACTGGTACCTGCTTAGTTCTTTCTCCACTGGTACCTGCTTAGTTCTTTCTCCACTGGTACCTGCTTAGTTCTTTCTCCACTGGTACCTGCTTAGTTCTTTCTCCACTGGTACCTGCTTAGTTCTTTCTCCACTGGTACCTGCTTAGTTCTTTCTCTGAGCTTTCCCTCTAAAGAAGACACAGAGACATTACTTTCAAGAACAGAAATGAGTACTGTGACAATTTTGACAATTCTGAAAGAAATATTAGAACCCTACAAAGATATAGAAAAGTATATATATTCTTAGAGAGAATATACTGAAGTATTATTCTATGAATCTTTCACTGCAATTTTGCATGTTTTGTGACGATTATTTGTTATTAAATACGATGGTCCAATCAATCAATCAATCAATCAATCAATCGGGACCCTCGCCGGTGCTACGGAGTTCGTGTACTGCTGCTGAGATCTTTCTGTGTAAGAAAGAGATCGGAGCACACATGGTTACTCACCGAAGTGCAATGATGATTGTCCTATCAATCAATCAATCTTTCTATGAGTTCCTCGTTTGTAACCTTATCATACCATCTCATTCCCTCTATTCTACATAAACATCCATTTACGAAGGTCTGCAGTTTTCTGATGGTTTCTTTTGCTGTCTTCCATGTTTCCGAGCCATAGAACAGCACTGACTTCACATTTAATTGAAAGATTCTCAGCTTTGTGTTTGTTTTGATCTCCTTTGACTTCCATATCTTACTCAATGCAATAAAGTTTCCCCTTGCTTTTGTATTCTTATCTTGACATCTTTGTTTGTTCCTCCTTCTGTGTCCATGTTGCTACCAAGGTATGTGTATGATTCTACATCTTGTAGAGCTGTGTCTATGTTGCTACCAAGGTATGTGTATGATGCTACATCTTGTAGAGCTGTGTCTATGTTGCTACCAAGGTATGTGTATGATTCTACATCTTGTAGAGCTGTTTCCATGTTGCTACCAAGGTATGTGTATGATTCTACATCTTGTAGAGCTGTGTCTATGTTGCTACCAAGGTATGTGTATGATGCTACATCTTGTAGAGCTGTGTCTATGTTGCTACCAAGGTATGTGTATGATTCGACATCTTGTAGAGCTGTGTCTATGTTGCTACCAAGGTATGTGTATGATTCTACATCTTGTAGAGCTGTTTCCATGTTGCTACCAAGGTATGTGTGATTCTACATCTTGTAGAGCTGTGTCTATGTTGTCAAGATATGTGTATGATTCTACATCTTGTAGAGCTGTGTCTATGTTGCTGCCAAGGAATGTGTATGATTCTACATCTTGTAGAGCTGTGTCTATGTTGCTACCAAGGTATGTGTATGATTCTACATTTTGTAGAGCTGTTTCCTCCAGCATTTAATTGAGTAGATAATACAATATATTGCGTCTGGCGATGAGAAAATGTACAGAGTGAAAGGGTTATATGGTTGAGCCGCATCAACAGATTACCAACATACCTCAAAGAGCAATGCTACTCCGATATAGTAGATACAAAACAAGATACCGTCCACGCATAAGATGAACCTCAGAAATAACAGAGGCGATGAAAAACATTATAAAGCGCACACAAAAGCCTGTTAGATAAATCTCTTCCTATCCGAACGCTGTAATGAAAAACACGATTAGAGAAAAGGAAGAAGAAAGAAAGAAGGAAGGAATTTTAACCATTTGATTGTGGTCACTGAAATGTTCAATCTGTGCTAGTTTTGTTTCTTCTTCAACTCCCAAGTTCGTTAATCATTGCATTGAATACATCAATGATGTCTGGTGATATTCTCTGTTTAAATGTAGATGTTACTAAACTAAATACATTAAGAGCACAACTAGAGACCACACCATAGCTTGACATAAACTCACAGAACAACTAGAGGCCACACCATAGCTTGACACAAACTCACAGAACAACTATAGGTCACACCATAGCTTGACATAAACTCACAGAACAACTAGAGGCCACACCATAGCTTGACACAAACTTACAGAACAACTAGAGAGCCACACCATGCTTGACACAAACTCACAGAACAACTAGGAGCCACACCAAAGTTACACTAAACTCACAGAACAAGGCCACACCATGCTTGATATAAACTCACAGAACAAGGTCACACCATAACTGCATAAACTCACAGAACAAGGCCACATAGGCTGTATAAACTCACATAACAAGCGCCACATATAGCTTGATATAAACTCTTCCACAAGGCACACTATAGCTTGTATAAACTGAACAAGGCCACACATAGCTTGAGCATAAACTCAAGAACAAAGAGCACACATAGCTTGAATAAATCTAACAGAACACTAAGTGTCAACCATAGTTGCATAAACTTAAATAAGGCCACATAGCTTGATATAACTCCCGACCAAGTGTCAATCAACTTGACATTAGAATAAGAACAATAGAGGTCACCCCATGTTGACATACTCATGAAAATTCAAGGCACATTAGTTGTTACTCACAGAACAAAGAACAAGCTTGAATAACTCACGAACGTCACACCATAGCTTGACATAAACTCACAGAACAAGGACCACACTAGCTTGAATAAACTCACAGAACAAAGAGCCACACCATAGCTTGATATAAACTCACAGACAACAAGGCCACACCATAGCTTGACATAAACTCACAGAAAAGGCACACTATGCTTGAATAAACTCAAACAAGGCCACACTATAGTCTTGACAAGCAAACTACAGGAACAACTAAGAGGCCACACCATAGCTTGACATAAACTCACAGAACAACTAGAGGCCACACCATAGCTTGACATAAACTCACAGAACAAGGTCACACCATAGCTTGATATAAACTCACAGAACAAAGAGCACACCATAGCTTGACATAAACTCACAGAACAAGGCCACACTATAGCTTGATATAAACTCACAGAACAAGGCCACACTATAGCTTGATATAAACTCACAGAACAGAGGCCACACTCATAGCTTGACATAAACTCACAGAACACAGAGCACACATAGCTTGAATAAACTCACAGAACAAGGCCACACTATAGCTTGATATAAACTCACAGAACAAGGCCACACTATAGCTTGATATAAACTCACAGAACAAGGCCACACCATAGCTTGACATAAACTCACAGAACAACTAGAGGCCACACCATAGCTTGACATAAACTCACAGAACAACTAGAGGTCACACCATAGTTTGACATAAACTCACAGAACAAGGCCACACCATAGCTTGATATAAACTCACAGACCAACTAGAGGTCACACAATAGCTTGACATAAACTCACAGAACAACTAGAGGCCACACCATAGCTTGACATAAACTCACAGAACAACTAGAGGCCACACCATAGCTTGACATAAACTCACAGAACAACTAGATACCACACCATAGCTTGACATAAACTCACAGAACAACTAGAGGTCACATTATAGCTTGACATAAACTCACAGAACAACTAGAGGCCACACCATAGCTTGACATAAACTCACAGAACAAGGTCACACCATAGCTTGATATAAACTCACAGAACAACTAGAGGTCACACCATAGTGTCGAAGTAGCACTGCTCTTTGGTGTCCTGTTTGTTGGTAATCTGCTAAAGTGGCCGAGCCATTTAATTTATTGTATCTTGATGAAGTTCAGTACTGATGCTGTACCCACTTTTTCCCGGATTTCTTCATTTGTAAACCGGTCTCTTCTTGATACTCGCAGTATTCTGCGTAGAGACTTCCTCTCTGTCGTAACTAGTCTCTTCTTGATACTCCCAACATTCTGCGTAGACACTTCATCTCTGTTGTGACTAGTTTTCTTCTTGATACTCCAGCATTCTGCGTAGAGACTTCCTCTCTGTCGTGACTAGTCTCTTCTATCATTTGAGAAACTCACAGTTAATAAGTTTAGCACTCGTGTGTTGCCGGGACTCGCAAGGGGAGCAAAGAATAGTAACACTTTGACCTGTCAGGCATGTCGGAAGAGGCGACTGAGGTAGGGTCTAGGGAAACTACCCTAGTAAATAAAAACGTCGTAGAAATCGGATGTGCTGGCCTACTTGTAAGCGCATAACTGGCACAACGTACAATCGCTCTTATGCTCAGATCACATATAAATCACAAAGAATGGTTAACAAGTAGTCGATATGGTACGTTCAAAGAAGAAGAACAAGAAAGTGAAAAGTGAGAAGAAAAGATATATCAATTTGAAAATTTACTGAAAAAATATATTGTTGTCATATATTTGTTTCGTTACTTTATAATATAGATATATATGTTTCTTGTTATTAATTATCAGATCACTATCATCATAGCACTCCGGACATGTCCTTAGCTGTCTAGCAATTGTGGAAAATAATGGAAAAAATAGGATTTCCTTGACAAATTAATACAGATCATAAGAGAACTTTACAAAGATCAAGTGGCGACTGTAAGAACATGCAATGATCAAGTGGCGACTGTAAGAACATGCGATGATCAAGTGGCGACTGTAAGAACATGCGATGATCAAGTGGCGACTGTAAGAACATGCGATCACAGAATTAACACAGTCAGGCGACTGTAAGAACATGCGATGATCAAGTGGCGACTGTAAGAACATGCGATGATCAAGTGGCGACTGTAAGAACATGCGATGATCAAGTGGCGACTGTAAGAACATGCAATGATTTCTTTCTGTCTCTCTTTTCTCCAATTCTGCTTTGCCTCACAGCGTCAGGATAAGAAGAGATTTATAGAACGGACTTTTGTGTGCGCTTCAAAAATAAATACGATGATTGGTGGGACATCAGGCATGGAGTCAGACAAGGTTGCATTATGTCGCCGCCAGTTTAACATATACGCTAAAAATATCGTGAGAAATGTTACAGAAGATAACCAACAAAGCACAATACGGTTCTTTTATAATCGGAGGATGAGAAATATCTGAACTAAAATATGCTGCAAGTGCAAGCAAATGGAGAAAAACAAAATCTATATTTCAATGTGGCAAAAACAAAATCTATATCTCAATGTGGCAAAAACAAAATCTATATTTCAATGTGGCAAAAACAAAATCTATATCTCAATGTGACAATAACAAAATCTATATCTCAATGTGGTAAAAACAAAATCTATATCTCAATGTAAGAAAAACAAAATCTATATCTCAATGTGCAAAAAAAAATCTATATCTCAATGTAAAAAACAAAATCTATATCTCAATGTGCAAAAATAAAATCTATATCTCAATGTAGAAAAATAAAATCTATATCTCAATGTAGCAAAAATAAAATCTATATCTCAATGTAAAAAACAAAATCTATATCTCAATGTAGTAAAAATAAAATCTATATCTCAATGTAGCAAAAACAAAATCTATATCTCAATGTAAGAAAAACAAAATCTATATCTCAATGTAGCAAAATCAAAATTTATATCTCAATGTAGCAAAAACAAAATTTATATCTAATGTAGCAAAACAAAATTTATATCTCAATGTAGCAAAAACAAAATCTATATCTCAATGTAGCAAAATCAAAATCTATATCTCAATGTGCAAAATAAAATCTATATCTCAATGTAGCAAAAATAAAATCTATATCTCAATGTAGCAAAATCAAAATTTATATCTCAATGTAGCAAAAAGAAAAATAATGACAACAAATAAGACGAACAGGACCAAATATATTTTTATCAACGGAGAGAAAGTAGAAAATGTGAACAGTTTTGAATATCTTGGTTCACTGCTAACAACAGATGGAAATGGGATGAAGGAAATTAAAAGAAGAACAAACGTGGCCATATTAAAAATTAAACAACTCAAAACAGTATGGAACGGAACTGATAAGAAAACAAAGATCAGAATACTAAGAGCATGCATATTCCCAGTGGCAACATATGGGTGTGAAGCATGGACATTTAATAAAGCAGTGGAAAAACATATATCTGCTTTTGAATATAAGTGTTACAGAAGAGTCCTTCGTTTGTCTTGGACAGAGAAGAGAACAAATAGATTTATCCAGAAAGAATTCAAAATCAAGAAAACGTGATGTTGTAAATACGATTAAGACAATTGAAAATTTGAACATATAAAGACACGAAGGTTGGTGAAAACCATTATGAAAAGAGACACTCCGGTAAACAGGAGAAGTGGAAAACCATTATGAAAAGAGACACTCTGGTAAACAGGAGAAGTGGAAAACCATTATGAAAAGAGACACTCTGGTAAACAGGAGAAGTGGAAAACCATTATGAAAAGAGACACTCTGGTAAACAGGAGAAGTGGAAAACCATTATGAAAAGAGACACTCTGGTAAACAGGAGAAGTGGAAAACCATTATGAAAAGAGACACTCTGGTAAACAGGAGAAGTGGAAAACCATTATGAAAAGAGACACTCTGGTAAACAGGAGAAGTGGAAAACCATTATGAAAAGAGACACTCTGGTAAACAGGAGAAGTGGAAAACCATTATGAAAAGAGACACTCTGGTAAACAGGAGAAGTGGAAAACCATTATGAAAAGAGACACTCTGGTAAACAGGAGAAGTGGAAAACCACGGAGAAGATGGATTCAGGATGTAATTGATGACACCTGACCTATGAGAGAGATAAATTCTAAGGACTGCTAGGGTGGCAACGTTCTGCTCAGGGCAAGCTATTTGACGATGACAGTACCTAAACACGAGGACAATTGGCTAATAAACAACATCATATCTAGGACAGAGTGGTATGGAGAAATTACATGCAGGCCCTATGTAACGTATAACGGTATGAGAGGAATATATATATGTCTAGAAAATACAAACAGATTGGTCACATTTAACGTCTCAGTGACAGAGAGATAAGTAAGGGATGGTATGGTTCTTGGAAGACGAGACAGGGAACAATGAAGACGACGGTGGCAACAGGACTTTAAAAACACATGACGGTGGAGATGACGGGAGAACTAGCTAGAGACCGAGAGTTTTTCTAACGGGCTGTGACGAGAGAGTTTTTTTTACAGAACATGCTATTTGTTGATGATCCATGATATTCTTTCTCTGCCTTTTAAACTTAGATTGAGACTCATGATATTCTTTCTCTGCCTTTTAAACCTGAATTGAGGCTCCATGATATTCTTTCTCTGCCTTTTAAACTTAGATTGAGACTCATGATATTCTTTCTCTGCCTTTTAAACCTGAATTGAGGCTCCATGATATTCTTTCTCTGCCTTTTAAACCTGGATTGAGGCTCCATGATATTCTTTCTCTGCCTTTTAAACCTGAATTGAGGCTCCATGATATTCTTTCTCTGCCTTTTAAACTTAGATTGAGACTCATGATATTCTTTCTCTGCCTTTTAAACCTGGATTGATGATCCATGATATTCTTTCTCTGCCTTTTAAACCTGGATTGATGATCCATGATATTCTTTCTCTACCTTTTAAACCTGGATTGAGGCGTAGGTCCTCAACCAAGTCATGCCAAGTCTTCCTATCTCTAGCTATCTCCTGCAGCTCCCTCCAGCTCTTCTTCCTATCTCTAGCTATCACCTGCAGCTCCCTCCAGCTCTTCTTTATATTGTTGATCTCTGTCTCCAAATCTCGTCTCCATGTATTTCTCGCCCTCCCCTTCTTTCGCTGTCCCTGCGGGTTCCAGGAAATGACACTTATTATATTCCCTCAGGTTTTCGCAAAGTGTTTCCTATCCAGCGCCAGCGTCTTTTTTAACCTCTTGCTTCACTGGAATCTGTCTTGTTCTCTCCATAAGTTCCTCATTTGTGACTCTATCATACCATCGTATTCCCTCTATTCTGCGCAGACACCAGTTGATGAATGTTTGCAATTTATGCGTTATTGTTTTAGGTGTTCTCCATGTTTCAGACCCATACAGTAGAACTGCTTTAATATTAGAGTTAAATATCCGAATTTTTGTTCTAGATTTGATTTCTTTAGACTTCCATATGTTTCCCAGTGCAATGAAAGCTCCTCTTGCCTTCTGTATTCTTATTTTAACATCTCTATCTGTTCCACCCTCTTTGTCTACGTTGCTGCCCAAATATGTGTATGATTCTACCTCTTGAAGTGGGATTTCACTCAGGGAGATCGAGTTGTCGTTTGCTTGGTTAATTCTCAATATCTTTGTCTTTCCCTTATGAATGTTCAGCCCTAGTTGCTGGGACTTTTGATTCAATGTGTTTAGCTTACCCTGCATCTGATTTCGTGTATGTGACAGAAGAGCTATATCATCAGCGAAGTCCAGATCTTCTGGTTGCTCTGTCAGAGTCCATTGGATTCCATTTCTAGTGTTAGTTACTGCTGTCTTCATAATCCTGTCTATTGTCAGTAAGAACAACACAAATGATTCATGATACTGGTTCCTACATAATGGATGCGTTTGTATCCAGCAGATAATGGTATCCAGACGACGCGAGGTCTATCGATTTCCAGCGCTAAACTTTGTCCTTTTCCCAAAGCAATATCTAGTTATTGAGTGTGGTTATAATTGTGTTACTGACTGTCCAGAGCATAGAGTGGGTTCAAAGGTCGCAGTAGAGTGGGTTCAAGGGTCGCAGTAGAGTTGCTAGAAAGCTTTTCACAGTGGGTTGGAGGCAGTTACATAGTGGGTTGGAGATAGTTACATAGTAGGTTGGAGGTAGTTACATAGTGGGTTGGAGGTAGTTACATAGTAAGTTGGAGGTAGTTACATAGTGGGTTGGAGGTAGTTACATAGTGGGTTGGAGATAGTTACATAGTGGGTTGGAGATAGTTACATAGTAGGTAGGTGGTAGTTACATAATGGGTTGGATGTAGTTACATAGTGGGTTGGAGATAGTTACATAGTGGGTTGGAGGTAGTTACATAGTGGGTTGGAGGTAGTTACATAGTGGGTTGGAGGTAGTTACATAGTGGGTTGGAGATAGTTACATAGTGGGTTGGAGATAGTTACATAGTAGGTTGGAGGTAGTTACATAGTGGGTTGGAGATAGTTACATAGTGGGTTGGAGGTAGTTACATAGTGGGTTGGAGGTAGTTACATAGTGGGTTGGAGATAGTTACATAGTGGGTTGGAGGTAGTTACATAGTGGGTTGGAGATAGTTACATAGTGGGTTGGAGGTAGTTACATAGTAGGTAGGTGGTAGTTACATAGTGGGTTGGAGGTAGTTACATAGTGGGTTGAAAGGTCAAGATAGAGTGGGTTGACAAGTCGTGATAGAGTTGGCTTGAACAGTCGTTAAGTTAGCAGTGCAGACTTAGGTAGGATAAGCAAAAACTCGGTTACAACGACAGTATAATGGTGACTGTAGTATTCTGAACGACCGAGTGTTGCCGGGGCCGACAAAAGAAGCATAGAAAAGTAACACTGCGACCTACAAGACATGCCGTAAGAGGCGACTAAGATAGGTTTCAGCTTGGGACTGACTGAAAAATAAAACCAACTATTAACAAATTCACTTGATATAAGTTGGTCGAGGGCCTAAACACAATCTTCTTTAAAAAGCATAAGAGAGAAAACGTGTTATTATCATTTCAAGAGATCAATGCCTACATAAAAAGAAAATATGCAATATAATGGAAGACAAACACTGAATATGATTATGGAAAAGATTTTCTCAAAGACCTCAGCTGAACAGACCAGATCATTACATTTCGTCTATGTACCGGATATTGCTTGCTCAACAGACACATAGACTAGGAATAAGTCAAACAGCTCTCTGTCAGTGTCAAAAGGAGAAATAGACACAGGAACATGTTTTGCATGATTGTCCTCTCCTGGATGAGCTGAGCAGCAACATGTGGCGACACCTAGTCGACCTGAAAACTAAGCTTTGGTAGAAACCTGACAGTCCTGAAACTGACTGCCCAGTTTCTTCCTGTTGTTGTTCTTCTACTTCTTTCACATTTCTTATGAAGCAAGTCTGATCTTTGTTTTTTTACTTACTTTATAGAAGTGTCAGGATGTACTGATCTTGTGTGTCTTTCTCTTCTCTTCCAGCATTTACTTCTTTATAGAAGTGTCATGTACAGGGATGTACTGATCATTTGTCTGTGTGTACTTGTTCTTCTTCTCTTCCAGCATTTACTTCTTTATAGAAGTGTCGGGATGTACTGATCTTGTGTGTGCTTGTGTAGCCGTGTTGTTCTGATAAGCTACTAATATTATCTCAACGCTCATACATATCTTTCTGAACATTCATATCCAGACATTCTCCCCCTGTCCTACCGAAGTCTGTATCAATTTTAATATATTTATTTAAATTCTAAAAATCTAAAAGAATACATCACTACAAATAACATAAGCACAACCAAATTAATATATACAACACTACAAATAACATAAACACAACCAAATTAATATATACAACCAAAGATTAACACATAAAAGAATGTCTCTAACTAAAAATGTTTAAGTAATTTTCCTGTATACATTATACTCTACACAAACATACCTATAGTTCTCAACCCTAAGTTATCTCCACTGGAAGTAAGACACAACTTGATCCGTCTAGCTGGAGAGTCTCAAAACTATCTCTTCGATGATGATATAAACTTTAAAGTCATTGGGAGACGGTTGTTTCAGATCGATGGTGTTAAATCTATGTTCTCTATATGGCTGGATTATTTGGTGAAGTTGAAGACTTCCGAGTGAGTAGGGAGACGGTTGTCTCAGACTATAGCATACGTGTTAACTATAATAAGACTTATAGCCTCTGTGATTGTCTCAGACCTGTCGCTGGGTCTGTCTCTACGCGGGTCTCTGTCTGATGTAGACTACACTTCCTGAATAGTCGAATCCTTCTGCGTGTGTCTCTTTACTCTTTCTGACTGGCGGATATTGACTGTTGAAGTCTAACTGTCTCAGGACTACCTACACTGACTGTCCCTTTGGTCTGTCTCAGCCCCTCTGAATCGCTGAATCAATCTGTTCTTTAGTGTTGTGTTCTCTGGATAGTATGTATATCTCTTCTAGTCTGTCTGCTGGCGGGTATTGACTGTGTGTGTCTCTTCAGTTCTAGACAACACTTCTTGACTAGTCAATTATTTCTGTCTGTAACTGTCTCAGACTACCCTCACTGACTGTTCCTGGGTCTGTCTCTGTCCCTCTAGATCTCTGAATCTGCCAAGTGTCTGTCCCTCTGCCAAGTGTCTCTGCTAAGTGTGTCTAAAGTTGTCTGAAGTTCTGCGAAGTTTTGTCGATGAAGTGTCTAAAGTTGTCTCTTCACTCTTTCTGACTGTAACTGTCTCAGACTACCTACTCTCTGTCCCTCTGTCTCTATCCGAATGCGTGTCGAATCTACAATATGTATTCTATTTATCCACTGGCAATTTTCTTTGTTTCCAAATCAGTCATTGTCCTGTTAGTATAATTCTCACGGTCAAATCTGTTTGTTGGTTTGGAAAAAACCCAGCTAATTTATATTTTTGACCGGACACTCACCTAGACGTTAAAAAAAGAATACAATCAACCTCAACTTGGCTCCAGGAGAAAGAAAACAGAGCAAATGTTCAAACCCCCAGTTAAGGAAAAACCCCCTTGTTAACACATCTGGTCTGTAATTATACGTCCACAGACCAGGTATATGGTTACCCCTTTGTTTAATTGAAAAAAATACGTGCCTAGATGAAGCTTGGGACTAGGGAAAAACCTGGTGTCATATTCCCTGCTACACTTGTTCTAAGGAACATTTTAGTTGTTATTCATTTCATTAAGGCTGTTTCTTACTGTCGCTCCATCGTTTACGTGGTCTTCCTCGTGCTCTGTACTCGTTATACTTTTTCAGTGGGGCTCTCTGTGGTAGACGATACCGGGGCATTCTTGTCAGGTATCCAAACTATTTAATATGTTGTTCTTTTATGAATTGCATGACTGGTTTCACATCCAGTCTTCTGATTTCTTCATTTCTAATTGTGCCTTATTGTCACAGTTTGTGGCCCATAGTAAACTAAGCGCGTGACCAGAGATCGCCAATGAAGCCATGATACTAGAGCTATATCGTCTGTAAAACATTAGTTCCATTCAAATATCGTTATCAAAAAATATCTACCAAAGCCTGTTATTTCTAATAAAAAGCGCAAATTTAGAATCGTATGCTTCAGTGAAGCTGACTGCCACGTTTGTGGACCATTATGGATTACGCGCATGATCAGAGATTGTCAAAGAAGAAGAAGCACTTGGTTTCGGCATTATATTCAAGCGCTCATATAGCACCCGTGGGCATCTGTAGCTTAAACGGTAGTGAGCTCGATAACAACCCAAGAGTATCTGGTTCAAACACCGCGGTGGGCAGTTTGGAAGCAAATTCGTTCCCGTGGAAAAGAACGGTAAAAATAGGCACTATCGTTCAGAAAGCAATGGTAAACTACTGAACGTATAAGCGGTGCCTAGAAAATTGACGACTCGTTTACTGTGGTTGATGACTAAGTCCTGTTCTTCTTCTCCGTAGAGCGCTCCATAACTACCACTTGTTAACCACTCTTTGTGACAAGTATGTGATTCAAGCCTAAGAGCGAGTATACGTTGTGTAAGTTATGCGCCTACAACTAGGCCAGCACATCCGATTACGGCGACGCTTTTTAGTCACTAGGGTAGCTTCCCTAGTCCTCTATCTCAGTCGCCTCTTACGACATGCCTTGTAGGTCACAATGTTACTATTCTTTGCTCCCAGTGAGGGCCCGGCAACACACGAGTGGACTAAGTCCTGTCAAGGATATGCCACGATTTTCATTTTTTTCATGAACACCCATACTTTACTTCTAAATGAAGAGTTACATACATGGGGGGCGTGGTCATTTCCAAATGTAAACAATGTTTTGTATTATCTTGAACTCACTGATATCAGTTTCTGTTTTGTTTATATAAGGGGAAGTAATAGAAGGGAAGAGAACTGTAGACGAAAGTAGTGGTTGGGTTGTGGGTGTTTATCTGTGTATATCTACGTCTTTATGTCGGTGTCTCTCTATCTATTTATCTCTCTCTCACTCTCCTCTCACTCTCTCACTCTCTCTCTCTCAGACTCTCACTCTCTCTCCCAATCTCTCTCACTCAGTCTCTCACTCTCTCTCTCACTATCTCCTCTCTCTCTCTCTCTCTCTCTCTCAGACTCTCACTCAGTCTCTCACTCTCTCACTCTCTCTCACTCACTCTCTCTCAGACTCTCACTCAGTCTCTCACTCTCTCTCTCTCCTCCTCTCACTCAGACTCTCACTCAGTCTCTCACTCTCTCTCACTCTCTCTCACTCTCTCTCTCTCAGACACTCTCACTCTCTCTCTCTCTTCTCTCTTACCTCTCCTCTCAGCTCTTTTTCACAATCTCACTCCTCTTCTCTCTTACACTCTCTCTCTCTTACACTCTCTCTCTCTTACACTCTCTCTCTCTTACACTCTCTCTCACACTCTCTCTCTCTTACACTCTCTCTCTCTTACATCTCTACCCTTTTCTCTACACTCTCCTCTCTTACACTCTCACACTCTCCCTCACTCTCTCTTTCTCACAATCTACGTCGGGTCTCTGTAGCATAGAGGTTTGGTGCTCGTGTTGCTAGACACAGAATAATCAGGTCATGTTCGATCTAACAGTGTTTGCTCAAACACATGCTATAAACTTATTGTGCTTTTGTATGTTTTAGACGAGACAGTACCATACACACACACATGTGATGATAATGCTCGTCCATTACGGGTGATGATGACCACACAAGTTTCATCCAAGGAAATGTAGTTGCGTTATGTTTGTCTGTGTGTGCGTAGATGACTAGTGAGCCCGATACGGGCTTGAAATGTTCTTGTACAGTGTGGGCAAGGTATACTTGCACTTGTGGGAAGTTTTACTGTCTTTTTATTTTGACGTTTTTGTTCCATCCGTGCTGTTCTACCTGCCTCGCAGGCCGGAGAGCTGTGTCGAAGATGTGTCTGTCCAGACTGATCTGTCCTGAGCAAAATTCTCCCAGTTGTCGACATCTATGCCAAAGGATTTCATCGAGTTCTTGAGTGTGGTCTTTGAATTTCTTTTTCTGACCACCAGGAGTGGATGCAGCTCACCATAAAAGAGTCATTTGGGTAATCTGCAATCCGGCATTCGAACCCCATGGGCAGGACACACATGTATACACATATATAAGAAACATACATACACTACTGCAAGTGCAAGTGCAAGTGCAAGTGCTAGTGCAAGTGCTAGTGCAAGTGCAAGTGCTAGTGCAAGTGCTAGTGCAAGTGCAAGTGCAAGTGCAAGTAGCTCCCAGTTTAGTGTTATTTAGATGGGTTCGTCTTTATCTAACATAACTGGAATGTAACGGTCACGTGACGTGAGTGGTCTGATTTCCGGGAATGTCCACTTCAGCTGAACGGCCTTATGACTACATGGAGATGAGGTTGGTGCTTTTTCTATAGAACGTATATCAGTGGTTCTCATACTTTTTCCAACTCCCGACCTCTTGAAGTTAAGGCAAGACTACAACCCCCTTTTCATTAAAGTTGAGGCAGGAATCAAAC
Organism: Arion vulgaris; assembly: GCA_020796225.1. Lineage (NCBI taxonomy): Eukaryota > Metazoa > Mollusca > Gastropoda > Stylommatophora > Arionidae > Arion > Arion vulgaris. The sequence goes on from CM036773.1 coordinate 32,528,449, forward strand.
CCCACTCCTTTCTCAGCTGGCGCCCCAATGAAGATAAGGTAAGACTCCAATAACTCACCCCCACTTTCTCAGCCGACACCCCATTGAAGATAAGGTAAGATTTCAAGTCCCCCACTTTCTCAGCTGGCGACCCATTGAAGATAAGGAATTAGACCCCCCTCACTTTTTCATCTGGCGCCCAATTTAAGATATCGTAAGACACCTCCTTCCACTTTGCATTTCCTCCACCGAATAAATTGTAATGTCCGAAGAACAACAAGTACAACAAAATGTATCTCACTCTGAGATGCAACACTAAGTACAACAAAATGTTGCTCACTCTGAGATACAGCACTAAGTACAACAAAATGTTGCTCACTCTGAGATGCAACACTAAGTACAACAAAATGTTGCTCACTCTGAGATACAGCACTAAGTACAACAAAATGTTGCTCACTCTGAGATGCAACACTAAGTACAACAAAATTTTTCTCACTCTGAGATACAGCACTAAGTACAACAAAATGTTGCTCACTCTGAGATGCAACACTAAGTACAACAAAATTTTTCTCACTCTGAGATACAGCACTAAGTACAACAAAATGTTGCTCACTCTGAGATACAGCACTAAGTACAACAGAATGTTGCTCACTCTGAGATACAACACTAAGTACAACAAAATGTATCTCACTCTGAGATACAACACTAAGTCCTAGATACAATAACATTGACAGTGAGAAATGTCAACATTAATTCACAAGGAAATCAGAGAGAAAAGAGCAAAAATGTCAACAAATATCAAAAACCAATCACATTATTGTTATTGTTGTTATTATTGTTATTATTGTTATTGTTATTGTTGTTATTATTGTACAGAAATGTCCAACTGACAAAGTTTTAATGAAGAAGAAAAAAAACGTTCGCCCATGTGGTGCCGGAGCCCGCAAGGGAAGCAAAGAATAGTACCACTGCAACCTACAATGCATGTCGTAGGAGGGGACAGATGTATGCCCTAGGTATGCTACCCTAGTAAATAAAAAGCAGCCCAGAAATCGGATATACTGGCCTACTTGTAGGTGCATAACTGGTACAACGTACAATCGCTCTTAGGCACAAACCACACAGACTGGTTGAATGGCAAGTGGTGGATATGGAGTGCTTGAAGAAGAAGAATGAAAAAGCGCAGGCGCCTATAGTGAAGTTGATAACCGTAGTCCCCTATAACATAAGGGCCGGGGGTTCGGGTAAAAATTATGGTAAATAAGACCACAACAGTCTCGTGATCACCTAATACAGTATTGTTGTATAAAGACAAATTCATTTTTAAATCAACACATGTTAAATCAAGGTTATACAGGGTGTTCAACTTAAAAGCAGCCCCAGTGATAAATATAAATTTGCCAGGTACGCATTGCATCTCATCTATTTACTATTTAAACCGGTTCTGACTAGCTTGTTCTACGTCACATTTGTTCATCGCCCCTTCCCACACTACAATTACACACCATCACACAACCTTGACCTATACTACGTCATAACTGAACCTTCTCATTTCCATACATATATGCCAGATTAGCTCCATTCACAGGCTGCTTTTAAGTTGAACACCCTGTATTATGTTACAAGTTAAGCTTAACACCATCAATATTATTCACATTTTTCATCAATAAATAAACATAAACTCAAAGAATTGAGTAAAATTGTCAGAAAAGCTGACAGTATTCTATCAAAAACATACCAAAAATTAGCACCCCCTCCCTGTCCCCCTCACCCTCATTAAATAGGAGTTTTCGATTTCCCGTCTGAGCTAATCGGCCTTATTTTCCCCTGGGGCCCGTTGATAACATTCGTCGCTAGTATCCGCGTGCAGTGCTAATTCTGTGATAACATTCGTCGCTAGTATCCGCGTGCAGTGCTAATTCTGTGATAACATTCGTCGCTAGTATCCGCGTGCAGTGCTAATTCTGTGATAACATTCGTCGCTAGTATCCGCGTGCAGTGCTAATTCTGTGATAACATTCGTCGCTAGTATCCGCGTGCAGTGCTAATTCTGTGATAACATTCGTCGCTAGTATCCGCGTGCAGTGCTAATTCTGTGATAACATTCGTCGCTAGTATCCGCGTGCAGTGCTAATTCTGTGATAACATTCGTCGCTAGTATCCGCGTGCAGTGCTAATTCTGTGATAACATTCGTCGCTAGTATCCGCGTACAGTGCTAATTCTGTGATAACATTCGTCGCTAGTATCCGCGTGCAGTGCTAATTCTGTGATAACATTCGTCGCTAGTATCCGCGTGCAGTGCTAATTCTGTGATAACATTCGTCGCTAGTATCCGCGTGCAGTGCTAATTCTGTGATAACATTCGTCGCTAGTATCCGCGTGCAGTGCTAATTCTGTGATAACATTCGTCGCTAGTATCCGCGTACAGTGCTAATTCTGTGATAACATTCGTCGCTAGTATCCGCGTGCAGTGCTAATTCTGTGATAACATTCGTCGCTAGTATCCGCGTGCAGTGCTAATTCTGTGATAACATTCGTCGCTAGTATCCGCGTGCAGTGCTAATTCTGTGATAACATTCGTCGCTAGTATCCGCGTGCAGTGCTAATTCTGTGATAACATTCGTCGCTAGTATCCGCGTGCAGTGCTAATTCTGTGATAACATTCGTCGCTAGTATCCGCGTACAGTGCTAATTCTGTGATAACATTCGTCGCTAGTATCCGCGTGCAGTGCTAATTCTGTGATAACATTCGTCGCTAGTATCTGCGTGCAGTGCTAATTCTGTGATAACATGCGTCGCTAGTATCTGCGTGCAGTGCTAATTCTGGAACTCGAGGCCAACTGGCGCACAAAATGTCGGTGTGCACACGGTACGCGGTTTATTGACCCTTTACTTGGGGTCAAATTACAAGTACCTCAAAGTCCGTAAACTCGTCTAAATGTCGAGGGACACTGAAGATAAGAAAAGCTAGCCTTCACACAATAATCAGTCATATTAAGCGCAGTCACTAGAAATGAGTTCATAGAGGTCTCAATCGCGAATTGGTTAAGTCATTTGCCTGTCGTACTAAAGATTGTGTGTCAGAATCCGTAACGAGACACATGAGCAATTATTTCGTGAGATTCCTAGAATAGTTTATGGAGCTACGGAGGTCATGATTTGTGCAATTCTCTTGAAAGATGGTGTGTCATCTGTGCCGACAGGGACGGTGACATAAGGGCAAACCCGGTACATTTTAGTTAATCCTTTAGACACCATTTTGTCGTAGAGGGCGAACACACAAAAATGGAAAAAATGGAAAAACATATTTTAACTGAAAAACCAGCTGGTATGAAAACTTTTTTTTTTTAAACCACAAAATTGTCATTAAGTTTCACGTCTACCCTGATCATTTCTCGCGCCTCCCTGGAATACAAGCATCCCAAGTTGAGAACCACCGATCTATAATGATCCGTCTTTGACTCCCTATATATCTATACTAATTTATGAACTTATCTGTTGATTCTTCCCTTGCCAGGTTAGAAGTTCTCATTCTCTCAGTGGCAGTACTCCCACCATCTAGATGGAAGGCATGTTACAGTGCTGCCTTCTGTTGGTAGCGGTATTCTGCATCGCTTGTTCCAGTTCTCAGGATTTTGCAGTCATTAAAAGTAAGTAGTTGACGTATGCTTTCTATGTTCACATCGTTGTTCGCATCAGCGTTCACATCATTGTTCACGTTAATGTTCACATCATTGTTCGCATCAGCGTTCACATTGTTCACATCATTGTTCACATCATTGTTCACGTCAACGTTCACATCATTGTTCACGTTAATGTTTACATATTATTGTTCACATCATTGTTCACGTTAATGTTTACATTCATTGTTCACATCCTTATTCACATCTAATGTCCACATCATTGTTCACATCATGTTCACTATGTTCACATCATTGTTCACATCATTGTTACGCATTAATATTCATCATTGTTCGCGTTATTGTTCACATCATTGTTCGCGTTAATGTTTCACATCATTGTTCACATCAATGTTCCGTTAATGTTCACATCATTGTTCACATCATTGTTCATTAATGTTCACGTTAATGTTTACGTCAATGTTCACATCATTGTTCACATCATTGTTCGCGTTAATGTTCACATCATTGTTCGCGTTAATGTTCACATCATTGTTCACATCATTGTTCACATCATTGTTCACATTATTGTTCACATCATTGTTCACACATTCGTTCCTAATGTTACATCATTGTTCACATCATTGTTCACGCGTTCACATGTTCACATCATTGTTCATCGCGTTAATGCTTCTACATCATTGTTCACATCATTGTTCGCATTAATTGTTACATCATTGTTCACATCATTGTTCACGTTAATGTTCTATTCCCTCATTGTTCCATCATTGTTCGCGTTAATGTTCACATCATTGTTCGCAAGTTCATCATTGTTCACAATGTTCACATCATTGTTCACATATTGTTCACGACACGACCTTGTTGGCTCATACAGTGGTTTCCGCCTGCCCAGCGTTTTAGCGCGTTGACATCATCTGTGACAACATCCCCTGAATGTGCGGTCTTCAATCGTGGGTTGGCAGAAAAGCCACATGTTTCAGATTAGTGTTCTGGTACTGAACCGAAGATTGATTCCATGGCACCATGCCGAAGTGCTGAAAGCTCAATCTTCTGGATGGAACAACGAAGTAACCACACGCTCTGAGCTCTATAAAGGTTTCGGTGTTCTTAAAGACGAAGTCAGTATACGGATTATTGGACATGTTCTACCAAATGCGAAACCGAAGGAAATTGGCACCTACGGGCGTTTTTAAAAACAATAACGAAGTTGTTAACCAATTGTCTTTAAAGCGAAATAAAGCTTTATAAGATACGAAATAAAGTCATATACTGGATAATAGAGATTGCACAAAATCGAAATAGAAATTGCACAAACAGAAGTATTAACAAAACAGAAATAGGTTTTAACGAAAAGCTAAAACAGAAATAAATTAATAAAAAGAAATAGAATTGACAAAACAGAAATAGAATTGACAAAACAGAAATAGAATTGACAAAACAGAAATAGTTGAACAAAACAGAAATAGAATTAACAAAACAGAAATAGAATTAATAAAACAGAAATAGAATTAACAAAACAGAAATAGAATTAACAAAACAGAAATAGAATTAACAAAACAGAAATATTAACAAAACAAAATAGAATTAACAAAACAGAAATAGTCTATCAAAAACAAAATAGAATTAACAAAAAGAAATAGTTAGCGTAATGTACGTAAATAGTTGACCAGAAGAAACAAGCGATATTCTGATAACAAATAGATTACAAAATAAATGTTTGAGTCGAAAAAGTTGAAAGAAGCAAGCATATTTGATATGAACTTGTGCTAATCAGTTCAGTCTATATGACGTGTATCGTTGATGCAACGCTACTCGCGTTAAGACTGATCGTGTAGCAACACTCTCACGTTAAACAGACAGATGTAGCACACACACGCCACATACACACGCACGTACACAGCACACACAGCACAGCACAGGACTACAGCATCACTACAGCACACGACACAGCATATGCACACTGAACTAGCACACACAGACATATATATATATACACGTAGCATGTTCGTTACGGATCGTTACTTTCATCGCAGCCCTCTTATGAACAACTCTCTGTTCCTTGCAAGTTCTCCCGCCTCCTCCACCGTCATGTTCAAGGTTTCTTTGATGCTCTGCTGCCGCCTTTGTCTTAGTCGTACCCTGCCTCGTACTCCAGGAACCATGTCTTCCATTACCATTGTCCCTTTCTTTCCCCCTCTCTCTCTCTTTCTCTCTCTCTCTCGTTCTCCCTCTCCCTCTCTCTCTCTCTATATATATATATATATATATATAATATGTTTGATTATTCAGATAGAGTTATTATTGTGTTATGTTTGTTAGTAGCCTACACGCCCTGACATAACCAAAAATAATTCGCTCTTGGGTTAAAAGGTGCATGCCTCGCCTTAAAGAGATTCTAACACAATTTAAAACAAATAAGTGATGTGAAATATTGTATCCTGTGTTAATAAATAGGCTACCCACGATCTATTGTATCTAAACTCAACACTAACATATCTCATCTCTTCATGTTCCCCTTGTACCCCAGCGGTATCGAGTGAAAGTATAGGGGGCCCGGAGGTGGCCCTCTTATGCATTTCTTCTTTACAAGGTCTCAAATAGATCTGTGGATAGGGGACATGGTAAGAACCAGTTATGGCTCAGGTCAAGAGAACAAAATGGCGGTGGGTCCGGCATACCCTACCGAAGGCACAGGTCCAGCGTCACTAGACAAGTACAAAAGTGGAACCACCAAGAAAATTGAAAGAGGACGTTCGTTCTAATCAGGCCTGGAGACGTAGACACCTCGAGGAACTGAAGGATGCAGTACTATCCTGGGACACCATGACGAAAACGACACTGAGGGCGTCTCTATGACAGAGTGGTTAAGATGTTTGCCTGGCGTTCTGAATGTTGTAGGTTTCCAGTTTTTCTTACATAACCGTATCTGGGACTTTCTTCTTCTTCTGTGTTCGCGTATTATGAATTCGGGCTTAGTCAGGGCGCCTGGTATGACACTTATGAATGATTTATCTTTTCCTCTTCTTCAGCTGTTTCCTTGCCAACCTTGGCAATGAAATCGTCCATTACAATCAGGATGTATCTTTTGCCAACTTTATCCATTGCTCCTTGTAAATTTGTATAGAATTCGTCAATCTCGTCATCAGGAGCTGTGGTTGTTGGAGCGTATGCTTGTATTATTGTAATCTTTCTATTTTTTGTCTGTAATCTCATCATGATGAGTCGGTCGTTGATAGGATTGTAATCAAGTAGTGTTGTGGATATTTTCTTTGCCAAAATGAAACCGACTCCACTCTGTCCACTTTTTGTCTTCCCTGAGTAAATTACTGTGTCACCTGTTGAGGTTTTAAAGTGCCCTGGCCAGCCCATCTGTGCTCGGTTATTCCAAGTATAGGTGTTTTCGTTCTCTCCATCTCATTGCAAATCATGTGGAGTTTGCCATGGTAAATACTCCTTACATTACATGTTCCTATTCTCAATTACTTCCGTAGTTCGATGGCAGGTCTTTCCGCAGTAATACAAAGTGCAGAAACCTAGAAATCTGATCTGGTCAGGGCGGATCAAATCAGATCGGGAGAAAACCGAGGGAGGCTGCGGTGATACGTAATAAATTAACGTTTAAGGACAAAGACATGTATGTATGGTATCCATAAGCAAGCAAAGACACGTATGTATGGTATCCATGAGCAAGCAGACACATGTATGGTATCCCATAAGCAAGCAAAGACACGTATGTATGGTATCCCGTAAGCAAGCAAAGACACGTATGTATGGTATCCCATAAGCAAGCAAAAAATGAATAATAAAATGATAAAACTAACAAAAATTCAACGTATTTGACTATAAGTCTTCTTCAGGGAACATACACAAACAAACAATGAATCCTAAATTAACTAAATCATAAATCTAAATATAATGGATATAGATTCATACTTTGTTTTCTTAAATAGCAGTGTCCCCCGCAGGCATGCCATACATACAGACGTACCATCTTCGACTTCAGAGTTACCTGTGACTGTTACTATCCTTGTTTAGCTGTATCTGCAGTACTGTGTGTAGTCCTAAGATAAATAGTGACTGTTACTATCATTATTTAGCTGTATCTACAGTGGTGTGTGTAGTCCTAAGATAAATAATACTGAACACCTTTCTAAACTACATCACAATGACATCAAATACTTGAAGTAAATAAGTTCAGCTAAACAATATTGTATAATATAATATGTTGCTGATATAATGTTTATTATTATTTTATCGTCATTTCTTATTCTATGAGTCTAACGATCAAACTGACTGAGATCGCCACGAAGACAATTGATGACTTGTGTCGTTAGCTTATTTTGCACAGAACACGGAATCATCAAAATCAGCACTTTATAGTTTTCAATCTCACTTATCTCCGTTATAGATGTGTGTCAGGCTATTTCTGTTCTATACACTATCTGTTCCCAACGGGAGATACGTACTGTGCCCTTCAGTTGTACGTGTACACTGGAGTACGTTCTGTGCCCTTCAGTTGTACGTGTACACCTGGAGGTACGTACTGTGCCCTTCAGTTGTATGTGTACATCTAGAAGTACGTTATGTGCCCTTCAGATGTACGTGTACACCTGGAGTACGTACTGTGCCCTTCAGATATACGTGTACACCTGAGGTACGTACTGTGCCTTTCAGAAAATACGTGTACACCTGAGGTACGTACTGTGCCCTTAAATGTACAGTGTACACCTGGAGGTACGTACTGTGCCCTTCGAAGAATGTAAGCAAAGTACACCTGAGGTAGTACTGGTCAGTGACGTACACCTGGATAGTACTGACTTCAAGGTGTGTGTACACCTGGATATATGCACTGGGCCGCTCAGATGTACGTGTACCCCCAGAGGTACGTACTGGGCCGTTCAGGTTACGTGTACTCACAGAGGTACATATTTAGCGGTTCAGGGGTGCGTGTACTCCCCAGGACTACGTATCGAGCCGTTTCAGGGGTACCGAAATATACTCATGCAATATGCACCATTACAAGTATATGTCAGTATTACAAAAGCATGGAAAAATTAATAATTAAATATGTAAAATGACAACAATCGGAGTTTCGACAAAAGATTTCCATACATCATCGACAAATATAGTAATATCGAACAAAGTAATGTCGAAAAATGCGAAATGATAGTTATGAAACAATAAATGTTAAGTTTTCATCACCGGCGATGGAGATATTACAAAACTGGTGTTTATACATTAAATGTAACAATTATTCCTTTTACCGGTAAATTTCAATCCTTTTGTAATTACTCATTTCCCCATTTCCCAGTACTTTACATTAACAATAGACACTCAAGGGTGTAAACCCTTTATAGACACTCCAGGGTTTAAACCCTTTATAGACACTCAACAAATGTGCCAGTATTTATCAACAACTATTTTAAAAAGGAATAGAAATGTGCTTTAAACGAGGTAAGGTTAGTAACCACTTTTAGAAATTCTAGAAGTAGACGCTATTTGTCAAAAATCTGTCCAGATTGTGATGACGTCACACGTACACAGCCTAAACTACGCATTACCAGGACAAATGGATCGTTGGTCGGCATCTTTGATAGTGAGATTCAGAGGCGCCACAGACGTTACGGCAATCGGCTAATCTAAGATCAAATGGATTATGTCAATCCTCGACTTGTTTGATCCGCAGCATGTTTGTGATCTATTCAGTTTCCAATGACTGTGTTGTTTTAAAACATTGACATCAACGGCTTAGTATATTCAAAATCCCGTATATAATATCTACATACACCCGCCATACGTTAAAGCAATGGTTCTCAAACTTGTTGAAGTTGTGGCACACTTGAAGTACTACCAAAAATCGTAGGCGAACTATACACAAGAACTGAATAAATAAGATGGAAAAAGGAAAAGAAATAACTGGAAAATGCTGCATACCATTATTCATTTTGTAATTTCTGCCTATGAGAAGTATGGGTCTAATGTGTCTTGGCGATTTTTGATCTGGGATTTCCTAGGACGCACATAGGAATGTCACCAGGCAGACTGGTGCTCCTGGGCACACCCTTTGAGTACCACTGAGTTAACGCAAGAATGAGAGGGTAGAAAGAGTACTACACATGCAAAACTCGATTTTTGATTTTAAAAAAGTTTTATGTGGCGAATCTAGTTTTCTCTACTTCCACGTAGTCAACTAATAACTAACACATTTTTTGTATTTCATTTTGTCTCCTCACCCTGGAACAATTTATGCCGACGCCCGTTAATGTATAACACTGGTTACTTATTACTTTGTTGTCATACAACAAATGAGTTATTGTTTGACTCGTTATGTCTCGTTATACAACAAATGTGTTATTGTTTGACTCGTTATGTCTCGTTTATAAAGATAACAAATTAATGTTTAAATACAACAAATTAACAAAGTAAGTATCTACTGCCATTTTATAAGTTAGAGCACGATCTGAGTAAACAATCTGATAAGTTAGAGCACGATCTGAGTAAACAATCTGATAAGTTAGAGCATGATCTGAGTAAACAATCTGATAAGTTAGGGCACAATCTGAGTAAACAATCTGATAAGTTAGAGCATGATCTGAGTAAACAATCTGATAAGTTAGGGCACAATCTGAGTAAACAATCTGATAAGGTAGTGCACAATCTGAGTAAACAATCTGATAAGGTAGTGCACGATCTGAGTAAGCAAGTAAAGAATCATATTCTATACCACGTCGTATATAAGGTACTCCGTTTTAGGCCGGTATTTTTCATTGACCGTCGGCACGCGATTGATAATGTGGTCGACATCACGCCAGTCGCCTTAATTCCCAGTTCTTTCCTGTACCCACTTGAGCTTGTGTCAGCCTGGGAGCCGTTACGGTCTGAAAAAATTAAACGTTCACTGTGGAATTGAACCGGGACCACTAGTCTAAGAAGTGAGTTCACTAACAGCTACGCTACTACGTCAAGTGAGTTCACTAACAGCTAGCTATACGTCAAGTGAGTTCACTAACAGCTACTCTACTACGTCAAGTGAGTTCACTAACAGCTACGCTACTACGTCTTCTAGAAGTGAGTTCACTAACAGCTACGCTACTACGTCTTCTAGAAGTGAGTTCACTAACAGCTACGCTACTACGTCTTCTAGAAGTGAGTTCACTAACAGCTACGCTACTACGTCTCAGAAGTGAGTTCACTAACAGCTGCTACACGTCATGAGTCTACAGCTCCTACTCCTAGAAGTGAGTTCACTAACAGCTACGCTACTACGTCAAGTGAGTTCACTAACAGCTACGCTACTACGTCAAGTGAGTTCACTAACAGCTACTCTACTACGTCAAGTGAGTTCACTAACAGCTACGCTACTACGTCTTCTAGAAGTGAGTTCACTAACAGCTACGCTACTACGTCAAGTGAGTTCACTAACAGCTACACTACTACGTCAAGTGAGTTCACTAACAGCTACGCTACTACGTCTTCTAGAAGTGAGTTCACTAACAGCTACGCTACTACGTCAAGTGAGTTCACTAACAGCTACACTACTACGTCAAGTGAGTTCACTAACAGCTACACTACTACGTCAAGTGAGTTCACTAACAGCTACGCTACTACGTCAAGTGAGTTCACTAACAGCTACGCTACTACGTCTTCTAGAAGTGAGTTCACTAACAGCTACGCTACTACGTCAAGTGAGTTCACTAACAGCTACTCTACTACGTCAAGTGAGTTCACTAACAGCTACTCTACTACGTCTTCTAGAAGTGAGTTCACTAACAGCTACGCTACTACGTCAAGTGAGTTCACTAACAGCTACACTACTACGTCAAGTGAGTTCACTAACAGCTACACTACTACGTCAAGTGAGTTCACTAACAGCTACTCTACTACGTCTTCTAGAAGAGAGTTCACTAACAGCTACGCTACTACGTCAAGTGAGTTCACTAACAGCTACGCTACTACGTCAAGTGAGTTCACTAACAGCTACTCTACTACGTCTTCTAGAAGTGAGTTCACTAACAGCTACGCTACTACGTCAAGTGAGTTCACTAACAGCTACGCTACTACGTCTTCTAAGAAGTGAGTTCACTAACAGCTACACTACTACGTCAAGTGAGTTCACTAACAGCTACACTACTACGTCAAGTGAGTTCACTAACAGCTACTTTACTATGTCTTCTAGAAGTGAGTTCACTAACAGCTACTCTACTACGTCTTCTAGAAGTGAGTTCACTAACAGTTACGCTACTACGTCAAGTGAGTTCACTAACAGCTACTCTACTACGTCAAGTGAGTTCACTAACAGCTACGCTACTACGTCAAGTGAGTTCACTAACAGCTACGCTACTACGTCAAGTGAGTTCACTAACAGCTACGCTACTACGTCTTCTAAGAAGTGAGTTCACTAACAGCTACACTACTACGTCAAGTGAGTTCACTAACAGCTACACTACTACGTCAAGTGAGTTCACTAACAGCTACACTACTACGTCAAGTGAATTCACTAACAGCTACGCTACTACGTCAAGTGAATTCACTAACAGCTACGCTACTACGTCTTCTAAGAAACGATCTGGTTACATAAAAAATAAGTATCATGGCGGCGTTCTAGTGTGTTAATTGTATGCCTCGCCGCGCGCTGTGTAATGTGTATTGTGGTGCCAACTTTCCTTGCATGGCTGTATCCGTGACCCCCAACTTTCTACATAGCAGATTATCCTACCATCAGACGACAATATTTCATCCAGGCAGCAGCCATATAGACATTGGCGTCACACATACATGTTTCCAGGAGGGTGCAAAATAAATTTAAAAAAAGTTAGTTGGTTTTTACTACGCGAAAATGGAGAAGATAATATTCACATAACAACTATTTAAAAAACAAAACATTTTTTCAGCATCCCCCCCCACCCCTCTTCCCTTCCCTGCCTCAACGCAGGGACGCCCATGTTGGTAGAATTTATTGTGCCAAAACTTGATCGATATTCATCTATTAAGAGAGAGAGAGAGAGAGAGAGGAGAGAGAGAGGAGAGACAGGAATGAAAACATTGAAATGGCTCGCTGGTTTGCTGGCCTGGATCGATAATTGAGGTCTGCCATTTATTTTGTTGCTGCAGTCTCGTTGAGAATGGGGGCGGTATTGAATATGAGCAATAGAAATATGGAATCAACAAAAGCCACCCCATGGGATTATGAAAAATGGATAGCATGATTGATGTTTCAGTATTAGATGCGGTAGAGCGGGATGGTATAATTGCTTGCAACTGTTGACTGATTCACTGAATGTTATATACTAGATACTCAAGTAATAGTGGTAAATCTACAACACTAACCCGGCTACAAGAATTCCAAGTCAAGTGTGGTGTAACTAGACAAGAACACTAGGATGGGGTAGCCAAAGAAGAATAGTAAACCAACAAAGAACCGGGATTGTTAGTCGCCACACACTGAGAGACATACTGAGGGGAAGATTGGAGCACTTATGGACTAATTGGTTTGACGCGCAGTGATGATGATCTGACGAATAAACTATGTACTAGTTTCAAGATAGGCACCGATGAACTGTGCTCTTGTGGCTTGGCGAGTATGACAACAGCTTGGCGAGTATGACTACAGCTTGGCGAGTATGACAACAGAGCATGTCCTATAGAACTCCCAGTATGCAGACCTGAGAAGAAAGAGGTGGTCCACTTACACCAGCGTCCAAGAAAAACTATATTGCGTGGGAATGTTATGTTATGCGATCGACGCCATGACACATTTTGGCATTCCCATGCGGGCTTTGTCCTCCGCTGCAGCAGTCATCATAAAGTCCATTTGCTTACCGTATCCATGAGAAGTTGATTAGTATATCTTCTCTCTCTCTCTCTATATATATATATATATATATATATACGCAAAGACGACACTGTCTGGCATGTCCAAACTTAACTCCTAATTCTCGCACTCGTTCCAGTGTCTGAGACCAGAGCCAACTATAAACTTATAGGCCTACGGACTCAGGTACGAATTATGGGAAACCAGACCACAACTAAACCACGTGACCTAGCATTCCAGTATTGTTGTATATAGACGAATTCATTTTAAAATCAACACAAAATGCTAAATCGAAGTTATATTATGCAACAAGTTAAGTTTAATAATAATGAATATCAATATTATGAATATTCTTCACCAATAAATAACTATATACTCATAGAATTGAGTAAAAAAGCAAACAAGCTTGCAGTATTCTATCAAACATCTATATTTTCCAGCTCCTTCTCTGATTTAGGTCAGGATTCCCAGTCAGTTGTCTGGCCTAGTTATCTAGAGTTGGCTGTGCTGAGACACGCGCATACCACATAATTAAAAGTGTACCACTGATGATATGGGAATCTGAATGATTAGTTAACTGATTTGACTGCATGACTGATGGACACACTGGTTGACTCACTCATGCATTGACTGACTTATTGACTTCTTGACTGACTGTGTGGGTGACTGATTAGTTGTTTTAATTGATCAGTTGACTGACTGTGTGGGTGACTGACTGTGTGGGTGACTGATTGGTTGTTTTAATTGACCAGTTGACTGACTGTGTGGGTGACTGGTTAGCTGCTTTATTTGACCAGTTGACTGACTGTGTGGGTGACTGATTAGTTGTTTTAATTGACCAGTTGACTGACTGTGTGGGTGACTGATTAGTTGTTTTAATTGACCAGTTGACTGACTGTGTGGGTGACTGACTGGATGGGTAACTGACTGGATGGGTGACTGACTGGATGGGTGACTGATTAGTTGTTTTATTTGATCAGTTGACTGACTGGATGGATAACTCGGAAAGTATGTAGCAGCGAAAGGGTTAATTGACCAGTTGACTGACTCTGTGGGTGACTCGTTAGCTGCTTTAATTGGTAAGTTATCTGACTAGGGTCAAAGGCGCATAGGGACGACGCCGCGCCAGGATTAGTGAGCTGGCACTAATCAAGACCCTACCCCACCTCCACGTGGTAACCCTAGTAACAGACAACCGATCTTGTCTGGCTAAGCGGGTAGAGATCGAGTGAGAGCTACTTTGGTACAAGTAGAGATACAGACGTAGTCACGTTGGATAAGATCCGCTCGCAACACAGACGAGCGGAATCCCAGAGTGACCATTAATGCACATCTCTCCCGGCCGATTGAGAAGAGCTGAACGGATAAACAAAAAGGGATGAGGGTGCATCCGGAGAAGAGACGTTGGCCCACGTGGGGCGAACCTCGATAGTGGGGCCCCTGAGATGAGTTACGCGTGGGCCCACATGGGCGAAACTGGGAGCCATGAGGGGAGATGAGTTAAGCGTGGGTCCACATGGACGAAACTAGGAGCCATGAGGGGGAGATGAGTTACGCGTGGGTCCACATGGGCGAAACTGGAGCCATGAGGGGGAGATGAGTTACGCGTGGCCCACATGGGCGAAACTAGGAGCCATGAGGGGGAGAGATGAGTCGACGTGGGCCCACATGGACGAAACTAGGAGCCATGAGGGGGAGATGAGTTACGCGTGGGCCCACATGGACGAAACTAGGAACCATGAGGGGAGATGAGTTACGCGTGGGTCCACATGGACGAAACTAGGAGCCATGAGGGGAGATGAGTTACGCGTGGGCCACATGGCAAACTGGAGCCATGAGGGGAGATGAGTTACGCGTGGGCCCACATGGGCGAAACTAGGAGCCATGAGGGGGAGGCCCAAACAAATAAACATAAATGGATGAGATGTGCATCCCGAGTAGAGAGGTGGGCCACATAGGGCGAAACTCGGAGCTCTGAGGTGGAGACCCGAGTCATGTTGCTTGTGTTCCCACATAGGGCGAAACTTGGAGAGCAGATGGGGACCCGAGTTGAGGTCCATGTCCGGACAGCCTAGAGGCATGGCGAATGTGAAAACGGTGAGAACTACTAGACACGGTGGGCAGGCATCAAAGCAAGCGTAGGAGTGAGCGGACCACCCAAATGTGCCGAAAACTGGAAAGCCAGCAGAAGCTTGAATCCAGTGCGCGTTTCCGCTCGCAGGGAACAACTACTGCCTTGTAGTTAGATTGGGGACAATCAAAGTTTAGCGTAGCAAACCGCACAAAATACTGGACGATAGGTAAATCAAGTAGTCCAAAAACATACCGGTAACCTGGGCAGATGACGGTCAACAACCAGGGAGGGCAGGTCGTCTAAGGGTCGCTGCCCTGCAGGTCGGCTGGGGACAGTCAAAGGTTGACGGAGAGAGAACCAGTAAACGTTGGTTGAAATCAGACACGTCGCAGAGGGACAAGCACTAGTGCTCCAAAGGGCACTGAAGATGTGACGTAAAACAAACGTTCTTGGCAAAGGCTGTTATATATCACAATAAGAATGATAAAAATGTCCGAAAAAGAACGTTCGCAAGAGAGAGAGAGAGTTAACTGACTATGTGTGTGACTGATTAGTTGCTCTAATTGACCAGTTGACTGACTGATTGAGTAACTGATTGATCTACTGGTTGACTGGCTGACTGAATGAGTAACTGATTGATCTACTGGTTGACTGGCTGATTGAATGATTGACAAACTAGTTAACTGACTAGATGGAGGATTAACTGACCAGTTGACGGGCAGTCTCGCTCCCTTACTGAATTGCTGACGGGCTGGCTGGTTGATTGATTGGGTGGTTGTTTGGCTTACTATCAGACAGAGTTATTGACTGATCGAGCAAATGACGGTGTGGCTGACTGACTGGCTATTTTCAGAGTTGTTGATTGACTGGTTAACTGTTTGACTGGTCAACTGATTGATTCTCTAACAGACAGGATGGGGAGTGTAAATCTCTAGCCAATATAGCCTTGATTTCTTACCATGTTGTTTTGAAAATTAATTTCTCTTTATCTAACAATATTAAAATGCGAGGTCACGCGACGGTTGTGGTCTTATTTCCTATAACTTTTACCTGAGCCCTCAGGTCGTATGTTACCGAAGGCCATGGATTAATTGACTCTCTTGTTAAGCGATTGAATATCTGACAGCTAAACGTAGAAGTGCTTACAGAATATAATTTACACAGTGAGACACATAGAAAGGCGGAGACATGTAAACAGACAGTTTAATATGTAATGGCATAAAGTACTAACAACACACAACAAGTACGAGAGCACAATACACACATATAAATGTACGAGAGAGAGCACAATACACACATATAAATGTACGAGAGAGCACAATACACACATATAAATGTACGAGAGAGCACAATACACACATATAAATGTACGAGAGAGCACAATACACATATATAAATACGTAACGACATAAAGTACTAACAACACACAACAAGTACGAGAGCACAATACACACATAAAAATAAACGCTATAAAGGAGAAGAATTGACTTCATTAAACCGGGTTTCCCCATATGACTCCGCTTCTGTCGATAAAAAAGGCATGCCATCTGCTGAGAGTGTTGCACAAAGTGGAAAATCCGCGCAGAGGGCAG
The DNA here is from genome assembly GCA_020796225.1 of Arion vulgaris. NCBI lineage: Eukaryota > Metazoa > Mollusca > Gastropoda > Stylommatophora > Arionidae > Arion > Arion vulgaris. The sequence continues at coordinate 32,545,547 of CM036773.1, forward strand.
AGAGACTATGTATCAGCTTCAGTCTCCAGTTTTACCTGCAGCAACTGTGACAAGGAATGCCACTCCAGAATAGGCCATTACAGCCACAAGAAACGTTGTGATTCAGCACAGAACATACTACGTGACGAAAGACATATTGTCTCCTGAGACAGCGCAGAACATACTACGTGACGAAAGACCTATTGTCTCCTGAGACAAAAAGGCCAATGATGATGAACACACACAATTACACATACAATAACACATATAACGATAGAGACATATAAATACCTTTTGATTGGTGAACATAATATCCCCCATCACGCCTACCTCCCGACCTTCATCGACTTGTCAAACTGAGAATATAATCAATGTAATGGCTGATCCATCTGGAACTTTCTGTGACAACTAATGGCTAAAAATAACCACACGTCACACTATTAGTCATGTCCGGAAACGTCCATTCTTTTGTCGTTTGTGATATCTCTCTCTTTCCCTCTCTTTCTTTCTCTATCCCTCTCTATCTCTCTATCCCTGTATCTATTCCTCTCTATCCCTGTATCTATTCCTCTCTCTATAACTCTCTATTCCTCTCTCTATCACTCTATTCTCTCTCTCTATCACTCTCATTCCTCTCTCTATCACTCTCTATTCCTCTCTCTCATCACTCTCATTCCTCTCTCTATCACTCTATTCCTCTCTCTCTATCACTCTCTATTCCTCTCTCTCTATCACTCTATTCCTCTCTCTCTATCACTCTCTATTCCTCTCTCTATCACTTTCTATTCCTCTCTATCTATCACTTTCTATTCCTCTCCTATCACGCTCTATTCCCTCTCTCTATCACTCTCTATTCCTCTCTCTATCACTCTCTATTCCTCTCTCTCTATCACTCTCTATTCCTCTCTCTATCACTCTCTATTCCTCTCTCTATCACTTTATATTCCTCTCTCTATCACTCTCTATCCCTCTCTCTATCCCTATCTCTATCCCAGTCTCTATCCCTCTCTCTATCCCTCTCTCTATCCCTCTCTCTCATACCTCTCTCTATCCCACTGTCTCTATCCCTCTCTCTATCCCACTCTCTCTATCACTCTCTCTATCCCTATCTCTATCCCACTGTCTCTATCCCTCTCTCTATCACTTTATCACTCTATCCCTCTCTCTATCACTCTATCTATCCCTATCTCTATCCCACTCTCTCTATCCCACTCTCTCTATCCCACTCTCTCTATCCCACTGTCTCTATCACTCTCTCTATCCCTCTCTCTATCACTCTCTCTATCCATATCTCTATCCCACTCTCTCTATCCCTATCTCTATCCCACTCTCTCTATCCCACTGTCTCTATCACTCTCTCTACCACTCTCTCTATCACTCTCTCTATCCCTCTCTCTATCACTCTCTCTTTCCCTCTCCCTCTCTATATCTCTCTTTTTCTATCCCTCTCTCTATCACTCTCTCTTTCCCTCTCCCTCTCTATATCTCTCTTTTTCTATCCCTCTCTCTTTCTTTCTCTATCCCTCTCCCTCTCTCTCTGTCCCCCTCTCTCTCTATCCCTCTCTCACCCTCTTTCTTTCTTAATCTCTCTCCCTCTATCTCTCTCTATCCCTCTCTATTCCCTCTATATCTCTTTTATCCCTCTCTATTCCCTCTATATCTCTCTCTATCCCTCTCTCTCGTTATCAACGTTTAAACCCCAGCTGGAGCATATGCCCCCAACCAACTCATGCTGTCATCGTTAGCTGAATTTTATAGCTAAAGATGTTTACCGGTTGGGGTGGCCAGCCACAAACTGAATCCGGCAACACGTGGAAGGTGCTTCTGAAATATTATTGACTTCTTACTGTTAATAAACACCAAAATCTTTGTCAAGAAATCTGTGCAATAGTTAACAAGTTCATAAGTTAACAAGTTAATAAGTTCAAATAAAGACTTTTTTCGATCCAGAAGCACTTGAGCCTTCAGCTCTTCGGTTCGGTGCCATGGACATCGTACCCTTCGGTTCGGTGCCACGAATACAGTGAATCTGGGGAACCTGTAGATTTTCTGCCAGTCCGCAGGATTGAACCCGCACTCACAGAGGGCTAGTCGCCCGCAGTCCAACGCGCTACGAACACGCTAGGCAGGCGGGCAAATAAAGACTTTAAAAACTGTTGGTACCATTGCCAATGATCAGGCAATCACATTAGCAACATAGGAACAGCTACAACGATACATTAACAGACTCCAGTTATCATGCAACGTACACAATATGAGAATAAACATCGACAAAACCAAAATAATGACATTCGCTAGAGAGGAAAACTTTACCAAGATCTCCATCGACAAACATCAATTAAAGCAAGTAAACGACTTGACATACTCAGGAAGCATTACTTCCATAAAATTTGAGAATAAATAACGAAATCTAAAATAAATGCAATAACACAAATAGGACAAATCACACCCATTTTCGGAAATCACGAAATTTACGAAAAGGCGTGGCAAAGGTAGGGGTGAATGGACCACCCTATTGTGCAGAAAAACTGGAAAGCCCAGCAGTGACTTAAGTCCAGTGTAACCTCAAAGATTGGGTCTCCATCTAGAGAACAATAACCGCGTTTCTCCTCGCAGAGAACCACTGCTGCCTTGTAGTTAGATTGGGGACAATCAAAGCCTAGCGGAGCAAACCGAACACAAAACTGGATGGCAGACAAACCAAGCAGTCCAAAAAAGACTGGTAACCTGGGCAGAAGACGCACCCGGGAGGGAAGGTTGTCTAAGAGCAGCTACCCTAAAAGAAAATAGCAACCTGCTGCCTTGCAGGTCGGCCTGGGATAGCCAAAGGCTGACGGAGAGCGAACTCAGTAAACTCTGGCTAAAACCGGGCACATTGCCGAAGGATAAGCACCAAAGATCCAAATGGTGCTGAAGATATGACGAAACGCACCCATGCTAAGGCTGTATGAATCAGATGAACCTACTAAATTAACAGAATATATAAAACAACAAAGGAAAGTGAAGGAACAGAACCATATATATTGATCCAAGAAATTGAAACAGCAATAAAGAACAGCCCAAACAACAAATCACCAGGTGCAGATGGCATACACAACGAAGCGATTAAAGCATGCAAAGAAATAGGTGTAAAATGGTTAAATAGAATATTCACAGCAGCTTGGACAGAAAGAAAAGTTCCAGATGACTGGCAAAAATTAGTAATAGTCCCATTATAGAAAAATAAAGGCATTAAAAGAGAATGCGAAACATACAGACATTTCACTATTAAGTCACACTGGAAAAATATACGCAAAAGTATTAGACCAGCTCATAAGACACATCGCTGACTCTCAAATAAGCCCCTCACAGTTTGGATTTAAAAGAGGAGTGGGATGCACAGACGCTCTATTCACTCTGAGACAACTGAGTGGAAAAGCAATAGAATATAACAAAGAGCTACACTTATTATTCATCGATCAAGAAAAGGCATTTGAGAGAATAGAAAGAAGTATTCTATGGGAAATACTAGAAAACTATGGGATCAAGGGACAATTGCTAGACAATATCAGAGCAATATACACAAATAGCCACAGTGTGGTAAGAGCAATAGACGGAATGACATACTCATTCGAAACAAAATCAGGAGTAAGACAGGGTTGTGTGCTCTCACCTCTTCTCTTCAACATATATATCGACAGAATAGTGAAAGAGGAGCAGTGCGAAAAGACCTTATTGACATAGACAATGATCACGACGACCAATTAAACAACCAAATCAACGAATTGCTTTTTGCGGACGACCAAAGTTTAATCTATGAAGATGAAGATCAGCTACAACATCCCATGAATTCATTGCTAATAGTATGTAGAAAGTACAACATGAAAATCAACAAACAAAAGACCGAGAACATGAAAATCAGCAGAACACCAAGCCAAGCAAACATACAAATAGATAACACCAGAGTAAAGCAAGTTTCCGAATTCAAATATTTAGGCAGTATTTTCAAAGAGGACGGAAAACTCGATAGAGAAATAGAGACAAGGTGTCAAAAGCAAATGCAGTGACCTACCAGCTGGCACCATTACTACAACACCCAAAGATCAAGATGGAAGTGAAAAGACAGATGATAAAAGTATTTTTCTACCAACACTTTCTTACCAGTGTCAAACTTGGTCTCTGACAGCAACACATCACAGAAAGCTCACCACGTGTAAATTAAATGCGTGAGGAAAGCAGTGGGGTCACCAGGAAAGACAGACTACGAAATGAGGACATCAGAAGCAGAGTGGGCATAACTTCATGCACCGAATACATTGAAAGACAACAAATGCAGTGGTTTGGACATTTAATGAGAATGAAATACAACCAACCACCAATAACAGCATACAATAAAAAGAGATCGGGTACTAGAGCTAAGGGAAGACCAAGAAAAGGATGGATAGACAATATCAAGACCACACTACATAAACACGGATACAACACAACAAGGCCAACTCATCTGGTCCTAGAACGCAAATTAAAGCTCCCACTCCTACGCTTAACGCGAGTGGACAGCCAACTACATCTTTCACTTGGGAATAGACAATAGACAATAGATAGATAGAACAAGATACTGGGTCGCATTTCACGATAACACAGATACCTGCATAAATGATAAACAACGCAAAGGGCTGAGATGTGTAGCGAGACATGATCGACTGTGTCAGTCGGTATGGAACATGCTGAAGGCATCTAAAAGTGTGATCTCTGATGAAATCTTGCAGCAATTACATTATTCTAACCCACATACGCACGTCAATTATTTATATATGACCCAAATACGCACGTCAATTATTTATATATTACCCAAATACGCACGTCAATTATTTATATCTGACCCATATACGCACGTCAATTATTTATATCTGATCTACATACACACGTCAATTATTTATATATGACCTACATAAACACGTCAATTATTTATATCTGACCCACATACGCACGTCAATTATTTATATATGACCTACATACACACGTCAATATTGCTGTCTAATCTACATAAGTACGTCACTTATTTCTATATAGCCTTTATATTCCTCTCATCACTTCTGAATTCGTCCCATTTTATGTTCATTATTTTTCGCAGACATCTATTTTCAAATGCATTTAACCTATTATCTATATCTTTAGCACTTTTCAAACTCTCGCTGACATATGTTACGACTGATACACAGCTTCACTTATTACTATTTGATCTTCTTCTTCACCTTTCAACTTCCAACGGAACACAGGTCTTCAACAAACTTCTTCCAGCACTTCCTCTCTCTTGCCATCCCTTACAATTCCTTCCATGTTTTACCTATCCTTTTTTAAAATCAGCTTCCAGTTCTCTTGTCCAGGTCTGTCTAGACCTCCCCCTACTCCTCTTTCCCTTCGGGCTCCAAAACAGTGGATGTCATGCAATGCTTTCGGTTGATCTTCTTAATGTATGTCCTATCTATCGCCATCGTCTCTCTTCCGTAGCTCTTCCTCCACTGGTTTTTTCTTAGTTCGCAACGTGATCTACATAAGTAAATACATTGTTACTGTCTGAACCACAAAAGTACTCAAATTTAAGATCCTTCTTTATGTTAAATTTCTGTGAAAGTGCCTCTTAGTCTCTGCACACTGTAGCGTTTACAATTTATGTGGCTTCCCATCTCCAAACCTAAGTATATAGAAGGTAGGCGAGCAAATTCCTTTCCTAATTTGTGTAACATCAGTTGCATGGTTTGTGCCTGCAACCGTGCTATATTCGTTTTGAAAAGTGAACGTTAAACTCCCTTTGCAATATTTTTTTTTTTAAAGTATATCACTAGTGAAAAAAAATTGAGAAGAAAATATGAACTATCATTCGGTTCAGATGAACAGGAAATGGCAAGAGCTGTTCAAAACTATTTTTCATTGGCATGGAATCAAAGCTTCTACCAGAATTGTGCTACATCCTATTTTTAGAACAGACTACGCGGATCAATATCGCAGCCGAGTAACCAATAGCGTACAACTTATCTGATATTCGGAAGTGCGGACAAGAAAATGGAAGACAATATGACGTCATTGATCCTGTGTTAGCTAGGAGATTATAACTTGGGTCCAATGTCAAACTTGGAATACAAGCACACGTGTTGCTCTGACATCTGTAGACAAGTCGCACAACAGACAAGAGATGCAATTCTGCCATATGTCCAGTTATCAGTCTTATGAGGACTATTATCTTAGAAGTCCGGACATGTTCTAGATCACCGCTACATCAAAACCAGCAGCATCTAGCGGCACAACACACCAGTGCGATGTTGATTCATCTGTTTTGCATATTTGGGAAAGTTCTTTTCGGCAGATCCACTGTCGATACCTATCTCTCTCAGTCTGCTCAGCGATTGGCATTCATAACTACGAAACTGCTCTGTTCGCAAAAACTATCTCAATGCGTTAATTAATACTGTCATGTCAATCCATGACAGTGCCCTCTGATATCGTAGCCGTGCCAGCCAATCTATCATCTTGTTCATTAACCCTAACTCCAGTATGCCCATGGACGAAAATAAAGGTGATTTCACGGACCCTGATCTGGGCCAGTGTCCTCTTGCACAGAATAACGAGATTTTCAGGGACGCTGTCATTGAAGCCAAGTTTCAGAAGGGATAAGTAACTTGATGATGATGATGATGATGTATCAATAAGCAACTTGTGATATAGTAAAACAGTTATTTCCCACAATGCATTTACCATATCAAATTGAAACAAACATTCACATTTGAACCATTGCTCACGCCCATGTGTTGCCTGGCCGCAAGGGAGCAAAGAATAGTACCACTGCTACATACAAGGCATGTCGCAAGAGGCGACTGAGGTAGGAGCTGTGGGAAGATACCCTAGTAACTAAAAAGCGTCGCAGAAATCGTATATGCTGGTCTACTTGTAGGCGTATAACTGGCACAACGTACAATCGCTCTTAGGTTCAGATCACATACAAATCACAAAGAGTGGTTTAACAAGTGGGCGATATGAGCATTTAAAGAAGAAGATGAACCATTCTTCAGATGTTGCGAAGGCGTCAATCTATAAGCAACAAATAAACATAGCAACTGTAACAAATAAACATAGCAACTGTGACAACAAATAAACATAGCAACTGTGACAAATAAACATAGCAACTGTAACAACAAATAAACATAGCAACTGTAACAACAAATAAACATAACAACTGTAACAACAAATAAACATAACAACTGTAACAACAAATAAACATAGCAACTGTAACAAATAAACATAGCAACTGTAACAACAAATAAACATAGCAACTGTAACAACAAATAAACATAGCAACTGTAACACCAAATAAACATAACAACTGTAACAACAAATAAACATAACAACTGTAACAACAAATAAACATAGCAACTGTAACAAATACCATAGCACTGTAAACAAATAAACATAGCAACTGTAACAAATAAACATAGCAACTGTAACAAATAAATATAGTAACTGTAACAAATAAATATATCAACTGTAACAAATAAACATAGCTACTATAACAACAAATAAATATAGCAACTATAACAACAAATAAACATAGCAACTGTAACAACAAATAAATATAACAACTGTAACAACAAATAAATATAGCAACTGTAACAACAAATAAATATAGCAACTATAACAACAAATAAATATAGCAACTGTAACAACAAATAAATATAGCAACTGTAACAACAAATAAACATAGCAACTGTAACACATAAATATAGTAACTGTAACAAAAAATATAGCAACTGTAACAACAAATAAATATAGCAACTATAACAACAAATAAATATAGCAACTATAACAACAAATAAATATAGCAACTGTAACAACAAATAAATATAGCACTGTTACAAATAAATATAGCAACTGTAACAACAAATAAATATAGCAACTGTAACAACAAATAAGTATAGCAACTGTTACAAAAAAAACATAGTAACTGTAACAACAAATAAATATAGCAACTGTGACTTCCGGTTTACAAATGGCGCTGAGCGAACGTATCGGTTAGCGTCAGCAATAAATTTTGATCACTTCATCTTGCTTCCGTGGCCTGGATTACTACTTTTCCTTCATTTGGATGCAGGATATATTGTGTTATTCATGGATATATTTTGTGGTGTAGTTAAGCCACTCGGAAGTACGATGGTGACCGATCAGAATTGCGATCGCTACCAACACGCCGCTTTTGCTATGTGTTAAATATGGCGGTCCGGGGTAGGTAGAACCCTTAAGCCTAGAAAGGCAATTTGCCTATGGTAGGAGGATTCCAGAAATGAAACCTCAACCGTCGAAGTCGGAAGATGCATGCCCAAGCGGCACGGGAATAAAAAGCGCACTCTACGCACTACAACCGAAGCTATGCAACCAACACTACTGCGGTACGATGTCATATTTACAGATCGAAACCAGGTAGGTTCAACACCGGGCTCCCATCCTCCAAACACAACAGCAACCACAATTCCTCAAACTCTCAGACCAGCCAGAGAAGAGAGAGTAAACACACGGTCAAGATTTGAACAACACAACCACAATTCCTCACACTCTCAGATCGACCAGAGAAGACAAGAGTAAACACATCGGTCAAGATTTGAAAATAATGCAGTGGAACGCGGAAGGCGTCAGAAACAAAAAAATAGAGCTCAAAACTTCCTGAAGGAGCATGACATCGATGTGTGCTGCATCCAAGAAACACATCTTACCAGCACGCACAGATTCTTCATTAGAGGCTATGAAATCTTCAGGCAAGATAGGGAAGACCGACCCAAGGGGGGAAGTCATGACTGCCATCAAAAACAGGTTCTCAGCCTGGGAAACGCATCGCTCCCAATCAACCGACACAGAGGTGATAGCCATCTGCCTAAAAACCAATGACAAAGAAATCACAATTTGCAACATATATTCACCACCAAACTAATTTATCCACCTAAACAACATACAACCAAACACAGAAAACTGGATAATAGTTGGAGATTTCAACAGCCATTCTCCAAGCTGGGGTACTCTGACCTAAATGTAAAAGGAGAGGAAGTAGAAGACTTCATCATCAACAACAGTCTTGTTCTCCTAAACAAACCTGATGACCCACACTCATACTAATCTCGACCTTGGAGAACAACCAGCAACCCAAACCTAGCAATAGCGACTGAAGATGTTGAAAAATTCACAAGTCGAAGTGTGTGCAATCAACTAGGGGACAGTGACCATAAACCCATAATAATCTCCATGAAAGGACAGAGGAACATCCCAAAGGGAACACTCACACCTAGCTGGAACTATAAGAAAGCAAATTGGAATATCTTCTCGTCACACCTAGAAGAAGCCATTAAGAACATGAAAATAAAGAAAATAGCCCTAAACTACAAACATTCAACAACTGGGTTCTAGATGCAGCAAAAATAAGTATACCAAGAGGAAGAAGGGAAGACTACCGACCCTATTGGTCCCTAAACTGGAAGAGCTTCACGCTGAACTCAGTACCCAAAAGAGAAACATGGAAGCAGACCCCACAGATGAAAATGTTACCCAACACAACAAGACAAAGGCAATATTTACCAAAGAAAAGAAGAAAAGCATGAGAGACAGTTGGCATGAAAAAACTGCCTCCCTAAATCTAGAGAAAGACACTAAAAACTATGGAACCTCACAAAAAGCCTAAATGGTGACAGGACAGAAAGGACCAAAACTGTGCTACACACAGGATTTGTCACCGGCAGAGCAGCGGCAGACCTATTAGCTAGAACCTATCAATCAGAAAGTCAGGTCCAAATTCAACAGGCAAGAAAAAGGAGTTGAAAACCAGTCAGGGCAACTATTGAATAGTCTTAACTCTACAATCCCAACAGACAGCATGACAGCTATGTTTACCCTGCAGGAGCTAGAAGACCAAATAAAAAAGCTAAAGGAGAAAAAGGCACCTGAAGCGGATGGAATTACCAATGAATTCCTTAAACACATTGGTCCTCTTGGCAAAGGTTTCTCCTCAGCATTTTCAACCAGAGCTGGAAAACAGGTCAAGTTCCATCAACCTGGAAGGAGGCGCACATCTACCCCATCTTGAAACCAGGCAAGGACAAAAATGACCCAAAGAGCTATAGACCCACCAGCCTTCTCAGCTGTGCAGGGAAATTGTTGGAGAGGCTAGTGGACAGGAGACTGACATGGTGCCTAGAAACCAATTCATTGCCCCTCCCGCCCAGACCGGATACAGACAAAACTGAAGCACAGAGGACCAACTGGCTTACATCACCCAGGACATTGAAAACACCTTCCAGGAAAGAAAGAAAGTAACAGCCATATTCTTTGACCTGTCCCGGGCATTTGATACGGTATGGCACGATGGTCTAATGCTGAAAGTCCAACAAACAGGAGTCTCCCACAACATGTTCACCTGGATCAGAAACCTCCTCTCCCAAAGTACAGCCAGAGTAAAAATAGACAACCACCTCAGCAAGATGCAAAAAATGAAGGAAGGGGTTCCACAGGGCAGTGTGATAGCATCAAAGCTATTCCTAATATACATAAATGACATCACCAAATACTGATCCCCAGAAGATCTCAAACAGCCTACATGCAGACGACTTCGCAATCTGGACAGCTGCAGAACACACTCAAAAAACATCCTATCTACTACAAAAAGCAGTGGAAAAAGTGGATAACTGGACAAAAAGCTGGGGCCTCAAAATTAACCACACACAAACCACAGCAACTGTTTTTTTCTTCTCCCCACACGAGGAAAAAGTATTCATCAATTTAGAAAACGAAACAATACCCCAAACAGATACACCCACCTTCCTTGGAATCAACCTAGACAGCAGACTTACCTGGAAGCCAAACATAGACAAAATTCAAAGAAAAGCCATACAAAGACTTGCTGTGATGAAGAAACTAGCTGGCACGCCCTGGGGCGCAAATTCAAAAATATTAAAGCAGGTCTACACGGAGCAGTAAGACCCATCATGGAATATGGCCCCAGCTCTTGGACAACAGCAGCCAAAACAAACACACAGAAACTAGACAAGGTACAAAATATGGGACTAAGAATAGCTCTGGGAGTAATGAAAAGCAGTCCTATCATAGAAATGAAAAAAACCGCAGACATAGAGCCTCTAGAACTCGCAAGAAAATTTAAAACACTCACCCAGTGTGAAAAATTAAAACAGCTAAAAGAACACCCTCTACACACACAATTCAGAGAAAACAAAAACAGACTTTGCAAAGAAAAGTCCCAACCATCTGGCCAGATAATTTCATATGCAACATAGAGACATCCTAGAAACTGACCCAGAAATGTGGGAACCCATAATACCAGAGCCATGGACACGCTACCAAAACATGGCCCAAATACACCTAGAAGTCTCAGGAATAATCTTAACAAAAAAATACAAACAGAGACAGAGCAAAGAGCCATTTCACTCCAAATGCTACGAGAGCAATATCCCACCAGCACATGGACACATGTGTTCACAAATGGCTCAGCTACAGATGCTACCAGAAAGGAAGGCAGCGGAATCCACATCACTCACCCTCAAGGAAACACAGAAACACACTCTCTAGCAGCAGGAGAAACATGCACCAACTTTAGAGCAGAAGCAACAGCCCTTCTTGCAGCCATACAGATTCTCAAAGACCAGCAAGTGTCAGCAAAAAATATTGCAATCTTTAGCGATTCAAGATCCGTTCTCCAGGCTATCTCATGTCCCAGACAAGACAAGCTCATTCAGGACATACGGCAAAAATATCAGCTTGTTGTCAACAAAATCCGAACTGGTCTTACAGTGGATACCAGCTCACTGTGGCATACCAGGAAACGAAAAGGCTGACAAACTCACAAGGGCTGGGGGGAGCCTAACACAACACCACCTAACACAAAGTTTTACAGAAGTAAAGACTCTCCTGAAACAATCCAGGAAAATGATCTGGAGAAAAAAAATGGAGGATACAACCCAGAGCATGACAGTATAAATACACTAAACAGAAAGCACAGACCACAATCTTCAGACTTAGAACGGACACTGCAGTCTCAGAGCACACCTCAACAGAATGGGTCTCAGGGACTCGGCAGCCTGCACATGTGGAGCACCAAAGAGTACCCAGAGCACATCCTGCAAGACTGCCGAGTAGTGAGAGATTGGAGATCTGGCCATCAGAAATAACATTACAAGACAAACTATGGGGAACCGGTGAAGACCTCAAGCGCACCGCCCTGTTTATGACACATACCGGAGTAGTCGCATAGCAAATGTTGATCGCAGAAAAAGAAGAAAATAGCAACTGTAACAACAAATAAACATAGCAACTGTAACAAATAAACATAACAACCATAACAAAAAATAAACATAGCAACTGTAACAAAAAGTAAACATAACAACTGTAACAAATAAACATAACAACTGTAACAACAAATAAACATACAACTGTAACAACAAATAAACATAGCACAACAATAAACTAACTAACAAATAAACATCACAACTGTAACAAATAAACATAACAACTGTAACAAAAATAAACATACAACTGTAACAAATAAACAAACAACTGTAACAACAAATAAACATACAACTGTAACAACAAATAAACATAACAATATGAACAACAAATAAACATCACAACTGTAACAAATAAACATAACAACTGTAACAACAAATAAACATCACAACTGTAACAAATAAACATAACAACTGTAACAACAAATAAACATAACAACTGTAACAAATAAACATAACAACTGTAACAACAAATAAACATAACAACTGTAACAAATAAACATTACAACTGTAACAAATAAACATAACAACTGTAACAAATAAACATAACAACTGTAACAAATAAACATAACAACTGTAACAAATAAACATTACAACTGTAACAAATAAACATAACAACTGTAACAAATAAACATTACAACTGTAACAAATAAACATAACAACTGTAACAAATAAACATAACAACTGTACAACAAATAAACATAACAACTGTAACAAATAAACATAACAACTGTAACAACAAATAAACATAACAACTGTAACAAATAAACATAACAACTGTAACAACAAATAAACATAACAACTGAAATAACTAAATAAACAATAACAACTGTAACAACAAATAAACATAGCAACTGTAACAAATAAACATAACAACTGTAACAAATAAACATAGCAACTGTAACAACAAATAAACATAACAACTGTAACAAATAAACATACAACTGTACAACAAATAAACATAACAACTGTAACAACAAATAAACATAACAACTGTAACAACAAATAAACATAACAACTGTAACAACAAATAAACATAACAACTGTAACAACAAATAAACATAACAACTGTAACAACAAATAAACATAACAACTGTAACAACAAATAAACATAACAACTGTAACAACAAATAAACATAACAACTGTAACAACAAATAAACATAACAACTGTAACAACAAATAAACATAAAACTGTAACAAATAAACATAACAACTGTAACAACAAATAAACTTAAAAACTGTAACAAATAAACATAACAACTGTAACAACAAATAAACATAACAACTGTAACAACAAATAAACATAACAACTGTAACAACAAATAAACATAACAACTGTAACAACAAATAAACATAACAACTGTAACAACAAATAAACATAACAACTGTAACAACAAATAAACATAACAACTGTAACAACAAATAAACATTACAATGTACAAATAAACATAACAACTGTAACAAAATAAACATTCAACTGTAACAAATAAACATAACAACTGTAACAAATAAACATAACAACTGTAACAACAAATAAACATAACAACTGTAACAAATAAACATAACAACTGTAACAACAAATAAACATAACAACTGTAACAAATAAACATAACAACTGTAACAACAAATAAACATAACAACTGTAACAAATAAACATAACAACTGTAAACAAATAAACATACAACTGTAAACAAATAAACATAACAACTGTCAACAAATAAACATTACAACTGTAACAAATAAACATAACAACTGTAACAAATAAACATAACAACTGTAACAACAAATAAACATAACAACTGTAACAAATAAACATAACAACTGTAACAACAAATAAACATAGCAACTGTAACAAATAAACATAACAACTGTAACAACAAATAAACATTACAACGAACAAATAAACATAACAACTGTAACAACAAATAAACATACAACTGTAACAACAAATAAACATAACAACTGTACAACAAATAAACATAACAACTGTAACAACAAATAAACATAACAACTGTAACAACAAATAAACATAGCAACTGTAACAACAAATAAACACATGTGAATTCTACATAATAAATCACATCTGCAATCACTTCATTATATGATAAGGTTGCAGACTTGTTTGTGTTATCAGTGTTTGGAAATCGATCAATATCAGAGCCTATTATCTGCATGGTTGCTAAAATCAACCATACTGATGATAATTCAGTGTCGCAGGCTGCAACATATAGCACCATAAGTGAGACCATTTTATGGTCTTTCATTGCATGACACCATTATTTATAGCTCTTCTTCTTCTTCTTCTTCATTTTCTCTAATCCTGTTTTACCTCACAGCGTCAGGATAAGAAGAGATTTTAGAACGGCTTTAATGGGTTTCTAATCCTGTTTCGACTCACAGCGTCAGGATAAGAAGAGATTTCTAGAACGGGCTTTTAATGGGGGTTTTTCTAATCCTGTTTTACCTCACAGTGTCAGGATAAGAAGAGATTTCTAGAACGGTCATTTGTGTGCACTTCTCTAATCATGTTTTACCTCACAGTGTCAGGATAAGAAGAGATTTCTAGAACGGTCATTTGTGTGCACTTCTCTAATCCTGTTTTACCCCATAGTTAGTTAGTTTATTCCTTTCGAGCCAAAGGCGGCACATAGAGCAGAGGTTTTAGATCTCCATGTGATACGGTTCTTTGCTAGCAGTTGGAGATCTTGTATGGTTTTACATCCCAATAGTTTACTTTCTTGTTGGATGGTTCTTCGAAGAGTGGTCTTTGGTCTTCCACGTTTTCTTTTCCCAACTGGTGACCACATAAGGACTTGTCGATTTAGTCTCTTTTCGTCTGATCTAAGAACATGACCTAAATATTTCCACCTTCGTTTCCTTATAATATTTGATACGGGTTGTTGGTGTGTTCTATCTCTCACTGTGTTGTTTGAAACAAAATCACTCCATTTTACTTTTAATAATTTTCGTAGACATTTAATCTCAAAGCTGTCCAGTTTCTTATCAATTTTCTTTGTTGATTTCCAACTTTCACAACCGTAGGTCAGTACAGGAATCACACATGACCTAAATAATTTAACTTTGTGCATATACTAAGGTCTTGAGATTGCCAGATATTCGTTAATTTAGTGAAGGCACTAGCTGCTATAGCAATACAAGAGTTTATTTCTTTCATCATGTCTCCGTTGTTTGACACTTTACTACCCAAATATGTAAAATGTTCAACTTTCTCCAGTGTTTGGCCATTTATTATGATGTTGTCTGTCGAGTTTGTGAGGTCCATAATTTTGGTCTTGGCAGAATTAATCTGGAGACCAACCTGTTCTGCAAGTGTGCAAAGATTGCTCGTTAGTTTGTGGGTTGCTTGTGTGGTTTAATTCAATATGGCCACGTCATCGGCAAAGTCAAGATCAAATAGTCTGCTGTTATTAAGCCATTTGATGCCTAGTTGATCATCTTGGGTGCATTTGCGCATGATCCAGTCTATAGCTATCCCAAAAGCATAGGTGACATCACGCAGCCCTGCTTTACCTCATAGCGTCAGGATAAAAAGATATTTCTAGAACGGTCATTTGTGTGAGCTTCATAAATAGTGTTTTTCGTCATTTCTGTTATCTCTGAGAGCCACCTTTTACGTGGACGGCCTTCAGCTTTGTATCCATTGTATCAGAGTAACATTGCTCGTTGAGGCGCACTGTCTGTTTGTAATCTGCTTATGGCTGAACCATTTAATTTGTAGTTTCTTGATCAAGTTCAGTAACTGATGTTGTACCCACTTTTTCCTGATGTCTTCATTTCTAAACCGGTCTGTTCTTGTTACTCCAGTATTCTGCGTAGACATTTCATCTCTGCCTTGACTAGTTTGCTGCTATCATTTGTTGTCAGCGTCTAGGTTTGGCACTGAAATAATTAAAAATAAAATTCCTACAAAATGCCTCCCCATCTTCAAAATTACATCAGGCACCCTTGCCGGTGCACAGCGAGTTTGTGCACTACAGCTGAGATCTTCCTGTGTAAGAAAGAGATTGGAGCACACATGGTTACTCACCAAAGTGCAATGATGATGGTCAATCAATCAATCAATCATGTATATTTTCATGTTTCTTGACTTTTCAGACTGTCTGCCACCTAACATTAGAAAGCAACCAAGTCAGGAAATACAGTATTTCATTTTGAATAATGAGGTTCAAATTCCCTGCATTGCCAAGGGCGATGGAAAGCTGGTGTAAGTTTCTATGACTACAATATTGTGATAACTGATTTACAGTCTGAAATCTCTGTCTTTAGTTATGACATTTCTTTCATGTATCTAAAGATTTTACAATGAAATGTTTCAGATTAATCCTGCAGATTTGCTGGCCAAAAGCAATAGAAAATAAAGAGCTTTGAAATCTTTCATGCATGAATTGTTGGGATAAATATGGTCTTGTCCGCCATCTTGACCACACATAAGAAGTACAAGTTAATTTACAACTCTGTCAATAGACACTCACTGTCCACAGCTAATTCCTAGCAGTTCATTGAATGCGGTCAGAGATGATGAAACACTCATGTGTAGCTATGAAAGGAGCGAATAGTAGGTGTCCACTACAGTAGACAATACTGTGTGGTGAAAGAGCAAATAGTAGGTGTCCACTACAGTGGACAATATGCGTAGTCAAAGAGTGAATAGTAGGTGTCCACTACAGTGGACAATATGCGCGGTGAAAGAGCGGGAATAAACTCTACACTATTTGATACCATTGTTAAAAGATGAAGATAGAGGTGGATTTGACATGTGTATTGTATGCCAGAAGGAACCTTGGATAGGGCAACGTTCTGATTTACTACTATCATAGGGACGGACACAACGGAACTAGTATAGACCTGAGCTGAACTAGACTACTAGGCAGACAAACCCAAACAAGCACAATCTGAAATGAGAAGTGCTAACCAGAAGAGCAGAAGTGCTGACCAGAAGTGATGACCAGAAGTGATGAGCAGAAGTGATGAGCAAAAGTGATGAGTAGAAGTGATGAGCAGAAGTGTTGAGCAGAAGAGCAGAAGTGCTGAGCAGAAGAGAAGAAGTGCTGAGCAGAAGTGATGAGCAGAAGTGATGAGCAGAAGTGATGAGCACAAGTGATGAGCAGAAGTGATGAGCAGAAGTGATGAGCAGAAGTGATGAGCAGAAGTGATGAGCAGAAGAGCAAAAGTGATGAGTAGAAGTGATGAGCAGAAGTGATGAGCAGAAGTGATGAGCAGAAGTGATGAGCAGAAGAGCAGAAGTGATGAGCAGAAGAGCAGAAATGATGAGCAGAAGAGCAGAAGTGCTGAGCAGAACAGCAGAAGTGCTGAGCAGAAGTGCTGAGCAGAAGTGATGAGCAGAAGTGATGAGCAGAAGTGCAAAGTGATGAGCAGAAGAGCAAAGTGATGAGCAGAAGGGAGAAGTGATGAGCAGAAGAGCAAAGTGATGAGCAGAAGAGCAGAAGTGATGAGCAGAAGGCAGAAGTGAAGGCAGTGATGAGCAAGTGATGAGCAAGTGATGAGCAGGAAAGCAGAAGTGATGAGCAGAAGTGATGAGCAGAAGTGATGAGCAGAAATGATGAGCAGGAAAGCAGAAGTGATGAGCAGAAATGATGTGCAGAAGTGATAAGCAGAAGTGATGAGCAGAAGAGCAAGTGATGGCAGAAGTGATGAGCAGAAGTGATGACCAGAAATGATGACCAGAAGTGATGAGCAGAAGTGATGAGCAAAAGTGATGAGTAGAAGTGATGAGCAGAAGTGTTGAGCAGAAGGCAAGTGCTGAGCAGAAGAGAAGAGTGCTGAGCAGAAGTGATGAGCAAAGTGATGAGCAGAAGTGCAAAGTGATGAGCAAGTGCTGAGCAAGTGATGAGCAGAAGTGATGAGCAGAAGTGATGAGCAGAAGAGCAGAAGTGATGAGTAAGTGATGAGCAAGTGCAAAGTGATGAGCAGAAGAGCAAAAGTGATGAGCAGAAGAGCAGAAGTGATGAGCAGAAAAGCAGAAGTGATGAGCAGAAGAGCAGAAGTGATGAGCAGAAGAGCAGAAGTGAAGAGCAGAAGTGATGAGCAGATGTGATGAGCAGAAGCGATGAGCAGAAGTGATGAGCACAAGTGATGAGCAGAAGTGATGAGCAGAAGTGATGAGCAGAAATGATGAGCAGGAAAGCAGAAGTGATGAGCAGAAATGATGTGCAGAAGTGATAAGCAGAAGTGATGAGCAGAAGAGCAAAGTGATGGCAAGTGATGAGCAAGTGATGACCAGAAATGATGACCAGAAGTGATGAGCAGAAGTGATGAGCAAAAGTGATGAGTAGAAGTGATGAGCAGAAGTGTTGAGCAGAAGAGCAGAGTGCTGAGCAGAGAGAAGAAGTGCTGAGCAGAAGTGATGAGCAAGTGATGAGCAAAGTGCAAAGTGATGAGCAGAAGTGCTGAGCAGAAGTGATGAGCAGAAGTGATGAGCAGAAGTGATGAGCAGAAGAGCAGAAGTGATGAGAAGAAGTGATGAGCAGAGTGCAAAGTGATGAGCAGAAGAGCAAAAGTGATGAGCAGAAGAGCAGAAGTGATGAGCAGAAGAGCAGAAGTGATGAGCAGAAGAGCAAAGTGATGAGCAGAAGGCAAGTGATGAGCAGAAGAGCAGAAGTGATGAGCAGAAGTGATGAGCAAGTGATGAGCAAGTGATGAGCGAAGTGATGAGCAGAAGTGATGAGCAGGAAGCAAAGTGATGAGCAAGTGATGAGCAGAAGTGATGAGCAGAAGTGATGAGCAGAAATGATGAGCAGGAAAGCAGAAGTGATGAGCAGAAATGATGTGCAGAAGTGATAAGCAGAAGTGATGAGCAGAAGAGCAGAAGTGCTGAGCAGAAGAGAAGAAGTGCTGAGCAGAAGTGATGAGCAGAAGTGATGAGCAGAAATGATGAGCAGAAGAGCAGAAGTGATGAGCAGAAGTGATGAGCAGAAGTGATGAGCAAAAGTGATGAGCAGAAGAGCAGAAGTGATGAGCAGAAGTGATGAGCAGAAGAGCAGAAGTGATGAGCAGAAATGATGAGCAGAAGTGATGAGCAGAAGTGATGAGCAGAAGTGATGAGCAGGAAGAGAGTGATGAGCAAGTGATGAGCAGAAGTGATAAGCAGAAGTGATGAGCAGAAATGATGAGCAGGAAAGCAGAAGTGATGAGCAGAAATGATGTGAAATGTAAGCAGAAGTGATGAGCAGAAGAGCAGAAGTGATGAGCAGAAGTGATGAGCAGAAGAGCATAAGTGATGAGCAGAAGTGATGAGCAGAAGTGATGAGCATAAGTGATGAGCAGAAGTGATGAGCAGAAGAGCATAAGTGATGAGCATAAGTGATGAGCAGAAGTGATGAGCAAGTGATGAGCAGAAGAGCAAAAGTGATGAGCAGAAGAGCAGAAGTGCTGAGCAGAAGAGGAGAAGTAGGCTGAGCGTAAAGAAACAAATGACCATCGCTGAAGCTTAATTGCTGTAAATATCAGCATAACATACTTACATTCTTTGACACAAATGTTGTTTTATAAGTAGTTTTTCTAGTGAGAATTCAAATAACAAGTGTTATATAACAACTCAATGATAAGCATATAAATAACAAGTGTTATATAACAACTCAACGATAAGCATATCGGGACCGTGTCGTTCTGTTCACAAGTATATTTTCCAGAGATCCATGGGAGCGTTGCTGGAGCTAGAGAAATTATGCTATGTGCAATACTCTTGGCAGATGGTGCACCATTTCTGCTGAGAGGGGCTGAACCATAATGGGAAACCCAGTGCAATAAAGTCAATGATACGCAAGTAGTAACAAGAAGTAACAAGGCACGCATAACCATTATTATACCATCTGGTTTCAGATTGTTCTATGAATTCTAAATATAGGGTTAGAACAGTCATTATGCATGTGACGACTAAGCAATGATGCCAGGATTTAATCAAATTATGAGCTAAATATACTGAAGTTTTGAACAGACACCATTTAGTTGCATCAACGAAGTTGGTCGCCTGTGTGTTGTCGGAGCTCGCAAGGGGAGACAAGAATAGTGACACTGCAACTTACAAGACATGTCGTAAGAGGCTACTATGGTAGGGGCATAGGGAAGCTACCCTATAGTAAATAAAAATTATATCAGAAATTGGAAGTGCTGGCCTACTTGTAAGCACATAACTGGCACAATGTACAGTCGCTCTTATGCTCATATCACATAATAATCACAAAGAGTGGTTTAACAAGTGGTCGATAGGAGCGTTTGAAGAAGAAGAAGAAGGCAGAGACAATATTGGAATAAAGGTGGAGTCATTTACACCCTGACCTTCAAAACTGAAGAGTGTCATCTAGTGCGCAGATAATGAAAACAAAACTCATAGTGCATACTCCAGTACAGTAAGCAGAGACGGAATAATCTTTGCTAATGTCATGGCCCGCCAGTAATTCCCGGGCTTGCAAAGGAACAAAGAATAGTAACACTGTGACCTACAAGGCATATTGTTAGAGGCAATTAAGGTAGGGTTACTTGGCAAGGAGCTGGCTACCCCATCAGGTAGAAAATGTTAGCTGCAAAATCCAAACGAACCATGACCAGGTCGAAAACAAGGAAAAAAATGACTGTGCCAACCAGGAGGAAAGGAAGATTTTCTAAAAGAGGTATGATCCGATGCATCACAGATTATCTTCCTTTCACGTAGGAGCTGGAAGAAGCTAAACTAGACAGGTAAAGATAGGAAAGCTTAGCATGAGTTGGTTGAGGACCTATGCCCAATCAGGATTTAAAAGGCATACGAGAGAACGTCATGACCTAGATTATCTCAGCAACAACCGTTGCGAAATGAACCTGAACTGCCATCCAATGATTAAAGACAATGAACTTCATCCTGACTATGAACATGATGCTCTTGGTTACTGAGCTGACATCATAGCACTCCGGGCAGACCCATTGGTGCACAGTCTCCCTCAACAGATGTCAAAGGGTATGCATTCTGATGGTTGCCGTGGCTCGCTGGTTAAACACACTCCTCTCTCTACCCTTCAAACATCCAGCTCTACTTTACAATGTGTTATTCCAAATTTCTTAAATCTTTGGTTAAATTCAACATCAACTTTAGTGTCCTCATCCAACAGCTGGTCACCAAGAAACCGAAGAACAGCCCCCTTATCCATCCTAAACTCATTTTAAAAAATGCTTTGATACAGGCCTTTCTGCTCTCCCATTTGCCACAAACATCTGCATGCCTGCGACAGTAGAACTACATGAGCCTCTGATTGTTCTAACATCCCACAGACCTGAGTGGAGAAGAGTAATATGACTATGGGCGTCCTTACTTTAAGGCAGAGAGGAGAAGTGTCCCCTCTCTGAAAAAATGTATGTAGTTGCCCATAAATAAGACAGTTAATATAAATATTTTTTTGTCAATAATTGTTTGTGAATTGAGTAATCATGTATATTCAAAACCGATCAGATACACCTGGATCAAAAATGGGGAACAGTTTGACCTCAATAGTGCAGAATTAAACGAACGAATAGTCATGGGACCCGAAACTGGCAGCTTAAATATTAAAGCACTAGAAACGGATGAAGGCGCGTACCAGTGTTCAGTAAGTTGAGACATTGTTTGGAATATATTAATTATTTATTATACTTGAATGTATCTTGTTGAGTGTACTTATGCTTTCTTTCCTTATGTTCTCTAATCTTGTTTTGTGTCTCCTATCGTCAGGATAAGAAGAGATTTCTAGAACAGGCTTTTGTGTGTGTACTTTGAACATGGTGTCTTTCTGTTATTTCTGTAATCCACTTTCTTTGTGGACGACCTTTAGCTTTGTACCCACTTTATCGAAGAAGTAGCATTGCTTTTTGAGACGCACTTGCAGTTGGTAACTTTTTTATTTGACAGAACCATTTAATTTGTTGTTTCTTGATGAAGCTCAGTACTGGTGTTGTAATCACATTTTTCCCGATTTTTTCTTTTATAAAGCCCAATCTCTTCATAACACTCACAGAACTCAATGTAGACACTTCATCTCTGTCATGACACTCACAGAACTCAACGTAGACACTTCATTTCTGTCATGATACTCACAGAACTCAACGTAGACACTTCATCTCTGTCATGACACTCACAGAACTCAACGTAGACACTTCATCTCTGTCATGACACTCACAGAACTCAACATAGACACTTCATTTCTGTTATAACACTAACAGAACTCAACGTAGACACTTCATCGTTGTCGTAACACTTACAGAACTCATTGTAGACACTTCATCTCTGTCATGACACAGAACTCAAAATAGACACTTCATCTCTGTCACGACACTCACAGAACTCAACTTAGACACTTCATTTATGTTATGACACTCACAGAACTCAAAGTAGACACTTCATCTCTGTCATGACACTCACAGAACTTAACGTAGACACTTCATTTCTGTCATGACAATCACAGAACTCAACATAGACACCTCATCTCTGTCATGACACAGAACTCAACGTAGATACCTCATCTCTGTCATGACACAGAATTCAAAGTAGACAATTCATCTCTGTCCTGACACAGAACTCAATGTAGACACTTCATTCCTTTCGTAACACTCACAGAACTCAACGTAGACACTTCATCTCTGTCATGACACTCACATAACTCTCAACGTAGACACTTCATCTCTGTCATGACACATAACTCAAAGTAGACACTTTATCTCTGTCATGACACTCACAGAACTCAACGTAGACACTTCATTTCTGTTATGACACAGAAATCAACGTAGACACTTCATCTCTGTCGTAACACTTACAGAACTCATCGTATACACTTCATCTTTGTCATGACACAGAACACAACATAGACACTTCATCTCTGTCGTAACACTCACAGAACTCAACATAGACACTTCATCTCTGTCATGACAAATAACTCAACGTAGACACTTCATCTCTGTCATGACACAGAACTCAACGTAGACACTTCATTTCTGTCATGATACTCACAGAACTCAACGTAGACACTTCATCTCTGTCATGACACTCACAGAACTCAACATAGACACTTCATTTCTGTTATAACACAGAACTCAACATAGACACTTCATCTCTGTCACGACACTCACAGAACTCAACTTAGACACTTCATTTCTGTTATGACACTCACAGAACTCAATGTAGACACTTCATCTCTGTCATGACACTCACAGAACTCAACGTAGACACTTCATTTCTGTCATGACAATCACAGAACTCAACATAGACACCTCATCTCTGTCATGACACAGAACTCAACGTAGACACTACATCTCTGTCATGACACAGAACTCAACGTAGACACTTCATCTCTGTCATGACACAGAACTCAATGTAGACACTTCATTCCTTTCGTAACACTCACAGAACTCAACGTAGACACTTCATCTCTGTCATGACACTCACAGAACTCTCAAAGTAGACACTTCATCTCTGTCCTGACACAGAACTCAACGTAGACACCTCATCTTTGTCATGACACAGAACTCAACGTAGACACCTCATCTCTGTCATGACACAGAACTCATTGTAGACACTTCATCTCTGTCATGACACTCACAGAACTCAACATAGACACTTCATTTCTGTTATAACACTCACAGAACTCAACGTAGACACTTAATCTCTGTCATGACACTCACAGAACTCAACGTAGACACTTCATTTCTGTCATGATACTCACAGAACTCAACGTAGACACTTCATCTCTGTCATGACACTCACAGAACTCAACATAGACACTTAATTTCTGTTATAACACTCACAGAACTCAACGTGAGACACTTCATGTCGGTCGTAACACTTACAGAACTCATTGTAGACACTTCATCTCTGTCATGACACTCACAGAACTCAACATAGACACTTCATTTCTGTTATAACACTCACAGAACTCAACGTAGACACTTCATCTCTGTCATGACACTCACAGAACTCACGTAGACACTTCATTTCTGTCATGACCTACTCAGAACTCACATCGTAGACACTTCATCTCTGTCATGACACTCACAGAACTCAACGTAGACACTTCATCTCTGTCATGACACTCACAGAACTCAACATAGACACTTTTTCTGTTATAACACTAACAGAACTCACGTGACACTTCATGTTGTCATACACTTACAGAACTCATTGTAGACACTTCATCTCTGTCATGACACTCACAGAACTCAACTTAGACACTTCATTTATGTTATGACACTCACAGAACTCAAAGTAGACACTTCATCTCTGTCATGACACTCACAGAACTCAACGTAGACACTTCATTTCTGTCATGACAATCACAGAACTCAACATAGACACCTCATCTCTGTCATGACACAGAACTCAACGTAGATACCTCATCTCTGTCATGACACAGAATTCAAAGTAGACAATTCATCTCTGTCCTGACACAGAACTCAATGTAGACACTTCATTCCTTTCTTAACACTCACAGAACTCAACGTAGACACTTCATCTCTGTCGTAACACTTACAGAACTCATCGTATACACTTCATCTTTGTCATGACACAGAACACAACATAGACACTTCATCTCTGTCGTAACACTCACATAACTCAACATAGACACTTCATCTCTGTCATGACAAATAACTCAACGTAGACACTTCATCTCTGTCATGACACAGAACTCAACGTAGACACTTCATTTCTGTCATGATACTCACAGAACTCAACGTAGACACTTCATCTCTGTCATGACACTCACAGAACTCAACATAGACACTTCATTTCTGTTATAACACAGAACTCAACATAGACACTTCATCTCTGTCACGACACTCACAGAACTCAACTTAGACACTTCATTTCTGTTATGACACTCACAGAACTCAATGTAGACACTTCATCTCTGTCATGACACTCACAGAACTCAACGTAGACACTTCATTTCTGTCATGACAATCACAGAACTCAACATAGACACCTCATCTCTGTCATGACACAGAACTCAACATATACAATTCATCCCTGTCATGACACAGAACTCAACATAGACACTTCATCTCTGTCATGGCACAGAACTCAACGTAGACACTACATCTCTGTCATGACACAGAACTCAACGTAGACACTTCATCTCTGTCATGACACAGAACTCAATGTAGACACTTCATTCCTTTCGTAACACTCACAGAACTCAACGTAGACACTTCATCTCTGTCATGACACTCACAGAACTCTCAAAGTAGACACTTCATCTCTGTCCTGACACAGAACTCAACGTAGACACCTCATCTTTGTCATGACACAGAACTCAACGTAGACACCTCATCTTGTCATGACACAGAACTCATGTAGACACTTCATCTCTGTCATGACACTCACAGAACTCAACATAGACACTTCATTTCTGTTATAACACTCACAGAACTCAACGTAGACACTTAATCTCTGTCATGACACTCACAGAACTCAACGTAGACACTTCATTTCTGTCATGATACTCACAGAACTCAACGTAGACACTTCATCTCTGTCATGACACAGAACTCAACTAGACACTTCATCTCTGTCATATCACAGAACTCAAGTAGACACTTCATTCCTTTCTTAACACTCACAGAACTCAACGTAGACACTTCATCTCTGTCATGACACTCACAGAACTCTCAAAGTAGACACTTCATCTCTGTCCTGACCACAGAACTCAACATAGACACTCATCTTGTCATGACACAGAACTCATGTAGACACTCATCTCTGTCATGACACAGAACTCAACGATAACACTTCATCTCTGTCATGACACAGAACTCAACTAGACACTTCATTCTGTCATGACACTGAACTCAACGTAGACACTTCATCTCTGTCATGACACAAGAACTCAGTAGACACTTCATCTCTGTCATGACATCACAGAACTCAACATAGACACTTCATTTCTGTATACCTACAGAACTCAACGTAGACATTAATCTCTGTCATGACACAGAACTCAACGTAGACACTTCATCTCTGTCATGACACAGAACTCAACGTAGACACTTCATCTCTGTCATGACACAGAACTCAACGTAGACACTTCATCTCTGTCATGACACAGAACTCAATGTAGACACTTCATTCCTTTCGTAACACTCACAGAACTCAACGTAGACACTTCATCTCTGTCATGACACTCACAGAACTCTCAAAGTAGACACTTCATCTCTGTCCTGACACAGAACTCAACATAGACACCTCATCTTTGTCATGACACAGAACTCAACGTAGACACCTCATCTCTGTCATGACACTGAACTCAACGTAGACACTTCATCTCTGTCATGACACAGAACTCAACGTAGACACTTCATCTCTGTCATGACACTGAACTCAACGTAGACACTTCATCTCTGTCATGACACAGAATTCAATGTAGACACTTCATTCCTTCGTAACACTCATAGAACTCAACGTAGACACTTCATCTCTGTCATGACACAGAACTCAACGTAGACACTTCATCTCTGTCATGACACTCACAGAACTCAAAGTAGACACTTCATCTCTGTCATGACACATAACTCAACGTAGACACTTCATCTCTGTCATGACACAGAACCCAACGTAGACACTTCATCTCTGTCATGACACTCACAGAACTCAACGTAGACACTTCATCTCTGTCATGACTTATTTTCTTCTATCGATAGATGTCACCGTCTATGTTCTTGACTGATAGCATAATTTCGGAAGAAACATTGGGTTGTACAATATTATTTTAGTGTTCATACTAGTGTTCATACTAGTGTTCATACTAGTGGTTCATACCAGTGTTCATACCAGTGTTCATACCAGTGTTCATACCAGTGTTCAAAAGTCAACAGTGTTCATACCAGTGTTCATACTAGTGTTCATACACTCACAGTCTAACATACTTGATGCTTCATATTTGGATATATTACTTACTTCTGAATAATAAATAATGAAAACGTTGAGAATGTTACATATTGAATATCTTGGCGTTATAATTAACAACAATGGAGATTGCACAGAAGAAATTAGAAGACTAACCATGGCACTCCAGTGGGTAGCCAGTATGAAGAAACTATGACACGATCCAAGCAAAGAAAATAAAGTAAGTCTCCTGATGGAAGCGAATCATGGACTGTAACACAAACATTAAAGAACAAAATTGAAGCTTTTGAAACGAGATGTTGCAAGAAATGTTCTTAGAACATCCTGAACAGAGAAGAGAACAGACATCCTTTTTTTTTTAAAGGGCCCGTCCCAGATGTGCCATACCAGGTGGACCCTGACAGCGGAACGTGAAAACGTTTATAAACTATCAAGCCCCATCAATCCTTCGATCGATGGCACTCCTATTTTTGTACAAGGGTAGCCATGTGGCATTTAATGAAGGCTCCCGACCTTCGGCTTCGATCAAGTGGCCACCAGTTCCGTAACACAAGCTGATATCTTTGTGAACACATATAATGGGCCACATGACAGATATCAAGCAATACAGATACTACACTATGATCTTAGCCAAAAGGCCGACAAATAGACATCCTGATACAAGACCTGCATATCTAGGAGCATTGGCTCATAAATAACATCATGTCCCGGAAGATGAAATATTTTGGTCTCATTAAACATCACAGTGGTTTGGAGAGCATGGTAATTGAAAGACTGGTACTGAACTATGAGGTAGGAGATGACCAAGACGAAGGTGGCAGCAGGACATCAAAAAAACCTTGAACATTACACTGGAGGATGTGGGAGAACTTACTAGAGACAGAGAGCTTTTCAGGTGAGCTGTGATAAAAGCGACATTCGCAGAGGCATAATCCTACTTGAGAACCGTCATTATCTCTAGTTTGATAATATTAGTATTATTTATTGTTGTTATGTTCCATTCATACATAACCTGACATAAAAATTCAACTACTAAAAACAGGATATGGAATGGAACTGATAAGAAAACAAAGATCAGAATACTAAGAGCATGCATATTCCCAGTGGCAGCGTATGGATGTGAAGCATGGACATTTAGCAAGGCAGTGGAAAAACATATATGTGCTTTTGAATATAAGTTTTACAGAAAAGTCCTCCATATATCATGGACAGAGAAGAGAACAAATAGATCTATCCAGAAAGAAATCAAGATCAAAGAAAACTGGCTGATGCTACAAATAAAATGAGAAAATCAAAGTTTTGTTGACATAAAAAGAGACATGATGGGCTGGAGAAGACCATCATAAAAGAAGGTATCTCAGCAAATAAAAGAAAAGGATAGCCAAGGAGAAGATGGATTGTTTGAACATGACGGTTACAGAGGTGGGACATCTGCCCTATGAGAAAGAGAAATTTCGAATGTCTGTTAGGGTAGCAAAATTCTGCTTAGGACAAGGTATTTGATGATGATATCATGACCATATTTAGTGACAGTTAATCACACTTGAGATTTGTAGTTTGATGTAATGATGATTACTAAAAAATTACTAGTTATGGAATGTTTCTGAAGGTTATTATTAAACATTCTTGGAATTCCCCAGGTAAAAAATGAATGTGGAACATCTCTGTCCAAGAAACTGTTGCTCTTAAATGCAAAAACGACACCTTTTCCTCTACTGAGCACTCCCACTGAGATCAGGAGAGTTTTGGGTTCGAGTTTGGTTCTGGACTGTAAACCACCAGAAAGGTACCCATGAGATTATTTTTGGTTGTACTTATCACTTCTGTATCTAACACTTGTGTGTTGCCTGGCTCGAAGGGAGCAAAGAATAGTAACACTGAGAACTGCAAGGTATTTCCTAAGAGGCGACCTAGGTAAGCGCGTAGGGAAGCTACCCTAGTAAATAAAAAGCATCGCAGATATCAGATGTGCTTGTCTACTTGTATGCATGTAACTGGCACAATGTACAATCGCTCTTAGGTTCAGGTCACATACAATTTTTTTAAAGTGGTTTAACAAGTGGTTTAACAAGTGGTTTAACAAGTAGTTTAACAAGTGGTTTAACAAGTGGTTTAACAAGTAGTTTAACAAGTAGTTTAACAAGTAGTTTAACAAGTAGTTTAACAAGTGGTTTAACAAGTGGTTTAACAAGTAGTTTAACAAGTAGTTTTACAAGTAGTTTAACAAGTAGTTTAACAAGTGGTCGATATGGAGCATTCAAAGAAAAAGA
The DNA here is from genome assembly GCA_020796225.1 of Arion vulgaris. Taxonomy (NCBI): domain Eukaryota; kingdom Metazoa; phylum Mollusca; class Gastropoda; order Stylommatophora; family Arionidae; genus Arion; species Arion vulgaris. The sequence continues at coordinate 32,574,977 of CM036773.1, forward strand.
GAAGATAATTTTTAATTAGTTGATCACATGCGTGTAGGCGTGTAGGCATATAGGCGTGTAGCCGTGTAGGCGTGTAGGTCCATAAGATATGTAGATTAAAAAATATAAATAACCCTTTTTCATACTTCTTTGAATTCTCCATATCGACCACTTGTTAAACCACTATTTGTGATTTGTATGTGATCTGAGCATAAGAACAATTGTACGTTGTGCCAGCTATGCACCTACAAGTAGGCCTGCACATCCTATTTTTGCAAAGCATTTTATTTACTAGGGTAGCTTCCATTGGCCCTATATCAGTTGCCTCTTACATCACAGCCTTGTAGGTCACAGCCTTGTAGGTCACAGCGTTACTATTATTTGCTTCCCTTGAGGACCCTAGCAACACACAGGCACTTTTCCATACAAGAAATATATTGAGAACCACTGACCTCAAGAGGCATCTGACATCATTTTAATGGTAAAATTACAGAGTATCCAGTGACAATCAATCCTCTCACAGAATCAGTGAGCAAGCTAATTTCTCCAGATCGTGAGCAACCATTCCTCAAGAATAGTGAGCCCAACTCAATTTCTCACAGTATCAATGGAAAATGCTCACAGTATCAGTGAGCAACCAATCCTCTCACAGTATCAGTGAGCAACCAATCCTCTCACAGTATCAGTGAGCAACCAATGCTCTCACAGTATCAGTGAGCAACCAATCCTCTCACAGTATCAGTGAGCAACCAATCCTCTCACAGTATCAGTGAGCAACCAATCCTCTCACAGTATCAGTGAGCAACCAATCCTCTCACAGTATCAGTGAGCAACCAATCCTCTCACAGTATCAGTGAGCAACCAATCCTCTCATGTATCCATTATAGTTCATTTCTGATGATGGGATCAAATATCTTAGAATAAATAACTGCCTGTGTGTTGCCGGGCCCACAAGGGAAGCAAAGAATAGTACCACTGTGACCTACAAGACATGTCATAAGAGGTGACTGATGTAGGACCTAGTGAAGCTACCCTAGTAAATAAAAGCATTGCAGAAATCAGATGTGCTGGCCTACTTGTAGGCACATGACTGGCCTACCATACAATCGCTCTTAGGCTCAGATCACATACGTATCACACAGAGTGGTTAACAGGTGATCGATATATATAGTGTTCGAAGAAAAAAGAAGAAAGAATAAATAACATTCATACAATTTAACCCATTCGACCCTCTCATCCGATATACAGGCTCACAGTATTATTCAAGATGACACAGAACCAGTATACTGTCTAATACAGTATACATTGCAATATAAAGACGTCTGGAGGTAAACAAAAATGATGAAGTGAAAAAGTTAATATAGTATCCGAGATACGATTAAAATATCAGCTTCGAAATTCTATGATAACTACGAAGCAGAAATTCAGACATTCAAAGGGACAACTGAGAAATTATTGAACATCAAGCTTGATCCACAACCTGTTGTATTCTTAACAGACGAACTGTCAGTGGGGGTCTGTAGCTTAAGTGGTAGTGAGTTTGATCACAACCCAAATGTACCTGGTTCAAACACTGCGGCTGACAGTTTGGAAGCAAATTTGTTAGGCGTGGACTTTTACGAATGGTAAAAGTAGACCTCACCATTCAGAAAACAGTGACAAACTACTGAACGTATAAGTAGTGCCTAGAAAGTTGACTACTAGTTTACTGTGGGTGATGACAAAGTTCTGTAAAGGATATCTCATGATTTTAATTTCAAAGTCAGTACTGCAAGAACTCGAGCCCAGAAAAAAAGTGAGTCTACAGACCCTATTGTCTGAACTGTGCAAGCAGGAGTGAAAGGTCATCTAGCAGTTTAGACTGTCTCATTGTGGAATACCAGACAATGAAAAAGTAGACCGACTGTCTATAGAAGGTGCTACAGGAGAGCAACTGGATGTACCAGTTACTTACCACCAAAAGAGGAGAATGTTTAAATAAATCAAAAAGTCACTAAAACAAACACAAGACGACTATCAAGACATGAGGATATTAGAACAAGTTGTCTTTCTGCGCCTTAGAACAGAACACTATTAACTCCACATCCACATGTATACAAAATTCTAGATTGGCACATCAACCATGTGGACGTAGGGATAGACACCCCTGACTGCAGAGCCCATACTTCAAGGCTGCTCTGAATATATTATACTGAGACAAACTCACTGGTCTAGTGGGACCACACTCTAAAGAAAACTGGCTGGGCCTCTGTGTGAGCTACAAAAAACAGTGAAGTTTATACAAAAGACAACATTGAATATATAGAAAACTTTTCAAAGGTATGAAAGGAAAGAAGGATACAATTTAATTCTGATTAAAGACTAGTTCAGTTTAGTCATGAGATCATCATCGCAGCACAAAAACCATTTAATTCATAAGTGCTCCGATCATCTGATCTCTTCCTCGGTATGTCTTTAGTGTGTTTCAACTAACAACACCAGTTATGTATTAATCTACTATTCTTCTTTAGCTTCCATTGTAATGTTCTTGTCTAGCTACAACAAATTGTAGTCTAGTTAGGGTTGTATATTCACCACCATTTTTGAACCCTTTACATAACCTTTCCCCCTTAAGACATTCCTAATATCGCCTGCCCATTGCTCGCCAGCTTCCTACAGCAACCATACCAGTAAGTATTAGATGCGCAGAACTTTTAATAATTTTATTTAATGAATTCTTAGATAGCTATTCCAAGTTGTGTGGAGCGTCTGGTCGAATGGATTAGAGCACAGCTCCATGCGGAGACCCGGGTTCAATCCATGGTAAGACCAAGGAATATTTTCTGTCAGGGCATAAAGAAAAATTATAACCTGAACAGATGTGACTGCACTAGCCATGCGGCCATTAAATTTCACAGGTACAATGTCCCCCTAGTCCTACACCACCCTAAAAAATCTGTATTACAGGGGCAGTAACACAGTAACAACAGTTTTTTTATTCTAAGTGTCTGCCAGGCAGTTAGTTAGTTAGTCTTTCCTCTTGGGCCTGTGGGCGGCGCATAGGGCAGAGGTCATAGTTCTCCATGTCTCGCGGTTCGTTGCTATCTGTTTTAGGTCTTTAATGTTTACTAGGCCCATCGTTGAGCCTTCTCTGGTGATGGTTCTACGCAGAGTCTCTCTTGGTCTTCCTCGTTTTCTTTTTCCTCTGGTGTCCATATGAGGGATTGGTAAGGAGTCTTCTCTCATCCATTCTAAGTGTGTGGCCGATGTAGTTCCAGCGGCACTTTCTTATAAAATTTGATACATTTTCTTGCTTGGTCTCTTGTCTTATCTGTGTATTGGGTCTGAAATCTGACCATTTGAGGTTCAATATTCTTCTAAGACATTTATTCTCAAAGTTATCTAATTTTCTTTCTAGAGCTTTTGTTGCTTTCCAACTCTCGCATCCATAGCCAGGCAGTAACAACAGTTTTTTTATTTTTTTATTCCAAGTGTCTGCCAGGCAGTAACAACAGTTTTTGTGTTTTTTAATTCTAAGTGTCTGCCAGGCAGTAACAACAGTTTTTGGTTTTTTTTTAATTCTAAGTGTCTGCCAGGCAGTAACAACAGTTTTGGTTTTTTTCTAAGTGTCTGCCAGGCAGTAACAAGAGTTTTTAATTTTTTTTTTAATTCAAAGTGTTTGCCAGGCAGTAACAAGAGTTTTTTTTTGGTTTAAATTCTAAGTGTCTGCGTTTAAACAGTCAAGATGACATAGTTTGCCATTCTGTTACACTACAGTACTTTGTTATTACGTGTTTCACCATTCTACATAGATTTACTGCAGTCTTCATTAATATTGGTCTGTTACATTCCAATACTAATTTTTCTATCAACAATTCTTCATGTCACCAGCGCTCCAAGAGCCAAGATCACCTGGATTCTCAAGTTCCCAAAGAAAAATGATGAAACTACTAATGACAATTCTGCTGGAATTCATTCTGTTTCACTAGACTCAAGGGTCACAATGGATTATGATGGTTAGTGAAAGTCAAAGCTATACTCAACAAATACTGTAAACTCACTAATAGACAAGATAAATTCATTTATACTAATGACATCTTCTCTAACGATAACATGTTTTCTCACAATAATATGTTCTGTAGTAATAATCATATTAATGACATGTTATGTGATAATCATATGTTCTTTATTCCTCTTCTTCTTTGGTTGTCCAGTGTCATGGTTTTCTGTTTTTGTCTTGTGCAGTTCTGGTGTTTGGGTGATTGTTATTTTTGTTATTTGACAGGATTCTGCTATGCCATCTAACCATCATTTTCATGGTCTTCATCTCACCTTCTTTCCTGATGTTCTTGTTGTAGAAGACTCTTGTATAATGGATCAAGCGTGGCATGTCGTGGATGGCCCAGGCTGAGAGAACAATTGGCCAGGTGACTACGGTTGCAACCCTACCGAAAGGGGAAGAATGGATCCCAACAGATGGTAGTATGATGAACTATCTCAACGTTATCATTACTCTTGGAAGAGAATGTAGAGATTGGGGCAACATGAAGGCTGATCTCGCAGTTAAGCAGCTGATAGAAGATAATGCAAGGGATGATGATGTTGTTGTATATACCGATGGGTCGGTTCAACGTGGTAAGAAATCTGGCTGGGGTTTCTTGGCTAATGCACATGGTAGGGTTGTTGCAGAGCGAAGTGGGGCATACAGGACAACTACTTCTAGTATGAGGATGGAGGTTGAGGCCGTTACTGCTGCCCTCCGTTGGAAAACTGGGACTTCATTTACTGGGGCAGTTGTTGTATCTGACTCTCAGTCGATGTTTCACAAGATCCAGAAGGGCAGGTTTCGGTATGAGTGGATGTCGTCTATAGAAGTTTCTAACCTCCAGCGGCTTACGTGGATATACTGTCCTGGGCATGCGGGTGTTTATGGTAATGAGAGAGCGGACAGGCTTGCATCAAAAGCATCGATTGTTGGGGAGTTGAAGATGGATAAGGGGGATTTTCTTCGGTCTCTTAGCGACTCTCTGTTGGATGAGGACACTAAAATCGATGTTGAATCGATCAAGCGATATAAGCAGTTTGGAGTTACCCGTTGTTCAAGTCGAACTGGATGCAGAGAGGCAGAGTGAGGAGTGTGTTTAATCAGCGAGCCACAGGAACTATCAGTATGCACATTCTTCGATATCTGTTGGGAGACTGAGCACCTATGGGTCTGCCCGGAGTGCAATGACATCAGTTTAGTAACCAATAACCAATAAGAAGACTCTGTATACTGTGGAGTTTGGATACATTCTTATTATGTGGCCAAACCACTTCATTCTTTGTTTCTCAATGTAATTTAAGTAAGAATCTGTGTCAACTTTCTTTCTTATGCTGATGTTGGTGACTCTTGTCTTTTCTGGTGTTGTTGGTAACTTTTCACAGGCACCGGATTTCCCATGTAGTTATTTTTTGTGACTGTGCTTTGCTCATTGTCCATATTTGGCTCTTGTAACACAAAGTAGTTATGAAAATGATGTTGATCATCTGTTGTTTAGCTGTCAGTGACATTTTTTGGTGCATTAACGATGGGGCTAGCTGGTAGGCTACATCATCTGCTTTTTACACTCTAACCTCTATCGTTCTCTCTAGTCTACTTCTTCTGTGAATATGCTTCCTATTTGAATTCTTTTACTTGGTTTATTGTGTGGTGCCATTGACATGGATATCTAGTTTATTATGTTTTCTTCCCATATTCATTATTTCTGTTTTAGTGTTGTTGAATTTCATGTCATGGTTTATACAATTTTGGTTCAAGGTGTCAATGTGTTGTAGATCTTGTTCATTTTGGTGTATCAGGCACTGATCATCTGCAAACAGCAGTTCATTTATTTCATCATTATCTGAATTTGAGTTATTTTGAGTTATTTTATCCATATATGCAATAAAGAGTAGTGGTGAGAGGACACAACCTTGTCTAACACCTGATGTAATGGAGAACCATGTTCTTTATTAGCAATGATATTAATTACATATTCTATAACAATCATATTAATTACAGGTTCTATGACAATCATATTAATTACAAGTACTATGACAATCATATTAATTACAAGTACTATGATATCATATTAATTGCATGTATTATGACAATCATATTAATTTCATGTTATGTGACAATCATATTAATTTCATGTTATGTGACAATCATATTAATTGCATGTTATGTGACAATCATATTAATTTCATGTTATGTGACAATCATATTAATTTCATGTTATGTGACAATCATATTAATTTCATGTTATGTGACAATCATATTAATTGCATGTACTATTACAAACATATTAATTTCATGTAATGTGACAATCATATTAATTGCATGTTATGTGACAATCATATTAATTTCATGTTATGTGACAATCATATTAATTTCATGTTATATGACAATCATATTAATTTCATGTTATGTGACAATCATATTAATTTCATGTTATATGACAATCATATTAATTTCATGTTATATGACAATCATATTAATTTCATGTTATGTGACAATCATATTAATTTCATGTTATGTGACAATCATATTAACTCTTAGTGGACCAGGGCAAAAGTCACGTTTTTACAAGCGCTTTCACGTTTTGATAACCAAACGCCACTTAGCGTGGCGGAATGTAAAAACGAGTCCACTTCAAACGCCACTTAGCGTGGCGCTTGGTCCACTAAGAGTTAATTTCATGTTATGTGACAAAAGTATGAGGAATAACAAAATATCATAAAAGCTCAATTATGTTACAAAATGATATCATAGAGAAAATACAAGATTTTGTATACCTGAGAAGTATAGTATCACAGGATGGAATTCAGAAAATGACATCATTGGAACAATCAAGAAAGCAAGTCAAACTTTTGCCATGCTCAACAAAATCTGGAAAGCTAAAGGATTGGATCTTAAAAAAGAACACCTTAAAATATATAGAAGCAGTGTCATGGGAGTGTTATTATATAGTAGTAACACTGCGACCTACAAGGCATGTCATAAGAGGCAACTAAGGTAGGGGCCTAGGGAAGCTGCCCTATTTAATAAAAAGCTTTGCAGAAATCGGATGTATTGGCCTACTTGTAGGCGCATAACTGGCACAACGTACAATCGCTCTTAGGCTTAGATCCCATACATATCAAAAAGAGTAGTTACCAAGTGGTCAATATGGAGCATTCAAGGAAAAAGAAGAATTATAAAGTAGGGATTTCTGGAAAGTGACCACAACATCATACGCAAGCTGGGTACATTCCAAGATAAATGTTTACGAAGAATCCTGTTAATTTTCTGGCCAAATATAATAGAAAATGAAGAAATTTTTTAATGAACAAACAATGTGCGCCACTTGAGACCATCATTAAAAAGCAAAGGTGGATTGATAATATAGTTGTATACCATTAGGGACATTGACTAGAATAGCTATTCGATAGACAGTGGATGGGAGAAGAAGGCCTGGGCATCCAAAGAAATATGAAGAAGAACTGTGGGAATAGAGTTGAAAGATTGTCACATGGAAAACTATTGATAGAAAGGCAACAGAACAGCAACAATGCACATCTCTTGTGGAAGCTGTATGTGTCAATCAAGACACAAAGAGGATATATATATAGATAGACATAGCTTGTAGTAAATATTGTTATTATTTGAAGCGAACTGATTGGTCAGTCCTGTCTTAGGTAATCTGTACATTACAAGTCTGCGCAAGGAGGATGAATATGGAGGAAAGATCTATATCTGCCATGCAGAGAATATTTTTACCAGATCCACCAACGAAGGGGAGGATAAGAAGATCACTGCCCAAGGATGTAAGTATGCTGTCCATCAAATATGTTATCTTTTGTCTGATAGTTACATATCACAGATAATTTATTGCATTCCATTTCTGTCTTTTTCTAAGCGTCCGTGTGTTATCGGGGCCAGCAAAGGGAGAAAAGAATAGTAAAACTGCGACCTACAAGGCATGTAGTAAAAGTCGATTTAAATAGGGGCCTAGGGAAGCTACCCTAACAAATAAATGCATCGCAGAAATAGGATGTGGTGGCCTTCTTGTAGGTGCATAACTGGCACTATGTACAATCGCTCTTAGGCTCAGATCACATACAAACCACAAAGAGTGATTTAATAATTGGTCGATATGGAGCGCTCGAAGAAGACTATTTTCAGAAGATTCAAACATTTTCAAACAAAAAGCTAGATCTTTACTTCGGTGATGTAGTGATGGTTTGATGGTTAGATCTTCACTTTGGTGATGTAGTGATGGTTTGACGGTTAGATCTTTACTTGGATGATGTAGTGGTGGTTTGACAGTTAGATCTTTACTGGAGTGATGTAGTGATAGTTTGATGGTTAGATTTTTACTGGAATGATGTAGTGATGGTTTGACAACTAGATCTATATTTAAATAATGATGGTGCTATAGCTAGGCTCACTCTTGAATGATTCCATGATGGTGTGACAACTAGCTAAATGTCTTTCATGATGTTTTTGTACACAGCGGAAGTGTCAATCAAGGGTGTTGATCTTATGTGGCACTCAGGCAATGAAACAATTGGGCTGGTGGGTAAGAAGAGCAAGTTCAAGTGCATTTTTTCTGGACAGTAAGTATTACAAGCATATTTTGATACAGCTTGAAAACCACTGCTGTCATGGAGCAAGAATGAGCAGACTATTCTTCTTCTTGTGTTCGCCCGCTATACATTCAGGCGTAGTCAGGCGCTTGGTATTTCTGACTGATTTTTGCGTGAAGGTATGCTTTCATTTTTATAAGTGTCCCCTGCCACACAGGCATGCCTTCTCCAACTTCAGAGGTTAGTTGACCATTGCAATGTCTTGTCTTATCCACATGTGCTGTGAAGCATCATGGGGAGTTTCAGTTTTTGTATCCTCTGTCAGGTGTGCTGCTTCTGTAATTGTTGGTATTTGATGTCGCAGGGAAGACATTTAGAGACCACTTTCTGGATGATGACAAAATAATCATCATCAAGTAGCTTGTCCTTTCCGGAACTTGGCTCTCATGACAGCAGTTCTGAAAAACTCTCTGTTCTGAGCAAGTTGGCTGACGTCAGCAGCAGTCATTCTCAGATAGTCAATGACATCTTGTATCCATCGTCTTCTAGGCCTTTCTCTCATTCTTCTTCCAGGTATCATTCCCTCCAAAATTATTTGCTCTAGCCACTCATGTCACTTGATGTGTCTGAAATATTTAATTTTCCTTGATGTTATGCTCTTTAATAGCCAACTGTCTTTAATATCAAGCTGTTGCAGAACAAAAGTGTTTGTTCTTTTGACATAAGAATATAACAACAAACTAAACAGTTATACTGATTTGACAAGAGTTTGGAATCAAATATGGCAACAATAGGAGAATTGATCTAAGAGGACAGTTGAGAACTTTATGTGACCAGTGAGCAGCGGTTTTATTATCTTGCATCTTCATCTTCTTTTAACTTCCCTTGAAACATAAGGCATGAATAAATTTTCTTCAACCAGATCTGTCTTGAGCAAGCCAGCTTAGTTCATACCAGGTCTTTCCCATCTTTTATATTTCTCTGTCTACAGTTCGTCTCCATGTCTCTTTAGGTTTTCCCCTACTACTCTTGTCTCCCAGATTTTATTACAGAGCCACAAGTGGGTGTCTGGTCTTCTTCATTCTCAATGTATGTTCCAACCACTTCCATCTCTTCCTGTTTATTTCCTCATTAATATTGTTGATGCATGTGCACTGGGTGATCTCAGTATGTGGTATTCTTTGATCCCAACAAATTTGTAGATATTCTTCTGAGACATCTTTTCTCAGTCTCTTATGCCACTATCTGTCTTTGTACTCTCTGATCCATACACTGCACTAAGACTGGCCTAAGCTAATCAACACTTGATTTTGTATATTATTGGAGTTTAGTCTGTGTCCTGTAAGCTGATGATCTCCATATAATGTCACTTATCATGCATAGCTGTAGCCATTTTCTGAAAAAATACAGAGCAATTACAAATCTGCTAAAAGTGCTGTAATATCAGTTCTGTTCATCAGGGAGTGGATCTGCGAGTGAGATGAGCCTTCTATGTACAAAAGTGACATCATCAATGCTCTACGAGGAAGTACACCCTGAAGATTCCAACAAAGAATATAAAGGGTATTCTATATATTGGTTGTGCAAGTTATGCATACCGATATGTGTGGCAAGATAGGACAATTTGGAAACCACACAGTAGATATATAAACCAGTACAGAACATGAGTTATTAGTCCAAACACACTGAAATACATGCTTAAGAGGACATTGGAGTAATTATAAACATGTCCGATATGCAATGAAGATGATCCTCAAATCATGAAGGAACAAGGGAGTCTCTATGGTGTAGAGGTGCGATGCTCAACTCTTGTTCCAAAAAGTCCTTGATTCATTTCCAATGTGAACCAATCAGACTGTTTCCAGTGACCTCTGATCTCAATATAAGTGAGATTGAGTTCATAGTCCTATCGGAGATGAGCGTTAATAAGTAGATTGAATATTCGAGTTGAGAGGGCGACGGTAGCATATTCAAGTTGAGAGGACCACGGTAACATATTTAAGTTGAGAGGACCACGGTAACATATTCAAGTTGAGAGGGCCACGGTAGCGTAGTCAAGTTGAGAGTGCCATGGTAGCATATTCAAGTTGAGAGGACCACAGTAGCATATTCAAGTTGAGAGGACCACGGTAGCATATTCAAGTTGAGAGGGCCACGGTAACATATTTAAGTTGAGAGGGCCACGGTAACATATTTAAGTTGAGAGGACCACGGTAACATATTTAAGTTGAGAGGACCCCTGGTAACATATTTAAGTTGAGAGGGCCACGGTAGCATATTCAAGTTGAGAGGCCACGGTACATATTAAGTTGAGAGGCCCACGGTAACATATTTAAGTTGAGAGGACCACGGTAACATATTTAAGTTGAGAGGACCATGGTAACATATTTAAGTTGAGAGGGCCACGGTAGCATAGTCAAGTTGAGAGGCCCATGGTAGCATAGTTAGTTGAGAGGACCACGGTACATATTCAAGTTGAGAGGGCCACGTAGCATATTTCAAGTTGAGAGGCCCATGGTAGCATAGTTCAAGTTGAGAGGACCATGGTAACATATTTAAGTTGAGAGGCCCACGGTAGCGTAGTCAAGTTGAGAGGGCCATGGTAGCTAGTTCAAGTTGAGAGGCCACGGTAGCATATTTAAGTTGAGAGGGCCACGGTAACATATTTAAGTTGAGAGGCCATGGTAGCGTAGTCAAGTTGAGAGGACCAGTAGCATATTCAAGTTGAGAGGACCAGGTGCATATTCAAGTTGAGAGGACCACGGTAGCATATTCAAGTTGAGAGGCCATGGTAACATATTTAAGTTGAGAGGACCACGGTACATATTTAAGTTAAGAGGGACCACGGTAACATATTTAAGTTGAGAGGGCCACGGTAACATATTTAAGTTGAGAGACCACAGTAAATTTAAGTTGAGAGGACCACGGTAACATATTTAAGTTGAGAGGACCACGGTAACATATTTAAGTTGAGAGGGCCAGGTAACATATTAAGTTGAGAGGCCATGGTAACATATTAAGTTGAGAGGCCACGGTAACATATTCAAGTTGGGAGGGCCATGGTAACATATTTAAATTGAGAGGACCACGGTAACATATTTAAGTTGAGAGGGCCACGGTAGCGTAGTCAAGTTGAGAGTGCCACTGTAACATATTCAAGTTGAGAGTGCCACTGTAACATATTCAAGTTGGGAGGGCCACGGTTACATATTCAAGTTAGGAGGGCCACGGTAAGATAGTTGTTAGTGAACTCACTTCTTAGGCTAGAGGTCCGGGTTCAATTAAACATTCAATGAGCGGGAATAATTTTCCGACCGTAACAGCTCTCAGGTCAGCCCAGTCTTAATTTGGTACCAGGACAAAGGAAACAAAGGGTACCACTGGAAAGTAAAGGCGGTCATATCACCCATTGTATGTCAATGGTCAATGAAAAACACAAGCCAAACACTATATTACCCAAAATACTTTGAGGTATAAAAAGTGTTCTTTACTTTTTTATATTGAAGTTGAGCACATAGAAGAACCCATGGCAATTAATAAAAGTAGGCTGAAAAACCACAGCCCGAGGTAAATTTTATCCTCCAAATTACATTAAGGATAACTTCTGGTGTTACAGAGTTTGTGCACTGTCACTGAGATCTTCCTGTGTAAGAAAGAGAATGGAAGACACATGATAAAAACAACAAGATTTGAATAAATTAAGGAAAGCAAATGTTTCAAGGCAAAAGATTGACTGCATTGCACAGAATTTTCTCATATGGCTCGGACACTATCTGCAGAGGTTGTATAACATCTTTTATGACGTAAAGTCATGAACTTCATAGCTCCAGCAACAATCATAGAGGTCTCCGGAAAAATTCACTGGGCGACCAAATGGCTTGCTCCACATTCAAACCCACAACATTAAAAATGCAAGGTAAACTTCTTGACCACTTTGCTATAATGACACTTCCTGTTTAGGAAGTATTCAGGAATTATTCCCTCGCTAAGAAAAAAAAATTGTTTGGCAACTAAATATGAATGCAAACAAATTCCACTGTGTACAGAATCTTGTAGAACAGAACACCAGGAAAGAAGGCGAGAGGAAGGCCATGAAAAAGACGGTTAGATGGCATAGCAGAATCCTGTCAGAAAGCAAAAATAACTATCACCTAAGCTACTAGAGCAGCAAAAGACAAAAACAGAAAAGCCCAAAGAAGAATAAGAAAAAAGAAAGACATCAAAATCCCATTTATTTTATCTACTAATATATTATCAAAATAACAATCCAAGCCACCAGAACAGCACAGGATAAAAACAGAAACCACACACTGGGCAACAACCTGATAGCAGTGTGGCGACACCAGAACAGCACAAGACAAAACAGAAACACGACACTGGGGCAAACAACCCGGTAGCAGTGTGGCGACACCAGAACAGCACAAGACAAAAACTGGAAACTACAACACTGGGCAAACAACCCGGTAGCAGTGTGACAACAAAAGAAGAAGAAGAATGTATTATTAAAGATTTTCTTTTAATATTCATATATTTCTTCTCTCTTAGACCTGAGCCTATAATCACTTGGACAAGGTTGACAGGAGGTGAACTAGACAAAAGTCGCATGACTTATGAAGGCAATGAACTTATCATAAGTGATGTGCAGCACAAGGATGCTGGAGAGTATCAATGCTCTGGTCAAAGTATACTGAACAAGGAATACAAGTCACATATCTTCAAACTGACTGTTGAGGGTAAGTCAAGAATTGTCATTCTTCAGCAATACCTAACAAGATTATAATCTTCCTCTTCTTCTTCAAAACACTTTGAACCAGGCTCCATATTAACCACTTGTTAACCACTGTGTGTGATTTGTATGTGATCTGAGCCTAAGAGCGATTGTACGTTGTGCCAGTTATGCACCTACAAGTTGGCCAGCGCATACAATATCTGCTATGCTTTTTATTTACTAGGGTAGTTTTCCTAGGTCCTACATCAGTCGCATCTTACAATATGCATTGTAGGTCGCAGTGGTACTATTCTTTGCTTCCCTTGCGGGCCCGCAGCACCACATGGGTGATAAACTCATTCAGTCTCTTGTATGGAATTGAGTCCAATATTGTTATCCTTTCTCAATCACGTTCTTCTCAGGGTTTCTCTAGAGGCAGTTTTTTTCTTGAACCATTTGCCTCCCACTTCATTGCTTGTTTAGTTATTCTTTGATGATTTCTTCTCAGAGTATGTCCAACATATTTCCATCTTCTCTTTCTTATAATAGATGTTACTAGTGACTAATCAAACATTTCTCTAATTTTATAATTTCTCCAGAATTTTTCAATTTTATGTTAATTTTATTTTTTGCAGATCTATTTTCAAATGCATACAACTTACTTTCTATATCTTTAGTCACTTTTCAACTCTCTCTGGCATATGTTGGGAGCGAGACAATACTGGAATCAAAACTTTGTAATTTAGTTTTAAAACTGTATGACTTGGAGTTCCATATTTTATTTAGGATTTCTCTCTCGCGATCACCCTTAGAAAAATGTACCAGATTTCCCCATAAATCTCATTCATACGGAAACCTGATTCATACAGCCTCAGCATGGGTGGGTTATGTCACATCTTCAGTGCCATTTGGAACTCTGGTGCTTCGGCGATGTGTCCGGTTTCAACCAGTGTTTACTGGGTTTGCTCTTTGGCAGCCTTTGGCTGTCCCCACCCGACCTGCAAGGCAGCAGGTTGCTATTTTCTTTTAGAATAGCTACCCTTAGACAACCTTCCCTTCCGGGATGTTGAGTGTCATCTGCCCAGGTTACCAGTCTTTTTTGGACTACTTGATTTGCCTGCAGTCCAGTTTTGTGTATGGTTTGTTCCGCTAGCCTTTGATTCTCCCCGATCAAACTACAAGGCAGTAGTGGTTCTCTGCAATGAGAAACGTGATTATTGTTCTCTGGATGGAGACCCCATCTTTGAGGCTGCACTGAATTCAAGCCTCTGCTGGGCATTTCAGTTTTTCTGCACATTTGGGTGGTCTGCTCACCCCTATGTTTGCCACACCTTATCGTCGCTGCACCATGCATGTCTGCCCCACTGGTGGGCTCACCTGTGTGTCGTTCACTCTACTTTGGTGCCTGCTCATCATGTTTATCAGGTTTCTCATCAGCTCAAATTTACTATGCCATTTAGGATTTAAAATTATGATTTTGCTTTGAAAGTTTACAGCATTCTTCCTTGTAGTCTAGTCACATTGCTATAAAGACAGAGGCTGAGACGAAAACAGAGACAATGGCGATAAGCAGACAACAAGAAAAACCTAACGATAAAACTCCAGAACATAGAAACTAAACAAACCAATGAGTACAAATACTTAGTGGAAATCGATAAGGAAATCAAGAATAGATGCGCAAAAGCTAACTAGGTACTGGGACAGTTAACACCACTGTTGTCACATAAAGAGACACCACTAAAAACTAAAGCAAATCTCATAAGAACTATTTTCTGGCCACTATGTTACCAGTGTCAAACATGGCCAATAACAGCAGCTAATGAGTGGAAAATTATAATGACAGAGATGAGGTGCCTTAGAAGAGCTGCAGGTGTGACAATAAGAGACAAAATTAGAAATGAAGAAATCAGAAGAAGACTGGATGTGAAAGAAGTTATACAATTCATAAAAGAACAGATTAAATGGTTTAAACACCTGACAAGAATGCCCTGGTATCACCTACTACAGAGAGCCACACAGAAAAAGTATAATGAGTACAAAGCAAGAGGAAGATTACACAAAAAGTTGGAGTGGCAGCATCAAGAACAGCCAAAAGATAATGAATAACAGCTTACAAAGCGCTTTAGAACAAGTACACACAAGGTCACTACATTTCCCCCACACACTTCTATAAAGAAATAAATTGTGGAAGTGAAGAAGAAAAAGCCACATTGCTACCTAAATATATAAATTGCTCATATAGTAATTGTAGGAACACAATTAAATACAATTTGCATGTTCACCATCATCAGCTGCCCCACAGTGGAAAAATCAGCCTCGGGAGATGTCTGTTGGTGTTGAAGAGAGTGCTAGTTTTGAGTGTGATGCAACTGGTAAACCTACACCTACAGTTCAGTGGTTCATCAATGGAAAACCATTTGAGGGGTTTGTTGTGTGTGTCTTCCTGATATATTTTTTATTTCAGTTTCAGTTTGGAATATCTTTATTACACTCCGGACATGACCATAGGGTCTCTTATCTTCTTTGCCAATAACTCCAATAGTGTCCAGCGATTGACCATAACAGTTCGTCGATTTGATTGATCAGCCTACTCATATATCTGTTGTGTTGTTCTTTTCTTGCTACAATTTTCATTCCCAGCTCTTGCAATCTAGCTGTTGTTGTGGATTGTTTTAAATGAAAAATTCTATTTGCAGCCACACTCTATAAGAGTATTCATAATGTCAGCCCTATCCAATGGCTGGCCCCCTGATATTGGGACAGAGCTAGCTAGCCTGTCTGCTCTCTCATTTTCATTCTTAAACACATGAGTATTGCATTTACATTTTTAAAATATGCTTATTCTGTGCTCTTTCCTCTTCATCCTTCTGATTCATTTTTCGATTTGCAATTTTCCTTCTTCCTTTGATCACTTTCAACTTTCTTTTCTACCTTGTACATCTTCTTCCTTTAACCTTTTGAACCCTGGCCGCCTGCAGCTTAAAAATCTCTTCCCCGGAGCTCCTAAGCAAAAACAGCCCACATCAGAGTTATATTAAAACACAACAATTTAGCACACTTAAGTGCTGTATAATTTGTCATTGACTTACCCCATCACCTCCGTTATTCCTGTTTATTATATATTTGCAGAATACTAAAGTTTAAAATTTAGTTGATTTAAGGACAGACCGCACCCCTACATTTAACAATTTTTTTTTTTAAAACTAAAATTGGATTTTTAAAAAAATATTTTAGGTAATACATCCAATTTTGAACAAGATTTTAATATTTGGGTATGGCCGAGAATACTCTTGTACATGTAGATTTTTCTTCATATTGAACATATAACTTAAATATCAATCTTATCTTATCTTATCTTAACCACATTTGCTGTGAAGCGTCGTGGGAGAGTTAGTTTTCTATCTTGTGCCAGGTGTGTTGCGCTTGATGTTGTCAGTCCATGCTTTCGCAGGGACTCTGAGATGTTGTCTATCCATCGTGTTCTTGGCCTGCCCCGTGCTCTGCGCCCTGAGTGTTGATTATTGTAGGCACGTGATGGTAGTAAATGTTGTTCCATTCTCATTAGATGGCCGAACCACTTGATTCTTTGCTTCTTGATGTACTGTATGCATGGTATAGTACCAACGATGCTTCTGATATTCTCGTTTCTCTATCTCTCCTTGTAACGTTGACAGCTTTTCGTAGACATCTCATTTCACATGTTGTAATATTTCTTTCTTGTGTCTTAGTCGGGGGTCATGTTTGGCACTGATAGCAGAGAGTTGGAATAAATATGCAGTTTATCAGTTGTCATTTGACTGCCATGTTAATGCTTGGATGTTTTAATAGTGGTGACAGTTGGTATGTCACTGTGTTTGCCTTCTGGCATCTAGTCTAGATTTCTCTGTCCATCTTTCCATCTGCTGTGAATATACTCCCGAGATATTTGAATTCTGGAGTCTGTTGTATTTTTACATTATTCACGTGTATATTTAGTTGACCTGTTGACCTGCTTATTGTCATGACTTCTGTTTTGGAGGTGTTAATTTTCATATCATATTTTTCGCATGTGCTTGCAGTGCATTTATGTGTTGTTGAAGTTTGTGTTCGTTGTTGTAAATTATACTGTGATCATCTGCAAAGAGTAGTTCGTTTATTAAATTGTAGTTGTTATCGAGGTTGTTATCTCAAATATCAATCAATTAAAACAATTCTTCGTTGTCTAAATGAGCATCTATCTCACTTTCTATATCCTTATCACATTCTAAACCTAATTTATCTTCAGATTCATTCAAAACATGTTCAGCAGCTTGCTCTGTTGTTATACTTTTAGAATGACCATTTCCAAATAAATTTAGAATATCTTTTCAACATGAAAATACTGAACTAATTGCCTTATCAGTGGTAACCATGAAAAGTAACCAATCAGTAAAACCATGAAGAGCACATGGGTTATGTTTGATGTCACATTTGCACTTAATTTATTTTCAAATACCGAAAACTAATGAAAAAATGTTCTCAGATCGATATATCGGAAGCTCGGGATATGCAACGCTTACATTCAATCTCGAAATATTGGGAGCCCGGGTTCTAAGGGTTAATTTTCTCTTTCATTTACACTAACATCGTTCATCTTTTTCAAAGAAAAATGTTGATTTTTAAAATCACTTTTTCTTCATGGCGCAGATAAAAAAATAATGTGTTTATTTGTTTGATTGATTTTTTCATTACAGCTTGCTTTCCTTATCATCAGTGTCCCTCACCATTAAGTTTAGTTTAGTTTAGTTGTCGGATCACCATCACTTCTGATATTAGTCCATAAGTGCTCCGATCTCTCCCTCAGTATGTCCATCAGCGTATGGTGACTAACGACACCGGTTCTTTGTCGGTTTACAATTCTTCTTTTTCTGCCAGCATAGCGTTCTTGTCGAGCTACACCACACCTAACTTTGAGTTTTTGCAGTCTGGTTAGTGTTGTAGATTCGCCGCTATTATGTGAATCATGTACACGTCCTCTCTCCCTTAAGGAATTTATAATATCAGCCTGGTCCTTACAGTTGAAACAAGATATGAATAATAAAACAGGGTGTTTCAAAGCACTTGCAAGGACGGTAAAAAGTGAGAAGTGGGCTGAGTTCTGTCAACGGGTCAGCAATGACAAATCGTTGAATCTGTTCTGGCGATTGCACAGAAGTATGAATGGTACAGTAAAGAATCGGTGTGTTTCTGACTTCCAGAGCATGGATCTTACCTGGCAGAGGACAGATGAAAACAAGGGTAGGGCTCTGTTTGCGCACTATCTAGAGCAGAGTGACCAGAAAGACATTGTAGGGCGAAAACACTGTCAGAGAATCCATTGCAGATAAATGTCAGAACCAGGAATTAGATGAAGATGATTTGGTGACGGTGGAGGAAATCAAGGATGCTGTACGGAGAGCAAAAACAGTGCACCTGGTCCAGATGTCATACGGTATGGGGACATTGGCGGGTTGTCTGATGGGAGTGGGAAGAACTGGCTGGCATCTACAACAAAAGCATTACGACTGCAGTAATCAATGAAGAATGTTTGCACAGCTACCTGGTACCTCTGCCAAAGCCTGGCAAAGACCACACAAAAATTCAGGGCTAGCGGGTAATCACCATGCAGTATACAATAGGCAAGTTGCTGGAGAAAATAATTTGCCAGGAAAATATCCTGCCAACTAGAGAGATCTAGTCATATTGCCATATAACAAGATTTAATGGCAAACGATTAACTTCATTACAAAAGATTTCCCTGTGTGGCTCAGTCCATCTTCGTGGAAATATCACACCACCTACAGAGAGTTTTGACGCTGACATCAAAGGATAGAAGAAAACTAGTCATGACAGAGATGAAGTGTCTATGCAGAATGCTGGGGGTAACAATAAGAAACTGGTTTAGAAATGAAGACATCAGGAAAAAGTGGGTACAACATCATTACTGAACTTCATCAAGAAACAACAAATTAAATGATTAGGCCACATAAGCAGATTACCAACAGACAGTGTGCCTTAAAGAACAATGCCACTCCGCTACAGTGGATACAAAGCAAAAGGCTGTCCGTGCAAAAGTTGGACCTCAGAGATAACAGAGGCAATGATAGACACTATTTATGAAGTGCACCCAAAAACCAGCTCTAGAAATCTCTTCTTATCCTGATGCAGTGAAGCAAAACAGCATTAGAGAACAGAAATAAAGTAAGTGAAGTCTGATGGTAAATGAAGAAGGAGATGAAGACCTATATGTTACAGAAGAAGACCTATATGTTACAGATGAAGACCTATATGTTACAGAAGAAGACCTATATGTTACAGATGAAGATATATATGTTACAGAAGAAGAACTATATGTTACAGAAGAAGACCTATATGTTACAGAAGAAGACCTATATGTTACAGAAGAAGACCTATATGTTACAGAAGACCTATATGTTACAGAAGAAGACCTATATGTTACAGAAGAAAACCTATATGTTACAGAAGAAGACCTATATGTTACAGATGAAGACCTATATGTTACAGAAGACCTATATGTTACAGAAGACATATATGTTACAGAAGAAGACATATATGTTACAGAAGAAGACATATATGTTACAGATGAAGACCTATATGTTACAGAAGATCTATATGTTACAGATGAAGATCTATATGTTACAGATGAAGACCTATATGTTACAGAAGAAGACCTAGATGTTACAGATGAAGACCTATATGTTACAGAAGAAGACATATATGTTACAGAAGAAGACATATATGTTACAGATGAAGAATGCACATGTAAATAATTTTTAAGTGTGGTTGTATATAATTATTTCTGGATTATTTCTCAGAGGTTCCACCCAGTTCACGCAGAGTATTGAAAGACAATATTTTGACATTCACCAATTTAGAGATGGATGACTCTCAGGTTGTTCAATGCAATGCATCGAACATTCATGGTCACATATGGGCAGATGTCTACTTATATGTTCAAGGTAGGCATTTTAAAAAAACAATTGTTGACTGCAAATTTTAGGAAGATAATCACTGTGTTTTGCTGGGGCTCACAAGGGAAGCCAAGAATAGTAACCCTGTGACCTACAAGGCATGTCATTAGAAGCGACTGAATTTGGAGCCTTGGGAAGCTGCCAATGTAAATAAAAAGCGTCACAGGAATCAGATTTGCTGGCCTACTTGTCGGCACATAACTAGAACAACTTACAATCACACTTAGGCTCAGATCACATACAGATCACAAAGAGTGGTTTAACAAGTGGTCGATATGGAGCGCTTGAAGAAGAAGAAGAAATAGAATAAGCAATTTTAAGAACTCAAAGGGAAGGGCCAGAGCCAAGGGAAGTGCCGGAGTCAAGGGAAGTGCCAGAGCCAAGGAAAGTGCCGGAGCCAAGGGAAGTGCTGGAGCCAAGGGAAGTGCCGGAGCCAAGGGAAGTGCCGGAGCCAATGATTATGATCAATAAATAGACAATGAACAAGTATCAGGATTCTGGAAAACAAATAAGCAAACACAGGATTCATTCGAACCACAAACCTTTATTTTGTACAGGACCCGTTGCTCAGCTACCTATACATTCATGCGCTGCTCAGCTACCTATACATTCAAGCGTGCTCAGCTACCTATACATTCAAGCATTGCCTAGCTACCTATGCATTCAGCGTTGCCTCAGCTACCATACATTCAAGCCGCGCTCTTAGCTAGCTATACATTCAAGCTGCTCAGCTAGCTATACATTCAAGCGTTGCTCAGCTACCTATATATTCAGCAATGCCTAGCTACCATACATTCAGCGTGCCTAGCTACCTATACATTACATTGCCTAGCTAGCTATACATTCAAACGTTGCTAGCTACCTATACTTCAAGCATTGCCTAGCTACCTATACATTCAAGCATGCTCAGCTACCATACATTCGCTATTGCCTACTACTAAACAATCAAGTCACATTGCCTAGCTACATACATTTCAAGTCATATGCTTAGCTACTATAATCAAGAACTCAGCACTAATACATAAAGCGCGCTCAGCACCATACATCCGCCGTGCCAGCTACCATACATCAAGCAAGCTCAGTCTACCATACAATCAGCGCCGATTCAGCTACCATATATTGCAGCTGCCTAGCTACCATACATTCAGCGTTGCCTAGCTACCATAATTCAAGCTTGCCTAGCTACCTATACATTCAGCGTTGCTTAGCTAGCTATACATTCAAGCTTGCCTAGCTACCTATACATTCAAGCGTTGCCTAGCTACCTATACATTCAGCGCCTGCTCCCTAGCCACTCTATACATCATGCAGCTGCCTAGCTACCTATACATTCAAGCATTGCCTAGCTACCTATACATTCAAGCGTTGCCTAGCTAGCTATACATTCAAGCGCTGCCTAGCTAGCTATACATTCAAGCGCTGCCTAGCTACCTATACATTCAAGCGTTGCTCTAGCTACCTATACATTCAGCATGCCTAGCTACCTATATATTCAAGCATTGCCTAGCTACCTATACATTCAAGCGTTGCTTAGCTAGCTATACATTCAAGCCTTGCCTAGCTAGCTATACATTCAAGCCTTGCCTAGCTAGCTATACATTCAAGCATTGCCTAGCTACCTATACATTCAAGCATTGCCTAGCTAGCTATACATTCAAGCATTGCCTAGCTACCTATACATTCAAGCATTGCCTAGCTACCTATACATTCAAGCATTGCCTAGCTACCTATACATTCAAGCGTTGCCTAGCTAGCTATACATTCAAGTGCCGTACCTCAGCAGCTATACTTCAAGCTTGCCTCAGCTACCTATACATTCAAGCGCTGTCTAGCTACCATACATTCAAGCATTGCCTAGCTACCTATATATTCAAGCATTGCCTAGCTACCTATACATTCAAGCGTTGCTTAGCTAGCTATACATTCAAGCCTGCCTAGCTAGCTATACATTCAAGCCTTGCTCTAGCTAGCTATACATTCAAGCTTGCCTCAGCTACTCATACATTCAAGCATTGCTAGCTAGCTATACATTCAAGCTTGCCTAGCTACCTATACATTCAGCACTGCCTAGCTACCTATACATTCAAGCATTGCCTAGCTACCTATACATTCAAGCTTGCCTAGCTACCTATACATTCAAGCATTGCCTAGCTAGCTATACATTCAAGCATTGCCTAGCTACCTATACATTCAAGCATTGCCTAGCTACCTATACATTCAACTTGCCTCAGCTACCTATACATTCAAGCATTGTCTAGCTACCTATACATTCAAGCATTGCCTAGCTACCTATACATTCAAGCGTTGCCTAGCTACCTATACATTCAAGCATGCCTAGCTACCTATACTTTCAAGCTTGCCTAGCTACCTATACATTCAAGCTTGCCTAGCTACCTATACATTCAAGCGTGCCTCAGCTACCTATACATTCAAGCGTGCCTAGCTACCTATACATTCAAGCGTTGCCATGCTACCTATATATTCAAGCCTTGCCTAGCTACCTATACATTCAGCGCTTGCTTAGCTAGCTATACATTCAAGCGTTGCCTAGCTACCTATACATTCAACGTTGCCTAGCTACCTATACATTCAAGCGTTGCCTAGCTACCTATACATTCAAGCATTGCCTAGCTAGCTATACATTCAAGCATTGCCTAGCTACCTATACATTCAAGCGTTGCCTAGCTAGCTATACATTCAAGCGTTGCCTAGCTAGCTATACATTCAAGCGTTGCCTAGCTACCTATAAATTCAAGCGTTGTCTAGCTACCTATACATTCAAGCGTTGCCTAGCTACCTATATATTCAAGCATTGCCTAGCTACCTATACATTCAAGCGTTGCTTAGCTAGCTATACATTCAAGCCTTGCCTAGCTAGCTATACATTCAAGCATTGCCTAGCTACCTATACATTCAAGCATTGCTTAGCTACCTATACATTCAAGCATTGCCTAGCTAGCTATACATTCAAGCATTGCCTAGCTACCTATACATTCAGCTACTGCCTAGCTACCTATACATTCAAGCATTGCCTAGCTACCTATACATTCAAGCTTGCCTAGCTACCTATACATTCAAGCGTTGCCTAGCTACCTATACATTCAAGCGTTGCCTAGCTACCTATACATTCAAGCCTTGCCTAGCTACCTATACATTCAAGCATTGCCTAGCTACCTATACATTCAAGCTGCTCCTAGCTACCTATACATTCAAGCTTGCCTAGCTACCTATACATTCAAGCGCTTCTAGCTACCTATATATTCACACGCCTAGCTACCTATACATTCAAGCTGCCTTCAGCTAGCTATACATTCAAGCGTTGCCTAGCTACCTATACATTCAAGCCTTGCCTAGCTACCTATACATTCAAGCATTGCCTAGCTACCTATACATTCAAGCCTTGCCTAGCTAGCTATACATTCAAGCATTGCCTAGCTACCTATACATTCAAGCATTGCCTAGCTACCTATACATTCAAGCATTGCCTAGCTACCTATACATTCAGCGTCTGCCTAGCTAGCTATACATTCAAGCTTGCCTAGCTAGCTATACATTCAAGCGCTTGCCTAGCTACCTATACATTCAAGCGTTGCTCTAGCTACCTATACATTCAAGCTTGCCAGCTACCTATACATTCAAGCTTGCCTAGCTAGCTATACATTCAAGCGCTGCCTCAGCTACCTATACATTCAGCGCTTGCCTAGCTAGCTATACATTCAAGCGTTGCCTAGCTAGCTATACATTCAAGCGTTGCCTAGCTAGCTATACATTCAAGCGCTGCTCAGCTACCATACATTCAAGCATTGCCTAGCTACCTATACATTCAAGCTTGCCTAGCTACCTATACATTCAAGCGTTGCCTAGCTACCTATACATTCAAGCGTTGCTCAGCTAGCTATACATTAAGCGCTGCCTAGCTAGCTATACATTCAAGCGCTGCCTAGCTAGCTATACATTCAGCGCTGCCAGCTAGCTATACATTCAGCGCTGCTAGCTACCTACATTCAAGCGCTTGCCTAGCTACCTATATATTCAAGCGTGCCTAGTTCTAGCTACCTATACATTCAAGCGTTGCCTAGCTAGCTATACATTCAAGCATTTCCAAGAAGACAACCAACTATCTTTCTCACAACTTTTAATATGTTCTAGGAACAAATCATCTTCATCTTTGAATTTGATTATTAGTTATTGGTTACTGAACCGATCTCATAGCACTCGGGACATACCTATAGGTGCTCAATCTCCTCCATTTTTTATTTTTTCCAATCCTGTTTTGCCTCACAGCTTCAGATCAAAAGAAATTTCTGAAAACGGGCATTTGTGTGCGCTTCGTAGATAGTGTCTTTCTATTAGATAGTGCTCTTTGTAGATAGTGTCTTTCTATTAGATAGTGCTCTTTGTAGATAGTGTCTTTCTATTAGATAGTGCTCTTTGTAGATAGTGTTGTCTAGAATTATGAAGAGATCTCCCCCATTATCATCATCAAATAGCTTGTCCTGAGCAGAACTCTGCCACCCCAACAATTTTCTGGAATTTCACTCTCATCGGCCAAATGTCAGGCCTCTGCAGCCATTATGTTCAAACCATCAGTTACATCCTGAATCCATCTTCCTGAACAGATGTCAAAAGGTATGCATACGGATGGTTCCAGTGACTTGCTGGTTAAACAAAATTCTGCACTCTGCCCTTCAGACTTTTACTTCTCTTCTCACCTCTACCTCTTCTTCTATATGCATATTTTCTTGCTTGATCTGCTGGAGGACCAGTCAACAGTGTACACTCTATAGCACCTACTGGAGCTCATTGAAAATATAAAACAATTGCAAAACAATAACAATCTGTAAACAAAGAGAATTCAACTTTAAATCTCTCTCTCTCTCACGTGCGCGCGCACGCGATCCCCCAACATTAAATCTCTCTCGCGATCTCCTCCATTAAATCAGGTTCTTTCTTTCTTCTCCAATCCTGTTTTGCCTCACAGCATCAGGATAAGAAGAGATTTCTAGAGTGAATTTGTGTGTGCTTCATTAACAGTATCTTTTGTAGCCTCTGTTATCTCTGAGGTCCACCTTTTGCGTGAATGACCTTTCGTTTTGTATCCACTTTATTGGAATAACATTGTTCTTTGAGGCTGCTGTCTGTTGGTAATCTGTTTATGGGGCCGAACCATTTAATCTGTTGTTTCAGTACTGCACAAACTTTTATTCCTGATTTCTTCATTTCTAAACTGGTCTTATTACTCCCAGCATTCTGTGTAGACACTTTATCTCTGTTGTAACTAGTTTCCTTCTATCGTTTGATGTCAGTGTCCAGATTTGGCACTGATAGCATAATGTAGGGAGAAAAACTGTGTTGAACAATGCTCTTTTAGTGTTCATGGTGACATGTTTGCATTTCAAAATTGGCACCATTTGTCCTATTATTTCATTTGCTTTGTTACATATCAGGTTAATAAGTATACATTTTAAAATTATAAAACACTGTGTATTGTTCATTTTTTTATTAACTAAACTAACTTAGACAATTCTCACATAACCATTCTCAATGATTCTCTAGCCATTGCGCCAGTTATAGAGCAGAAACCAAAAAACAAACTTATAGCGGCAGAAGGACAAAATGTGAGAGTGTCATGTCACGTGAGTGGAAAACCTGAGCCAAGTGTGATCTGGTACAAGGGTAGTCAGAATTTGGTTCATGAAAAGTTCCAGATCTTGAAAAATGGTGACCTAATTATACAGGTATGAACTATGCCTATGTATTCTGTTATGTCACATTTGTTATGTTTTTCTTTGAAGTAGGTAACAGCTTAAAGGGTGACTATAGCATGTAGTTTGGAACTTCTTTTCTTTTTCCTCTTTTGCAATCTCACTAGATTGAGATTTTAAATTCTCTGATAAAGGTTGCGATCTGCCTCAAGTTGTCAGTTCTGCTGTATAGTTTGTTTTGGACACTGACATAAGTGCACCACTACTTTCTTTTCAAGTCTGTGTACAGGGGGGCAGTCCTGTGAGACATGCTTTGTTGCCATACTTGCATGCCACAGTGACACAGGCCATTGGTATCTATCTTGAGTTTGGTGTACATATGGTGTCTAATTTTGTTGTGGCCAGTCTGGAGGCAAGGGGGAGCACTCTAATACCCATCATCCATATTGTGACATGTGTGATTTATGATGCCCCTGGAGATGTTTTTGCTTAATCACAGCTGACCAAATTGTCATCTTGAGACATCGTTCTTCCCTCTTTAATTAGCCTGTCTGTTTCTTTTTCTTGAGCTTGCAGTGTGTGTCCACTGGATTACCATCTTCTCTGAGTTATGGTTCAATTGACACAGGCATATGTGATCTAACTTCATGTAGCATAGATAAAGAAAATTGGGAGCGGTTGGCCAAAGACAGGCAAGCATGGCGAGTGGCAGTGAGGGATGGCTCAAAAAGAAGAAAAGAAGAAAAACACCATCACATATGGAGGCAAAAGAGGGCTTAGAGACCATCCTATGTATCAGATCCAGTCTACAGTTTCACCTACAGCAACTGGGGCAAGGATTGCCACTCCAGAATAATCAATTACATCCACAACAGATGTTGTGATTCGGCGCAGAACGAACTACCTATTATCTCCTGAGACAAAGAGGCCAATGATGATGATGAGTCATGGTGCACCTGGGCTAAGGTTGTCTCGAGATCATTCAGTTCTGTGTTCCCTTTGAAGTTCAGTGTCACAGTAACAGATAATGCATCTGTCGGTAGGATTATTGTCCCATGTATCTGTTTCTTGTGTTGTAGTGCCATTTTTGCAGCTGCCTTCATTGTCTCTACCTCAGCCGAAAAGTTGTATGAAAACTTACTATAAAGATTTGAACAATACCATGTATTTTGTTATTTGATATTTGTGCAGAATAATTACTACAGTACAAATCACAAAGGGAGTCTACCATTTTAGGTCACAGTCTACGCTGCTGAGACTTAACATCTTTCACCTTTTCCTGGATCGCCGTGTGTTGTTGTGTTATCTCAAAGATTAAAACCCCAACAATATAGATTAAACATGTTATATAATGCGATCGACGTCACGGCACATTGGGCATTCCCATTCGTGCTCTATCCTCCGTTGCAGCAGCCATCCCAAAGTCCATTTGCTCACAGTACCCATGAGAAGTTGATTACTATATCTTAATAGATTAAACGTACAGTGCTAGATAAACATGCAGTCATTTCCTTCAAGTTATGTAACCTTTATGACATTGTTTTCTCAACAAATGCACTACAGTCATTTTGTTTAGAAAGGGCATGTGGTTAATAATAATATACAATGCGTCTGCAGTTCGACTAGCCAATGTGTGGTACAGATGTGATATTGTGTGTAATGTGATACTTAATAGCAAGTCTCTCTTTCTTCTAGACTTTCTGTCCAGCTTGCCACTTTCTCCATGATTTCTTCTTTTCTCTAACACTTTTTCTACATGTACGTTTCCTATCTCAACTTGCTCAAGCACAGACACCAGTGCATGATCCCCATATATATATATATATATATTTTTTCCTCTGTACCGTTTAACATTACATAAGACCTGCAAGTAATTTCTTCATTTCACTCTGTCCTGAGCATCTCACTCAATCTCTTCAATGAAAATGAGTCTGATATTTCTTGCCTCTCTCAGCAGAGTTCATTTCTGGGTTTCCCTAGGGCATCCTCATTTTTTTAAACCCTTTGCCTCCCACTTCAATGAATGCTTTGGTATTCTATTATCATTTCTTCTCAGAGTATGTCCAACATATCTCTATCTTCTCCTTCTTATAACAGTTGTTAACTTTTCCTGGATCATCCGTGTGTTGCTGGGGCTCACGGGGGAACAAAGAATAGTACCAATGCAACATACAAGGCATGTCGTAAGAGGCGACTGAGGTAGAAGCCTAGGGAAGCTGCACTAGTAAATAAAAAGCATTGCAGAAATCAGATGTGCTGGCCTACTTGTAGGTGCATAACTGGCACCAATGCACAATCGTTCTTAGGCTCATATCAAATACAAATCACAAAGAGTGATTAACAAATGGTCGATATGGAGCGTCAAGAAGAACTTCTCCTGAATTCATCCCCTTTTATGTTCATTATTTTTCGCAAACATCTATTTTAAAATGCATTCAACTTACTTTCTATATCTTCAGTCATTGATGATGACATAGACCACCATTGTATCATACTTCATCATCCTCATCAAATAGCTTGTCCTGAGCAAAACTTTGCCACCCCAACAGTCCTGAATTTCTCTCTATCATAGGCCAGATGTCCTGCCTCTGCAGCCGTCATGCTCAAACCATTAGTTACATCCTGAATACATCTTCTCTGTGGTCTTCCTTTTCTTCTCTTTGCTGGTATGCCTCCTTCCATGATGGTCTTCTCCAGCCCTTCATGTCTTTTTATATGTCCAAAATATCTCAATTTTTCTCTTTTTATTTGTAGCATCAACCAGTTTTCTTTGATTTTGAATTCTTTCTGTATTGATCTATTTGTATCATGATTACTGGTTAGTAATCTAGTGAATTGCTAGCATTGAGATTCCTCCTCTTTCATCCTAGAATACTGACAAGAAGGATAGCGGTACCTACAGATGTATTGTCAAGAACACCTATGGACATGCTGAAGCTGAGGGACAGGTTATTATAAGAGGTACATTTGATGAATGGTTTTACCTTTATTTCTTATAGGTCAAGTAATGTAGTACAGATGTGATATTTTGTGTGTAATGTACAGATCTGAAATTGTGTAAGTAATGTAGTAAAAAAATGTAAGTAAAGGAACCTTTCATACCTTGTGGTATATAGGTCAATACAGTGTTAGGCCTGTATTTTTCATTGACCATCGGCACACGATGGGTGATGTGGTCAGCATCACGCCGGCCCCTTTACTTTCCCAGAGCATGTCTGGTACCCAGTTGAGGCTGGATCGACCTGAGAGCCGTCGCGGTCTGGAAAAATTCCATGCGCACTGTGGGAGCTGAACCCAGACCACCAGCCTTGAGAAGCGAGTTCACTAACAACTACGCTACCGCGGCTCTAAGTAATGTAGTACAGATGTGATATTGTATAAGTAATGTAGTACAGATATGATATTGTGTAAGTACTGTAGTTAGTTAGTTAGTTTGTTCCTTTCGTGCCAAAGGCGGCACATAGGGCAGAGGTTTTAGATCTCCATGTGATACGGTTCTTTGCTAGCAGTTGGAGATCTTGTATGGTTTTACATCCCAATAGTTTACTTTCTTGTTGGATGGTTCTTCAAGAGTGGTCTTTGGTCTTCCACGTTTTCTTTCCCAACTGGTGACCACATAAGGACTTATCGATTTAGTCTCTTTTCATCTGATCTAAGCACATGACCTAAATATTTCCACCATCGTTTCCTTATAATATTTGATACTGTAGTACAGATGTGATATTATGTATGTAAAATATAACGGTACGAGAGGAATTATTATTATTATTATTTATATATGAATATTATTCCAAGATGAGTATTGTATTTTTCACTTTTTTTTTAAAGCAAAGCTTTTTTTTAACGACTTATTTCTTTGTTGTCTTTCTGCCTTGATAAGAATGCAACAATAATATTATATTTGAATACTAGCAGTTCTGATATCATAATATTTCATAACAGACCGGACTCGTATAGACATTTTGCCGACCGATGAGAAGGTAGACTACACTAATCCTGTCACATTTACATGTGGTGCTGCTACAGATGAAATGGAATTAGAAAATCTCAGGTAGGTATCATGTATTGTAGTTTAGTTTAGTTATCAGATCATCATCACTGCAGGTCGAACCACTTAGTCCAAAAGTGCCTCCTCCACCATCTCCTCCTCAGTTATGTCTCCTCTAGTCTTAGTTTAGTTTAGTTTAGTCATCAGATCATCATCATTACTGCCGGACGAACCAATTAGTCTATAAGTGCTCCAATCTCCTCCTCAGTATGTCTCTCAGTTTAGTTTAGTATAGTCATCGGATCATCATCACTGCCGGTTGAACCAATTAGTCTATAAGTGCTCCAATCTCCTCGTCAGTATGTCTCTCAGTTTAGTTTAGTATAGTCATCGGATCATCATCACTGCCAGTCTAAACCAATTAGTCTATAAGTGCTCCGATCTGCTCCTCAGTATGTCTCTCAGTTTAGTTTAGTATAGTCATCGGATCATCATCACTGCGGTTGACCAATTAGTCTATAAGTGCTCCAATCTCCTCTCAGTATGTCTCTCAGTTTAGTTGATAGTCATCGGATCTATCATGCAGTCTAACTAGTCTATAGTGCTAAACCCTTTGATATAGTCTGATAATGTGTGCATTACTCAAATGCCATCTCCTCCTCACTATGTCTCTCAGTTTAGTTTAGTATAGTCATCGGATCATCATCACTGCAGGTTGAGCCAATTAGTCTATAAGTGCTCCAATCTCCTCCTCACTATGTTTCTCCGCATGTGGTCACACCGGTTCTTTGTTGGTCTACTATTCATCTTTGGCTACCAGCATAGTGTTCTTGTGTAGCTACATCACATTTGACTTGGAGTTCTTGCAGTCTGGTTAGTGTTGTAGATTCACCACTATTACATGAATCATGTACACGTTCTCTCTCCTTAGGAATTTAAAATATCAGTCTGGTCCATTGCCCACCCATTTTTTACAACAGCCATACCTGTCTACAGACAAGTCTATCAGCGCGTTCATTTCCCCTTACACCTGTAGGCCCTGGCACAAAAAAAACTGATTTTGTCAGCCTAGACCCCTTTCCCTCAGTGACTCCATCCATTGTCATGTATTGTAAGATATAAGATAAAAAGAGAAATTCTATTCTGGTATGTATTCACACCTGTAAAGATGTGTTTTTTCTTCTTCAATGATCAAGTAGCACTTGAGCTCTTGCCCTTTGGTCCAATGCTATGTAGTGGTATCAATGCTATGTAGTGGTATCAATGCTATGTAGTGGTATCAATGCTATGTAGTGGTATCAATGCTATGTAGTGGTATCAATACTATGTAGTGTTTGTAAGTTGTTCTTTTGTTCCGTATAATGTGTTCTCTTTATCTGATCTTGGAGGAAGAAGGATCTTCCTGACATCATCAAATGCTTGGCACCTGTGAAGGTGGTGAATGATTTCATGATGATGTGCACACAGCTGGCACTCTGGAGTGTGTTGTGGTGAATGGTTTCATGATGATGTGCACACAGCTGGCACTCTGGAGTGTGTTGTGGTTGAATTCTGTTCTTGAGATTTTTAAGTGTTATTTGTTAGGCTCAGAGTCTGAAAATGAGGCTCTGACCTCTCCTTGTAAGGTGGTTGAAGTTGTCATTGGTGTTAGGGTTGGACATGTGTCTGTAAACATTTCTTCCTCTGTCTCCTATGGCCCATCTGTTCAACCAAATTTCTTTATTTGGTGTCGCTAGGATTTGCTTTGATGTACGGATACAGTGTTTTAAGTCACTGCAATGATGAACTGAGACATGTTTCAAGTCACTGCAATGATGAACTGAGACCTGGTTCAAGTCACTGCAATGATGAACTGAGACATGTTTCAAGTCACTGCAATGATGAACTGAGACCTGGTTCAAGTCACTGCAATGATGAACTGAGACCTGGTTCAAGTCACTGCAATGATGAACTGAGACCTGGTTCAAGTCACTGCAATGATGAACTGAGACCTGGTTCAAGTCACTGCAATGATGAATGGATTTGTGTACATAACTCTTGTTTCTTATTTTTATTTTAGATTTCGCTGGCTGAAGAATGGGGAAGAACTGACCTCTAGTGACAAGATTATCATAGAAGGGGGCTTACTAACCATCAAAGACACAAACAGTAAAGACACAGCATCTTACACATGTGTAGCAGAAAATGATTTGGATAATGATACTGCAACAGCAACACTACAAGTCAAAGGTCAGAACACTTCTATTCTTGTTGTTCCTGCAGTTTTTAAAAGCAAACATGAAAAGTGCTACCAACAAAAAGTAATCTAAATTATTTGTCAACTTCTGGTAACATATCAAATGGCAAATGTCATGTTCATTTCTGCAGTTGCCAATGTAGTGTTTATTTGTGAAATGTCT
This sequence comes from Arion vulgaris, assembly GCA_020796225.1. Taxonomy (NCBI): domain Eukaryota; kingdom Metazoa; phylum Mollusca; class Gastropoda; order Stylommatophora; family Arionidae; genus Arion; species Arion vulgaris. The sequence continues at coordinate 32,607,316 of CM036773.1, forward strand.
TGACAAGGCAAGACTTGTGTCAGTATTTGGATGCACTAAGATATTGCTACTACCAAAATTCTCAATACAAGAATGTTTATTTATTTAAAACGGGGTCAAAGATGCATGGGGACAACGCCGCGTTAGGATTAGTGGGATTACTAATCAAGATCCTACCCCACTTCCATATGGTGACCCTGGTAACAAACATTGGTTCCTGTCTGGCTAAGCGGGTAGGGATCAAGGGAGAGCTACCCTGGGGGTGGTAGAGATGCAGACGTATTCACGTTGGATGGGATCTGCTCACAATACAGACGAGCAGTATCCAAGAGTGACTATTAATGCTCGTCTCTCCCGGCCAATGGAAGAAAAGCTGAACAGAAAACCATAGAGGGATGAGGGGTGCATCCAGAGAAGAGACTTGGGCCTGTGTGGAGCAAAAGTTGGACCTGAAATGAGTTGAAGGTGGGCCCACATAGGGTGAAACTCGGAGCCCTGAGGTTGGGGCCCGGGTCCAGAGAACCCAGAGGTAAATGTGATCACAGTGAGAACTGATGAAGATGGTGAGGCAGGCACCAAGGTAGAGCAAGCACGCATGCGGACGATGCATGGGTGGGCCCATCAGTGGGCAGACGTGCACTGCGCTGATGGTGTGGCGAAGAGAGGGCGTGGCATGCGCACGGGTGAGCGGACCACCAAAATGTGCAGAAAAACTGGAAAGCCCAGCAGAGGCTGAAACCAGTGCATGTTTTCGCTCGCATGGAACTACTGCTGCCCTGTAGTTTGATTGGGAACAATCAAAGCCTAACGGAGTAACTGTACACAAAACTGGATGGTAAGGAAACCAAGTAGTCAAAAAAAAGACAGGTTTTCTGGGCAGATGACGCTCAACAACCCGGGAGGGCAGGTTGTCTAAGGGTAGCTACCCTAAAAGAAAGTAGCAACTGCTGTCTTGCAGATTTTGGCTGGGGACAGTCAAAGGCTGACAGAGAACGAACCCAGTAAACGCTGGTTGAAATCGGACACTTCACCGAAGGACAAGCACTAGAGCTTCAAAAGGTACTGAACGATGTGACATAAAATTGCGTTCCTGGCATAGACTGTGTATATATCACAATAAGAATGATAAACATGGCCAAAAAAGAATGATCGAGGAAGAAGAAGATTATTTAAAACTGGTTCAAGGGCAACATCTCATAACTACTTCTCGTATTTTCATATTCAATAAACTTCATGAGTATGATTGGTCAAGTCAGAACAGGAATGGTAAGAAAAACTGGTTGGAGGTACTGGTACAGACAGGGATCAGAGAAATCATCTTTATTTTCCTGCCTGGGCATGCAGAAGCCAAGGGTAATGAATGAGCTGATAGATTAACTGGCATGGCTTAGATATTTGAGTAAGCTGCAATGGACCAAAATAACATTCTTAACGCATTGAGTCTTTCTGAACAGTTTCAGGGTTGTGTATCCCAGTCACTGACCAGATTGAGAGAGATGGCTGTTGATATTGGTACAGCCTGAAAAGAACAACATACCAAATATGCAAAAAAGATGGATCAATCAATATTTAACTTTTGTGTTGAGCTGCTGGACACTGTTGGATTTGTTAAAGTGGGGATCCGAACACCTATAGACATCTCCAGAGTGATATGATGATAATTGATAACTTTAACTGATAATTTTAACTGATAACTTTAACTGATGTCAACTACTGTCCTTTGTCTTATTGTTTACATTCATTCTATCAACAAAGTTAACCATTCTTTGTGAACTGTGTGGTTTGTTCTTATCAACCAAGTTAACCACTCTTTGTAATCTGTGTGGTTTGAGCTGATAAGGAGAAAATGTTGCGCCATAGTTCATAGGCACTTGCGACATGTTGAACAGATGCATCTTAATAATTTCAGTGTAAACTATTATTCATAATAATTCTCTCATTTTAAGCTTGTTCTATATTTTATGCTGTGAAACATTAGTTAAATTTAGGTATTTTGGACATATAAAAAGACACAAAGGGCTGGAGAAGACCATCATGGAAAGAGGCACAACGGCAAAGAGAAGAAGAGGAAGACCACGGAGAAGATGGATTCAGAATGTAACGGATAATTTGAACATGATGGCTGCAGAGGCCTATGAGAGAGAGAATTTCCCAGAGGACCGTTGGGGTGGCAAAGTTCTGCTCAGGACAAGCTATTTGATGACGATGATGAAACATTAGTAATCTTGTTGTGTTTATCCTTTTCTTGTTCACAGCTGTTCCAGACCCACCATATAATGTTTCTGTGGAAGACTGCATTGCTAAACAAGCATCAGTTAAATGGATATTTGAAGACAAAATGCGTAACTTTGACACTATGATTAAATTCATTGTTGAGTACACCACTGAGTACAAGCCAGGAGTTTGGATAGTATCAACTTCCTTACCATATCCTGGGGCCATTGCCAAAGTAGACCTGTCCCCATTTGCTAAATATAAGTTCAGAGTAAAAGCTGCCAATAAGATGGGAATTAGTGAACCTAGCGAGGCAAGCTACTCCTGGTGTGAGACTCCTAGGTCAGCTCCTGATAAGAACCCAGAGAATGTACACACTGATGAAAGCTCTACAGGTTTTCTGGTTGTCAAGTGGACGGTAAATTAATTGTGTGTTTGTACTCGGTTTTCGTACTTGTGTAAGCAAAGAATAGTAACACTGCAACCTACAAAGCATGTCATAAGAGGCGACTGTAGTAGAGGCCTAGGGAAACTACCCTAGTAAATAAAAAAGCATCACAGAAATCGAATGTGTTGGCCTACTTGTAGGCATATAAATGGCACAATGTACAATCAATATTAGGATCAGATCACATACAAATCACAAAGAGTGGTTTAACAAGTGATTGAAATGGAGTCTTCAAAGAAGTAGAAGAAGAAATACTCTGTTGCAACACCAGAATTTTGCAATTATTGTGTTTCCGAAACTGATTTATCAAATTTTTGTCAAATATACTTTTGTTAATTACAACTTTTTCTTCTTCTTCGGACGCTCCATATCGACCACTTGTTAACCACTCTGTGATTTGTATGTGATCTAAGCCTAAGAGCGATTTTGCCAGTTATTCGTCTACCAACACATCTGATTTCTACGACACTTTTTATTTATTAGGGTAGCTTTCCTAGGTTCTACATCAGTCACCTCTTACAATATGACTTGCAGGTTGCAGTGGTACTATTCTTTGCTTCTCTTGCAGGCCCTGGCACCACACAGGCGGTTAATTACAACTAAATTACTAGAGTGAGAAATGGGTGGTTGTGGAAATGATAGTCATTTCTGTCCAAGTTTTTGATTAGTAAAATGGTTGCATGTGGATTTAACATGATAAATGTGCCTATTCAATGTTTTGTAGTGGTGTTAGACATAGTAACAAAGTACTGTAGTTTTACAAAAACAATAACAATACACAGCAATGTTTCGACCAAAAGGCCTTTATCAAGCAAACGATACAACAGGAATGACAAATTTCACAGTACACTACATATAGACTATGACAGAAGATGTAATGGTGTTAGATGGTGACAAGTAAGGTATGAGTGGATGTCATCTTTTTAGTTTTCCAACCTCCAAAGACTCACGTAGATTTACTGTCCTAGTCATGCGGGTGTTCGTAGCAAGAGAACGGACATTTTTGCATCAATTGTTGGGAGTTTCTTCTTCTTGTTTGAGTTTGTTTTTCGCGGCCAGTTTTATCATTCTTATTGTCATATATACTTGATCTTTGACAATAACGTTTTTTTAAACTGTGCCAATTATGCGTCTATGGTGACTAGACCAACACATCCAATTTTGCCAGCATTTTATTTACTAGGGTAGCTTACCCTAGGATCTGCTCTTTTACGATCATCTTCCGCCTTATATTTGGGCTTTATGATCTGCGCCAAAGAGCTGTGCAGCCTATCTGACTATGTTCCGTATTAGAAACATTTCTCAGTTTTTTGGGGGCACATAAGCTTGTCCTGGGATGGCATCTTACTCATGTAGCACACTGTGAAAAGTGTCGACCTTTGCCATTGTTCGGAGTTGGACAGCCTTGAGTACTATAAACCCACGTTGAGTTTATTCCGGAATAGGAACATTCTCAGCCTTTTCGAGGCGCGTGCTGGCACTTGGCAATTTGCAGTTTCTACTCTGCATTTTCCTGGCCCGGAATCCCGGGCTTGTGTTTATTGTCTGTCTCCAATAGAACTAAGACAATGATTTCACCTATATTGAAACTAGGGATCTCTTTAAAATATTCTGCTCTCTCCACGTGAGGATCGAACCGAGTACCTTTGGATAGAGAGGCGAGCACCTTACTTAAACACCACAGATACTCTCAATTTTCCTTATTTATTGCATGCTTTATTATATTACTTGCAAGGTGATCTATAAAACACATATAAGGCTATTTGTATTTCAGCCAATGGAACAGATAGAGCTTAATGGTCCCGACTTCAGATATGAAGTTGAAGTCCAAGAGAAAGGTGCCCTTGAACCACAGATTTATGTAGTAAAAGACTATCGAACTGGTGTGCAGCGTATTCCGGTGGATAATATCTTTAGGTAGGTTCAAGGTAACTTTGTTCTTCTTCTTCTTCTTTTGTCGTCACACTGCTACCGGGTTGTTGCCCAGTGTCGTGGTTTTCTGTTTTTGTCTTGCGCTGTTCTGGTGGCTTGTGTGATTGTTATCTTTGCTCTTTCACAGGATTCTGCTACGCCATCTAACCATCTTTTCCGTGGTCTTCCTCTTGCCTTCTTTCCTGATGTTCTGTTGTAGAAGACTCTGTATACTGTGGAGTTTGGATGCATTCTTATTAAGTGGTCAAACCACTTCATTCTTTGTTTCTCAATGTAATTCAAGCACGGTTTTGTGCCAACTTTCTTTCTTATGCTGATGTTGATGATTCTGTCTTTTCTTGTGTTGGTAACTTTTCGCAGGCAATGCATTTCACATGTAATTATTTTTTGTGACTGCGCTTTGCTCAATGTCCATGTTGGACTCTGGTAACACAAAGTAGGTATAAAAATGCTGTTGATCATCTGTTGCTTAGCTGCCTGTGAAATTTTTGGCTGCCTTAACAATGGGGCTAGATGGTAGGTTACAGCATTTGCTTTTTGTACTCTAGCCTCTATCTCTCTATCCAGTTTTCCGTCTTCTGTGAACATGCTTCCTAAGTATTTGAATTCTTTCACTTGGTTTAATTTAGTCCATTGACATGGATGTCTAGATTATTATGTTTTCTTCCCATATTCATTATTTCTGTTTTAGTGTTGTTGATTTTCATGTCATGTTTTACACAATTTTTGTTCAAGGTGTCAATATGATGTTGTAGATCTTGTTCATTTTGATGTATCAGGCACTGATCATCTGCAAACAACAGTTCATTTATTTCATCATTATCTGAATTTGACTCTTGAGTTATTTTATCCATATATGCAATAAAGAGTAGTGGTGAGAGGACACAACCTTGTCTAACACCTGATGTAATGGAGAACCAGTCGGTCATTCCTTCTGTTGTTCTTACTGTACTCTGGCTATCTTGATATAAGGCCATGATATTACCTAATATGGTAACTTTGTTATGGCATATATATGTATATGTTATGTAATGTTATCAACGTCATGGCATTGGACATTCCTATGCATGCTCTCTCCTCCGCTGCAGAAGCCATTCAAAGTCTACTTGCTCACTGACTCGAGAAGTTGATTATTATATTTCTCTCTCTACCATGAAGACAACACTGTCTAGTTGGTCAAAACTTAACTCTTAATTCTTGCACTCGTTCCAATGTCTGAGACTCCAACACTGTCTGGCATGTCCCAAAATAAACTCCTAATTCTTGCACTCGTTCCAGTGTCTGATACTCGTCCATATCACATAAATGAGAGTGTGCCGTATTGATGATATCGGCTCTGTCCATACTTATTTATATTCCTCTTGTACCGTCAGGACAGTGCGGTATATTTTCTCAGTATGATGCAAGTATTTGAAGTGCCGCCACTTAACTGTTTTAAAATAAAACAACCTTCAACTGTGGTCTTGATTTCGCTGTTTATGCCGCCCCTCTTATGGTGCCACCTGATGCGACCGCCTCTCTGTATCATAGCCGACAGGCCCTGTGTTCCGTTACATGTTACATGGGGCATGCAAGTAATTTTTCCATACCACTCTGTCCTGGGTAAGTTTCCTAATCTCTTCCATGAAATTGAGTCAAATTTTTTTTGCCTCTCTCAGCAAGGTTTGTTACACGATTTCCCTAGGGTGTCCTATCTTTCTGGAACCTTTTGCCTCAACTTCAACGCCTGCTTTGATATTCTTTGCCTCAACTTCAATGCCTGCTTTGATATTCTTTGCCTCAACTTCAATGCCTGCTTTGATATTCTTTGCCTCAACTTCAATGTCTGCTTTGATATTCTTTGATCATTTCTTCTCACTTCAACGCCTGTTTTGATATTCTTTGATCATTTCTGCTGAGCATATTTCCATCTTCTACTTCTTATAACAGTTGTTACTAGTGGTTGACCTGAATATTTTTATATAAACTTACTATAATACTTTTGTTCTCAAATGGGACAATTTTTAGAGTTTGCTCAAAACAGAAAAGACAGAGTCACCAACATCAGCACAAGAAAGAAAGTTGGCACAGAACCTTACTTGAATTACATTGAGAAACAAAGAATTAAGTGGTTCGGCCACTTAATGAGAATGCATACAAACTCCATAGTATACAGAGTCTTCTACAACAGAACATCAGAAAAGAAGGCAAGAGGAAGACCACAAAAAAGATGGTTGAATGGCATAGCAGAATCCTGTCAAAGAGCAAAAATAGCAATCACCCAAACCACCAGAATAGCGCAAGACAAACACAGAAAACTACGAAACTGGGCAACAACCCGGTAACAGTGTGATGACAAAAGAAAAAGATAAAAAACAAAATCTATATCTCAATGTGGCTAAAACAAAAATAATGACAACTGATAAAGCAAACAGACATTACAAAAGATATTTTATGAGAGTGAGAAAATAGAAAATAGGTACAGTTTTGAATATCTCGGTTCACTGCCAACAAGAAATGGAATTGTGATACAGTAAATTAAAAGAAGAACAAACATGGCTCTGCAAAATCTAAAACAACTAAAAACAATATGAAATTGAACTGATAGGAAAACAAATGCGATAGTACTAAGAACCTGTATATTCCCTGTGTAGGTTTTGGTATGAATTATGGACATTTAACAAGTCAGGGGGAATATATATATATGTTGTTTTGAATATAAATGTTAGAAAAGAGTCCTTTGTTTACCATGGACAGATAAGAGAACAAGTAGATCCATCCAGTATGAACTAAAAAAAAAGAAAGAAAACTGGCTGATGCTAAAAAATAATAAATAATGAGAAGAGATTGAAGGATTTTGAACATATAACAAGACCCAAAGAGTTGGAGAAAACCATTATGGAAGAAGGCATCCAGGCAAAGACAAGACATGGAAGACCACAACAAAAATGGATTCAAGATGTTACTGATGACAACTACAGAAGTGGGACATCTCTCTCGCGATCCGGCCTAGACTGATGAACCAACTTTTATCATGAATTTTACCATGCTTTTAAGGGACTCGGTTCCTCCGTACAACTTCTCGCGAAGCTCTGTATTATGGGGCCAGGTTTCTTTTCGTATACCTGCTGTCAGTTGACAATCTTGCAGACGTTCTCTGCCGTCATGTTCGCCTTTTTTCAGGGACACAGCTAGTTGTGCCAATTAAAATTTTTTGTTTTTTCCGATCCAGAAGCACTTGAGCTTTTCAGCTCTTCAGCTCGGTGCCATGGACATCGTAACCCTTCGGTTCGGTGCCACGGACACCGTGAATCTGGGGAATCTGTGGCTTTTTCTGCCTGCCCACGGAAATGAACCCGTACACACAGAGGGCTAGTCACCCACAGTCGAACGCGCTACGAACACGCTGGGCGCGCGGGCTTTAAATTTGTTAAACATGTGGGCTCGGAGCTTGTTGTGGCCGGTACGGAGGCGGAGTATGGCAACTTGTTCCCTACGAGACAGACCATAGTACCCGTCGCTGTTGTTATGCTGAGGATGGTCTTTGGAACATTTGTCTTTATAGTGCCAGCCTATGGTTGTTCTGGCTTCCTCATAACCGATCTCAAGATCAGTCTGAGGTAGCCGCCTGCCTTCTTTAGCTAGCTTGTCTGTGTGTTCGTTTCCACTTACGTTGCAGTGTGATGGTATCCACTGAATGACGGTGTGTTTGAGTGAGTACACTAATTCATCGAGGGCTGCTTTCAGCTCATTGAGCTCTGTTTTGCCTACATTTTGGAGTGCCGTGATGACTGATAGAGCATCGGTGAATATCACGACTTTGTTGCGAGAGGTGTCTCTTCTCTCTAGGATCATTTCGGCCGCTGTTCTTATTGCCTCTGCCCTGTAGTTATTTGAGTATTTGCCTGTGGTAATCGCTTTTGGGACCGTCACGTTCTTTGAGAGTTTAATCCGCCGTCGCTGATTGCATTCTTTGCCGATCCATTAGTATACACGTGTATCCACTTATTTTGAGGGTATTCGGTCGAAATGTATTTTTCTGGGACCACTCTTCTTTCAAGTTTTTTGCTGCCCTTTTTTTCAGTATGCCTGGGATTGATTCCCTTAGTTCCAGCAATTTGGTTTTCCATTGCGGGCACTTATCGGTTGCCGGGATTGATTTGACTTTGCATTCTGCTAGGACCGGATGGTCTGCGGTCAGTGCTTTAGCGTTTTTTGTGAAGCTGGTTCTCTGTATCCTGCCTCTTCCGAATCCGTTCATTTGTTTGTACATAGGGTGGGAATCAAGCCATTTAAGTTTTTCCGCTAATACCATGACTTTTCTGTCAGTTCGATCTGCCATTGGTTGGAGGTCTGTGATTTTTTCCATCGCCTTGATGGGCGTGGACTTCATGGCTCCTGTGATAATTGCGTAGTGCTCGGTTTTGGCTATTGTTCACTTTGGCGAACTGCTTGTTGGATGCACTACTCCACACTGCTATGCCGTGCTCAAGGACCGGTTGCACTCTTCCAGAGCAGAGTATTTTGAGGACTCTGGTGTTTGCTCCCCACGTGGAGCCACGAGCGGGACATCTGACAAACAAGAGAGTGAGAAATTTTGAAGGATTTTCTGGATGGAAAATTTCTGCTCACGACAAGATATTTGATGATATAGTTAATGATTCAACTATAGATAAGGTATAATGTAACTATGTAAATGATTCATCTTGGTAACAAACTGTGTGGAGAATAGTTTAAAGTTAACAAACTGTGAGACTTGTAACAAACTGTGAGACTTGGTAACAAACTGTGAGATATGGTAACAAACTGTGAGATATGGTAACAAACTGTGAGACATGGTAACAAACTGTGAGACATGGTAACAAACTGGGAGACATGGTAACAAACTGTGAGATATAGTTAACAAACTGTGAGATATAGTTAACAAACTGTGAGATATAGTTAACAAACTGTGAGATATAGTTAACAAACTGTGAGATACAGTTAACAAACTGTGAGATATGGTAACAAACTGTGAGACATGGTAACAAACTGTGAGACATGGTAACAAACTGTGAGATATAGTTAACAAACTGTGAGATATAGTTAACAAACTGTGAGACATGGTAACAAACTGTGAGATATGGTAACAAACTGTGAGACATGGTAACAAACTGTGAGATATAGTAAGCGCTTATACCCGGATAAGGTGCTTGCTTCTGCTATGCGGCGCGTTCAGCAAATTTCTCGCCAGGAGGCTCTCTCTAACCAGCATAGAACTTCCAATTCTGACAGGGTGAAACTTGTCTTAACTTTCCACCCTCATAGTTCCCTTGTGAAGAAAGTCTTATTCCGTCATCTCTCCATTCTTCAGTCTGATCCTGAGACACGTTCAATCTTCCAACACTATCCTTTGGTGGCGTACAGACGGGACAGAAGCCTTAAGGATATGTTGGTTCACAGTCGCCTCAAGCCTAATATCCAGAGTCATTTTGGCACCATCCAGTGTGGCCGTGGCGCTGCAACACTTGTGCTTATGTAATACAGACCCGCATGGTGTCTTTTCCAAAAGCCACGTTCGTTGTTGAAGACAGTTTCACGTGCCAGTCCCGTAATATTATCTATGCCATTATCTGCAAGCGGTGCAACAAGGCCTATATTGGGAAACCGGCAGGAGACTCAGTGACTGATTCGCCCAACACTTGCGCGATATACGCCAATGCTCTGTGACCCCCGTAGCTACCCATTTCAATGATACTGGCCATTCAGGAGCTTGCGATGTCCAGGTCACAGCCATCCGATCATGTTCCTCTGATGATCGTAGTCGATTTGCTCTGGAGAATCGGTTGATTTCTTTGTATGGTACCTTGCGACCACGCGGCTCAACGTATTACATTCTTATGCTTCTTAGTACTTTCTCTTCCCATGCTTTGTAATCTATATGGGTATATGTTGCATGTATTACATTCTTATGCTTCTTAGTACTTTCTCTTCCCATGCTTTGTAATCTATATGGGTATATGTTGCTTGTATTCAAGTTATCTATTTACTAGATGTTTCATTGTTTCTTTTCCGTTCTATTTCTAGTTTTTATGTGTGTTTTTGTGTTACATTTATTTCGTTATTCGTTTTTATTCCAGATTTTCCTTAGATAGTTGGTATTTGGTCGTCCATTTGTGTTTCATTTTAATTTGTCACTCCTGTTTGTTCGTTTGCTTGATAAAGGCCTTGTTGGTCGAAACGTTGCTGTTTATCATCACTGTTTCTGTATTTTGTAAAACTATAGTACTTTGTTTGTACGTGTTTCGATATAGTTAACAAACTGTGAGATATAGTTAACAAACTGTGAGATATAGTTAACAAACTGTGTGACATTTGTAACAAACTGTGAGATATGGTAACAAACTGTGTGACATTTGTAACAAACTGTGAGATATAGTTAACAAACTGTGAGACATGGTAACAAACTGTGAGATATAGTTAACAAACTGTGAGAGATGGTAACAAACTGTGAGAAATGAATGTAACAAACTGTGAGACATGGTAACAAACTGTGAGATATAGTTAACAAACTGTGAGATATGGTAACAAACTGTGTGACATTTGTAACAAACTGTGAGATATAGTTAACAAACTGTGAGATATAGTTAACAAACTGTGAGATATATTTAACAAACTGTGAGATATAGTTAACAAACTGTGATATATAATTAACAAACTGTGAGACGTGGTAACAGAATGTGTTCCATGATAACTAACAGACTGTATTATTAAAGCCTATGAGAAAAAAAATAATTGCTTAGCACAACTACTTATTTAATTATACAATCAATCAAGTGCCATGCCTGTCGGCGTAGGTGATCATGTCTCTCCACAACTCTCTCTGCTTGGTGCATGTAATCAGTTCTGACGTCGATCTTGTGTCGAACCATGATGTCAGACCATCCAGCATCTTCTCCCTCTGTCTTCCGTGATCTCTCCTTCCCTGAATTTTACCTGTTGTCACCAAATTTTCTAAACCTTCTCTTTGCATTATATGCCAAAGGAACCTTGACTGTCGGATTCTTATTCTTTTGATAAGGTTTCTCTGTGTGCAGGCCTGATTTAAAACCTCCTCCTTTGTTTTCTTCGCTGTCCATGGAATTTTCAGCATTCTTCTGTAAAACGACATCTCTGTGGCTTCCAATGATCTTATTGATTGTTTATTCATTGTCCATGATTCACTGCCATCCAGAAGTATTGGATCAATATAGCACTGGCGTATTCATTTTCATAGTGTCATTGGTAGTGAATTCACGCATAGTGTGTTTTTCATTTTCATAAAAGATGATTTCGCTTGAGTTATTCTACTTCTAATCTCTGTTTTACACCTGCCATCTGATGTCAGGAGTGTTCCCAGGTACTTGAATTGATGGACTTGTTTCAGTGTTGTGTTATTTATGTTGATATTATATGTAGTTGTACAGCAGTATACAAATATTGCACACTTGCAGAACAGGTTGGTCTCCAGATTAATTCTGCCAAGACCAAAATTATGGACCTCACAAACTCGACAGACAACATCATAATAAATGGCCAAACACTGGAGAAAAAACATTTTACATATTTGGGTAGTAAAGTGTCAAACAACAGAGACACGATGAAAGAAATACTCTCGTATTGCTATAGCAGCTATGTTTACAAAAATCTGGCAATCTCAAGACCATAGTATATGCACAAAAGTTACATTTTTTAGGTCATGTGTGATTACTGTACTGACCTACAGATGTGAAAGTTGGAAATCAACAAAGAAAATTGATAAGAAACTGGACAGCTTTGAGAATAAATGTCTCCGAAAATTACTAAAAGTAAAATGGAGTGATTTTGTTCTAACAACACAGAGAGAGATAGAACACAGCAACAACCCATATCAAATATTATATGGAAACGAAGGTGGAAATATTTAGGTCATGTTCTTAGATCAGACAAAAAGAGACTAAATTAATAAGTCCTCATCACATGGAGTTCTAAAACATCTGCCCTATGTGCCAAATTTGGCACGAAAGGAACAAACTAACTAACTAATACAAATATTGTACTGTATTTAAAAATTGTGGGTGTCTGTAGCTTAAGCGGTAGTGATCTCGATCACAACCCAAGTATACCTGGTTCAAACACCATGGAATGCAGTTTGGAAACAAATTTGTTCATGTGGAATTTTACGAATGGTAAAAATTGAACCCAACTTTCAGAAAGCAGTGGTAAACTACTGAACGTATAAGGGGTGCTAATATATAAGTTTACTGTGGTTGATGGTGACGTCCTGTAAGGATATACCACGATTCTCATTTTCACACAAATATTGTTGATGTAATGATTTAATTGTACATGAGCGAGTCTCAGACACTGGACCAAGTTCGAGAATTAGGCATTAAGTTTGGACGTGCCAGACAGTGTCATCTTTATGGTAGAGAGAGAAGATATACTAATCAACTTCTCATGGATGCGGTGAGCAAATGAACTTTAGGATGGCTGCTACAGCGGAGGACGGAGCACAAATGGAAATGCCCAATGTGCCATGCGTGAGGTCATAACATAACATAACATTTAATTGTGGTTCACTTAATGCAGTATAAAAATGAATTGTTACAGCAATCAATGAATGGATATTTCAGACCATATGATATCAGAGTACGAACAGTAAACCAGGTTGCCAAGGCTATGAGTACCCCAAAGACAATCACTGGATATTCTGGAGAAGCCCGTGAGTGCATTTAGAAAATTTACTTTGTCTGACAAGAAGATGTACCATGAATTCCTACCAGAGTATGTGCTTCAGAATTCTTTGACTTCCTTCTTCTCTTTTCTTCTCTTCCACCATTTACTTCTTTATAGAAGTGTTGAGGGGAAAACGTAGTGATCTTGTGTGTGCTTGTTTTAAGGCACTTTGTAAGCTGATATTCATTTTTGTAAGGCTGTTCTTGATGTCGTCACTCCATCTTTTGCGTTGTCTTCCTCTTGTTTTGTACTCATTATACTTTTTCTGTGTGGCTCTCTGTGGTAGGCAAGAGTCACAAAGAAAAAGTTGACTTCTGTCTTTTGTTAATGTTGCATGAGAGATATTTTAGAAACTTTGTCTAATAATGTGAAAAATTAAGTGTTTTTTAGTATGTCAAGTTTGGTATTAAAATTCTAACATAAAAAACACAAAGTTTGGTAGTTTTACAAAACATGAAAACAGGCACATATGTTTTGATAAAAGGTCTTTTCAAGCAAAGGATACTTCTTCTTCTTCTGCATTCTCACTAGATTGGGATTTCTGATTCTCTAATAAAAAAAGCAGTCTGCCTCAAATTATCAGCTAGGCAATACAGTTTGTCTTGGACACTGGTGTAAGTGGACCACCTCTTTCTTCTCGGGTCTGCATACTGGGGCAGCTCTGTAGGATATGTTTTGTTGTCATACTCGCCAAGCCACAAGGGCACAGGTCATTGGTGCCTATCTTGAATTTAGTGTACGGGTGATGTCTCATTCTGTTGTGACCCTTCCGGAAGTGAAGTATGGCTGTCTGGTCCCTTCTGGACAGTTGGTAATATCCATCGTCCTTGTCGTGTTTTGGGTGTTCTTTATCCCATTTTGCTTTGTAGTGCCCTTTGGCGATGGTTTTGCTTCTTCATAGCTAACCAGGTTGTCATCTTGTGGTATACCTGCTCCCTCTTTTTCCAGTCTGTCAGCATCTTCATTGCCTTTGATCTTGCAGTGTGAATATATCCACTAAGCAAAGGAAACACAAAAGCAACACAAGATGCTTGATTATTCCTCTCTGCTTCTCATGGAACATAAAGTCTCAACAGTTGTCCTCCGCTTTCTTTGGTCTCTGGCCGCTTTCTTGATGGCTTTCCAGAATAATCCATCATTCTTCGGTTCCTCAAGAAGACTCAGTCTCCAGGTTTATTTGGAGCTTCCCTTGTGTGCAGCACTTAAGTGATTGTCTAGTGACACTTGACTGTGTCTTCTGCAGAGTATTTTCTCCTCCTGACATAGGTCATTATGGGTTCCTTCCCTCTCTCTCCTTACCCAAAGGTCTATCTTTATTCTTATATCATAAATACCATATCAACATTAGATACAAATATTATTAGAAAACGAAGATGTAAATATTTAGGCCACGTTCTTAGATCAGACGAAAAAAGACTAAATCAACATGTCCTTATGTGGTCACCAGTTGGGAAAGAAAACGGGGAAGACCTAAGACCACTCTACGAAGAACAATCCTACAAGAAAGTAAACTATTGGGATGTAAAACCATACAAGATCTTCAATTGCTAGCAACGAACCGCATCACATGGAGTTCTAAAGCCTCTGCCCTTTGTGCTGCCTTTAGCAAGAAAGGAATAAACTAACTATTAGATACAAGACGTTTATACTTTCTATAGAACAATCATGTTGTATCCCGTATTTGTCTTGCGTTCCTTGCTTATCATCTTGTATCCAGTATTTCTCTTGTGTTCCTTGCTTATCCTCTTGTATCCAGTATTTCTCTTGTGTTCCTTGCTTATCATCTTGTATCCAGTATTTCTCTTGTGTTCCTTGCTTGTCATCTTGTATCCAGTATTTCTCTTGTGTTCCTTGCTTGTCATCTTGTATCCAGTATTTCTCTTGTGTTCCTTGCTTGAAAAATGGTAATTATATCCAAATGTTGCTGCATCTTATTTTTTCACTCTGTAACGCTAACATTCTTCATGTCTCTTTATACCTCTGAAGATGGAGAAGGCATGCCTGTATGACGGGGGGCAATGTTAATAAGGATAACGCTAACATTCTTCATGTCTCTTTATACCTCTGAAGATGGAGAAGGCATGCCTGTATGGCGGGGGACAATGTTAATAAGGAAAGGAGGCCTTCACGCAAAAATAAGTCAGATGCACAATACTATTTGCCCTGACTATG
This sequence comes from Arion vulgaris, assembly GCA_020796225.1. Lineage (NCBI taxonomy): Eukaryota > Metazoa > Mollusca > Gastropoda > Stylommatophora > Arionidae > Arion > Arion vulgaris. Next base: position 32,622,776 of record CM036773.1, read on the forward strand.
CCTGAATTCATAGCGGGTGAACACAGAAGAATTCTCTGTATTACGTCTTTGATATATAAATTTATACCACACCAGGCAATAATACACACCAGGCAATGATACACACCAGGCAATGATACACACCAGGCAATGATACCACACCAGGCAATGATACCACACCAGGCAATGATACCACACCAGGCAATGATACCACACCAGGCAATGATACACACCAGGCAATGATACACACCAGGCAATGATACCACCACAGGCAATGATACCACACCAGGCAATGATACACAGCATAAACGGAAATAGGGGAAGGGACTGACTGATGATACAGCAGAGTCCCTGGGCAACTCTATATAAAATGTGCATAAGATGGTCCTCTCCCACTCCCTATATTTGACCTTGACACCATACCCTCTGTCTGTAATAATCTCAACAATAATTTTGGCATGTGGCATGCCACTTCTGTGGAGAGGGGCAGAGCTTTTTGGGGTAAAACCCAGTGCTATAAAGGATCCTTCAGCTTTAGATCCTATAGACCACACCCTCTCCCACATGCTATACTTCACCTTGACACCACACCCTCTCCCACACGATATACTTTACCTTGACACCACACCCTCTCCCACATGCTATACTTCACCTTTAGACCACACCCTCTCCCACACACTATACTTCACCTTTAGACCACACCCTCTCCCACACACTATACTTCACCTTTAGACCACACCCTCTCCCACATGCTATATTTCACCTTTAGACCACGCCCTCCCCCACACACTAAACTTCACTTTGACACCACATGCTCTCCCACATGCTATACTTCACCTTGACACCACATGCTCTCCCACATGCTATACTTCACCTTGACACCACACCCTCTCCCACACGCTATACTTCACCTATGGTGAGCTTGAAAGGGGCAGACGTTCTGCTGGTGGAATGAAAACAAACACTTTAAAAACACTCTTAAAGTGTCTCTGAAACGCTTCGATATAGACATCATGAACTGGGAATCCGTGGTGCAAGATCACCAAATGTGGCGCTGGAACAACGCAAGAGGAACCTGCATAGCTGAGAGCCATTGTGGCACAGAGAAAACAAGCTGTACAAAAAAGACAGAGCACACAACACCCTATGTCTAACCTTGATCATGTATGCCCCACCTGTGGTAGGGGATTGTGTTCTAGGATTAGAATCTACAGTCACTTTCGACACACCAGAGAGTGCAGCAGCACATGTCTGAGGCTGTTGTCATCATCGCTTGCAATGGACGGCTTTTATTATTATTATATATTATTATAAGTTATCATCGGTGCAGCATATATTTAGTCAACATGTTGAGTCATACACTATGGGGTCACAGAAAATTATTAACTTAGTAAATGTAGAGCTGATCAACAGGCAATTGGCAAATATGAGTAACTTATAAGGAACTCCAACTGACATGCAGCTTCATAGAGGCAGTCCATCTCATGGTTTAGACAAGCATACAAAACCCATCGTAAAAAAAAAAGAAGAACCTAATAAATAGACAAGAAATGTAGAGTTCTTAATGAGGAAAAATTTACTAACATTTTTGTAATAAGAACATGAATACGACAGGGATGCATTCTATCACTTTTTGATGATCTTACTGACTATAGAATAGATTATAAAGGTGATAGAAACTACCACTAGAAATGAGATTCAATGGATTCTGACAGAGAAGCTGGATGATCTGATTGAACCCTGACAGAGGAGCTAGACAATCTAGATTTTGCTGATTATCTGGACTTTGCTGGCAATCTGGACTTTGCTGATGATCTGGACTTTGCTGCTGATCTTGAATTTGCTGGCAATCTGGACTTTGCTGATGATCTGGAATTTGCTGGCAATCTGGATTTTGCTGACAAACTAAGTTAGCAGTTATTTTTAGTGTGACATATAGATAGTCAATATGATAATTCAGCATAAAGAACTAATTTAGACCTTCTTGATGGTCTCGTACTATTATACTATTCTTTGCAGCACCACTTGTGGTACCTGAGAACTTTGAACTTGACCCAGATGTAAATGTGACAGCAACAAGCGCTGGATTTAGGTGGGATCCAGTTGATACCAACCCAAACCTGATCAGGGGAGAGTTTTCTGGCTATAAGGTGGGAGCTACCTTGAACTTTAAAGCTAGAAATGTGTCCACTATGGTCTCTTTCTTGACTAATTCTGATAGTACCTTTCTTTTCCACTTATACATTCTGATGTCCAGTAGTGCCTTCCTTTTCCACTTATACATTCTGATGTCCAGTAGTACCTTCCATTTTCACTTATAAATTCTGATGTCTATAAGTAATTTCCACCTCTTTATTACTCATAGTTGCCTGCGTGCCCAGCGTGTTCGTAGCGCGTTGGACTGTGGGTGACTAGCCCTCTGTGTGTACGGGTTCAATTCGTGGGAAGGCAGAAAAAGCCACAGATTCCCCAGATTCACGGTGTTCGTGACACCGAACCGAAGGGTTACGATGTTCATGGCACCGAGCCGAAGAGCTGAAAAACTCAAGTGCTGCTGGATCGGAAAAAAAAAAATTACTCGTAGTTCTGAAGCCTGAAAGTAATTTTCTTCACTTGTTTACTAATTGTTAGTTCTATAAGCAATTTTGGTTTTTTCTTTTACGATTTTTGATGTCTAAAAATATTTTCCTCCTCTCGTTACAAAATTGTATCTGTAAAAATAATTTTATTATGTCTATGAATCTCTATTTTATATAAAGATGTGGTATCTGTGTGTGTTTGTTCTATTGCTGTTTGTGTGGGACAAATAGTCATAGTTGATACATTACAGTTTTTGTATGTGTGAGATGATTATTGCTGATATTATGAGAGTCTCAATGGTGAAGTGGTTAAATCGTTTGCCTACCATATTGAAGCTTATGGGTTAGAATCCAGATTGAGACATCGCAATTTTTCATGAGGTCCTTAGGATTGTTGTGGAGCTACGGAGGCAGTGCTTTGTGCAATGCTCTCGGCAGATAGCTTGTCATCTCTGCCAACAGGGAAGGAGCCATATGGGAAACCCGGTGCAATGAAGTCAACCCTTCGTCTTTTGAACCTTTTTTGGTATTCTACAATTTTTGTATGTGTGAAATAATCATGACTAATTTGCTACAGTTCTGTATCCATGAGAATGTCACGGTTGATATGTGACCAATTTTTGTATGTGTGAAATAATCATGACTAATTTGCTGCAGTTCTGTTTCCATGAGAATGTCACGGTTGATATGTTACCAATTTTTGTGTGTGTAAATAACAGATTAGATTCTGGAAAACTGGCGAGAAAATGCAACCTTGCATGAGCACATAGTACAGGCTGACATTACCACCGGTAAGCGTGGTCGTAGGAATACTGGAGATGGAAAGATAAGGGGAGTTGTTGCCAGTCTTCCATCATATGCTGATGTTGAGGCAGATGTTGTTGTGATCAACAAGAACTTTGAGTCCAATGGCAGTAATGTTGTCAACTTTTCCACTCCAGAAGGAGGTAAGAATGTCTTATAAATTTTTAATGAATATTAAAATATTCATAGTCTGTTTCTATGGCGACGTAAAACAAAGTATTGTAGTTTTACAAAAACAACAACAATACACAGCAATGTTTCGACCAAAAGGCCTTTATCAAGCAAAGAACACAACAGGAGTGATGAATTTCACTTCTTTGACAGCACACTACATATAGACTATGACAAGAACATCCTAACGGCTCCTGTTGTATCATTTGCTTGATAAAGGCATTTTGGTCGAAACGTTGCTGTGTATTGTTATTGTTTTTGTATTTTGTAAAACTACTTTTTTTTTTTTTACCATGTTCCGCCATTGCTACATAGTTTTACTGCTGCCTTCCCCTATATCCGGCCGGCGTGATGCTGACCACATCACCCATTGTGTGCCGACGGTCAATGAAAAATACAGGCCTAACACTGTATTGACCTATATACCACAAGGTATGAAAGGGTTCCTTTACTTTTTTTTTTTTTTCTTCCCCTATATCAAAAATACTTGTCTGTTTCTATAAAAACATCTTCAGCTATATAAATATGGCAATGAAAGAGCAGGCAGGTTGGCTGGCTCTGTCACCATATTGGGGGGGTCAGTCAATCGATAGAGTTGACATTCTGAATGCTCTCATAGGTTGTGGCCACAAATAGGCTTTTCATTTAAATCAATCCACAATCAACTGCTAAATTACAAGAGATTTTATTGAAGATTAGAGTGGCCACAAAAGGAATATAAGAACAGGTAGGCTCATCAATCAACATCGAACTGGTATGGTTAGTTGCTGGATGCTGTTGGAGATATTGCAAAAGAGATTGGAGCACCTATGGACATGTCCAGAGTGCAATGAAGATATTCCAAACTGAAACTGAATTAATCTGTTCCTAAAAATATCTTTAGTTATATCAAAATGCAATAATTTGTCCTGAGCAGATCTTTGTCACATTAACAGTTCTTCAGAATTTCTCTCTCTCTCATAGGCCAGAGGTTGAGAGAAAGAATAGCATAGTGGCTAGTGCACTTGTTTCTTAGATGCATGGTCCGGGCTCATTGGAGAAAATATAAAGAAAAGATTGATAATATTTTCTTTTCTGGTTTCTTGTTAATCTATTCTCATCTTTCTGTAGACAGACTATGTATATAACTGATTATATTTCTAGAAGCAGACAATCTTTTTTTATAATCAGAACATGCAGGTGTACAGGAAAATGAATGCATGGGTAGGCTTGAAAGTGGGTATGGCTGCTTAAAAAAAAGTGGGCAAGCAATGGACCAGGCTGATATTCTGAATTCCTAAAGGGAGAGAGGTTGTGTAAATGATTCAAGTAATTATGGCAAATCTACAATCCTAACCAGACTGCAAGAATACCAAGTCAAATGTGGTGTAGCTAGACAAGGGCACTATATTAGAAGTCAAAGAAGAATAGTAAACCAACATAGAATTGTTGTCATTAGGAAATTGGAGCACTTACGAACTGACTGGTTTGATGTGCAGATATGATTATGATCTGTTGACTAAACTAAACTCAACTTCTTTCTCTGACATAACTCTAAACTTTCTCCTCAATATATTCAAGTTTTTTTTTAAAGTTTCCACCAAACATCCAAGCCATTTATCATTTTATTTCTAATCTCCCTTACTAACAACATAATCTGTATTCAGTTCCAGGAAGAGTAGATTACCTGGAAGCTCTGTTCAGAGGTTCTCACCATTTTTTGATCCAGTGGGAAAAGCCAAGAGAACAAAATGGAATCATCACTGGCTATCGTGTGTCATACAGAAAGAGTAAGATGACATTCTTTCTATAGCATTTCATGTGACATTTTAGAGCAAGTTAACATATGATGTATCATGTGATGGTGCTCTTTTCATCTGGCGTTATTCCACAGAATTATGGTTTATTAAGTGGACTGCCATGTTATGCCAGATCTGTGGCCCAGTGCATTTGGTTTCAACATGTATTTGTGTCAGATTAATCTTTATTAATTAACATGACTAATCTATGACTAAAGATATAGAAAGCAAGTTGATGGATTTGAAAATAGATGTCTGCAAAAAATAATGAACATAAAATGAAATGAATTCAGGAGAAGTGATCAAATCAGAGAAATGTCTGGTCAACCACTAGTGACAACTGTTATAAGAAAGAGAAGATGGAGATATGTTGGACACACCTTGAGGAGAAATGATCAATGAATATCAAAGCAGGCATTGAAGTGGAATGCAAAGGGTTCAAGAAAGAGAGGACGACCTAAGGAGACCCTGAAACTAACTTTGCTGAGAGAGGCAAGAAATATCGGTCTCAGTTCCATGGAGAAGATTGAGCGAGTTGCCCAGGATAGAGTGGCATGAAGAAAATACTTGTAGGCCCTATGTAACATATAATAGTACGAGAGGAATTATCATTATTATTATAATTAATATTTATTGGATCACTTAGAACACAAGCCAATTTGTTTATTCTTGTGTGCCAAGCCAGCTCAAGGTCATGGTCACCGTCATTATTTCCATTGTAATGCTACTTGTTGTTACATCACAAGTACCACTTACCTCTTTGACAGTTTTTTGTCTCAGGAGCTTGCTGTGAAGGGCCAAACACTTTGATTGTATATTGCTCTACACAACAAGACTGTTTTTAATCTGAGTATTTAGGACATCAAGATAAAATGTTCAGTAGCCTTTTAAGACTTTAGGGTATGAAGTAACTGTCACTTCTAATTTTTAGTCCCTAGTGTGCAGGAGGTAGGAGGGCCAATTCTTTATCTCACTTGTGGAATATCTAGTGTGCGATTGAACCCAGAACCCTCTTGTGTTCTAGTCCATACACTAATCCGTTCTACATTTAAGATACCATCCGTTAACCCCTTGTTTACCTAAGGTTATAGGTCGAACCGCACAGAGCATCCCAAGCATTTTTCTGCATTTCTACCAACTTATTTGAAAATGTAATAACTCTGTTATGTTTTGGAATATTTGTTTGAAATATCGTATTTTGAAATAAAATATGTATGTGTATGTTTTGATAATAAAAATTGTTTGTACTGCTCTATGTACTATTAGTACTTGATATTTGCTCAGTACTAGTACTTGCGACAGGGTCAGTTCTAGAACACTTGCTTGGACGTAAATCACATTCTCGTCAGTATCACTATTTTCGTCATCAGTGTCTCTCACCTGTACAGAATTTTCAGAATCTGAGTGAACAGATTCACTTAATGAGAATATATCATCATCTCCGCTATCTTCATCGTTAAATATGTCGTCAGCACCATATGACAACAACGCCAAAGCTTTTTCTGTTGGTGTAATCGTTCTGGAAGATTTTCTACACGCCATTTTGCTTGAACAATTTTTGACAAAGAGAAACACGCTTTCAAAGATATAAATAACCTTAAATGCAGTAGCGAAAAATTGACCAATGACAATGTTTTATATAAGGGAAGATGTCCCCAATGCTATAGTTAGTCTATTGTAGAGGTGGTTCCCGTTTACTACACATATTTTGCTGATGAGTTTACTACGTGAATGTCTCGTAGTTGGGATACAGCCAACGCCCACCTACTACGTCACCCTCACGTAGTTGGTAACCAAGAGGTTAATCATATCTGTCATTCTTGTTACAGTTAATAAACTGGACTTTGGAGAAGAATTTACTGTCTATGAAAACCTTGACCCAGACAGTGATCGGGCAACACTGAAGGATCTACAACCAGACTCACAATACAGAATCTTTATACGGGCTAAAACAGCTAAGGGTCTAGGAAGAGAATACTACATTGATGTGAAAACTATCAGCATTGTCTCATGTAACTATTGCACATGTTGTTATTTCTCACATGTAACTACTCTTGATATGTTTGCCATTTTGTTTTGTTTTTACTATACATTCTCCTACCACAAGAACAAGTTATTGACCAATATTATTTTCATTCTTCTTTTCGTTTGCTTGAAATATTGTCTATATATATATATATATCTCCAGTGTTGTCTCTTGTACACACTTTACTGTTTTTGTAGCTCACACAAAGGTCTATACAGTTTTTTTTCCCCAGTGTTGTTTCACTAGACCTGTGAGTTTGCCTCATCATCAAGATGCATATCCTTTATAGGACGTTGCTCTCTTTTCAGCGCATCTGAAATTCACTTGGTCTCTAGCCAGTTCACCCACTTTGTCAATGGTCATATTTATGGTTTCTTTAATATCCTGTAGCCATCTTCTTCTTGGTCTTCCTCTGCGTCCAGGGACCCTACCCTCTAATATTGTTCTCTCCAGGCCATCGTGACGCTTGATGTGACCAAAGTATCTATTTTTTTTGTATAGTATGTAGTTTATCAGTCAATTGTCTTTAACATTCAGTTCTTTCAGGACATCAGTGTTCTTTATTTTTTCTGTCCATGGTATTCGTAGGATCTTTCTGTAGCATTTAGTTTCGAAGTACTGGATTTTCATTCTTGTTGTTTGTGTAATAGACCATGATTCACAACCATAAGTAACCACTGGAAAAATGCATGTTCTCAATATTTTTAATTTTAATATTTTGCTGGTGCTTTGCCACATGTTCTTCATAGTGTTTAACTTTGTGATTGTTATTGCCAATCTTTTTGAGATCTCTTTGGTGCAGTTGCCGTTATTGTTAACCATTGAGCCCAGGTATTCATAGCTCTCTATACATTGGGAGTTCTTCATTGTTTATTTGGATGTTAGGTGAGCCTTTTGCTTTGTCAGTTGACATGATTTTTGTTTTTGTGTATTCAAATATAGATGTTGGTTGTCACTATGTTTCTTGGTCGTCGTGATTAGGTTTTCCAGATTAAGTTTGCCTCAGTATATCATATTCAGGACAACCTTGAAGTATGTGTTTTGCTGTCTGGGTGACTGTCCACATGGCTCAATTGTTAACTTTGTATTTGACATACATGTGGTTGCAGAGACAATTAGGTCCAAATCGGAGGGGCAGAAATATAACCTGTTCTAATCTTCTCATTTTGGTAGCCATCTTGTGACAGTATTGGTGGCTTTCTGATTGATTTACTCATCTTTTGTTTTCTTAATACATAATTAACTCTTTTGCTCTGTATTATTTTGACCTTTGGACACATTTATTTTGCAATTCCAATTTAACATTCAATGTCAAGTAGTTTAAATCTTTATAACTCTAGTAAAGTTTCTCTAAAGTATGACATATTATATATTAAATTGTTGCTAATTGGATGTGGAATACATTAATATAATAATATTTTACATCAGGTGATATATGTTTGAGAAAATTAAATTATTGTAGCATTACTATTTTGAAAAAAATAAAAACTGTAAAATATATATCTACTCTTGGGCTTGTATTACAGCTTAACCCTTTGAACCCTGGCCACCTTACCTTAAAAATCTCTTCCCGAAGCTCCTGAGCAAAAACAGTACACATCAGAGTTATATTAAAATACGATAATTTAGCACTATATTATATGCTCTATAATTTGTTATTGATTTACCCCATCATCTCCATTATTCCTGCTTATTACATATTTGAAGAATACTAAACTTTAAAATGTATTTGATTTAATATGTGGGCACGGCATGAATACTCCGTATATGAAGATTAAATACTTAATTAATTACCTCACCACTGCAATAAAATCACACAACAGCGTCTGCCATCTCGTAAAACAATGTTGAACACATGGGTTGTGTTTTAGGTCTTATTTGTACACAATTTATTTTCAAATACCTAAAAATAGTGAACAAAAATGCTCATACCAATATATCGGGAGCTGCTTGGGGTATGGGCGCTTACATTCAATCCCGAAATATCGGGAGCCCGGGTTCTAAGGGTTAATATTCATAGATGTTTCCAGAAGTAGCAGTTAAATGAAGATAATCCATGTGTGAACATATTCTATACGTTTCATCTAATTAGATTCAGTAGTTTTTATAATATTCACTTTTTAGTGCAGACATGTCAACAAATGGTGTGTTCAACGCCCATTCTTTAGATGTAATTATAACATTAGACTTTGAATTACAACTATCGATACTGCATTCCATAAACAATCAAATGTCGTCATTACCATCAATTAAATATTCTTCATTACTATCACAAGTTATAATTTGATCTAACAATACTCAAGATTGTACTTTATAAACTCATTTTACTCTTTATGACAAGGTTGGCAAATGTTGGAAACATTATGGTAAAAAACAAAATGTCACTCGACTTTAACATAATAATATGCTGCTTTCCCGCTTTCAAATTTTTGTTAAAAGGAGATAGAAATGTACCTACATAAAAGTACTTTCTGTTTCTGAAGATTTTTTAAACTTCAGTAAAGGGGTTAGGAAGATACATTCGTTTTTGTCAATATATATCCAAAAGCTGATGTATCGGTTTTGCAACATCATGAACATTACTCTGAACCAATATATCGGCTCTGCAGTCCCGTTGGGTTAATCTCCCTATGAGGCCATTACCTTGTAGTGGTGGGGAGGCTTGTGTGCTTCAATGATACAGTGGGCTAGGATGACGGGAACTTATGTTCCTGGCAGGTTCAACCAAGCCGGACAGGCCACTGAGGAGGGGACAGACGAAGTATGGTCTCCTGGTCCTCCAGGTTGGGGGTTGGGCTTAGGACTAACAATCCCATCCTTTAAAAAATTTCAACGTTACGGAAACAGCAACAAAGACACAACATATTTACGGGCATGAAGGGCTACCAGAGTCATTGACTCATATGACTGGAAGTAGTGAAAGCTAAAAGGATGCTACTTTCATGAGAACAGAAGTCCTGAATGCCAAAACCAAGACCAGAATTGTTCCATATGTTAGGATTGATACAACATTTGAATTGAAAATTCGTAATTTAGTTTTAATACTATATAACTTGCAGTTCCATATTTTATTTAGACTTTTAAAAGCTGATGTTGCTTTGCCAATTCGTATCATAATTTCTTTTTAACATTTCCTGTGCAATCAAAATTGCTACCTAAATAGGTGAACTGCTCTGTTATTTTTATCATTTTAGATTCCAGTGTGCCATAGGCGTCTTCAATATATTTGTTTTTTCATAGCTTATCTGCAGTCCAACTTTGATGCTATAGATGACAAGTTGTCTGTTTTTCTTTGCATATCTTGGTTGTTTCTACTTAACAAGGCAATATCATCTGCAAATCAAAATCTTCTAGTTAACTATTTTCTACCCAATCGATGCCAGTTTCACCCCTGCAACATTTTTGCATCACCCAGTCAATGGCCATTCCAAACAATAGCGGAGATAGAATACAGCCTTGCTTTACTATGGTTTCAACCATAAACCAGTCGCTGTGTCCACCATCAGTGCGAACTGCACACTGTGAACCATCATAGAGGCTCTTAATAATGTTTATTATTTTGTCTGGTATTCCATAGCATCTCAGAATATTCCACAGAGAGATTCTGTGTAGACTATCAAAGGCTTTTTTAAAATCGATGAAATTTAGTATAAGTGGTTGTTGCTTCTCAATATGTTCCTCCAAAATTAGTTGTAGGGTAATTATTTGGTCTAAGCAGCTTCTCCCAGGTCTAAAACCAGCTTGTTCTTCTCTCAGGGTTGTGTCCACTGCTCCTTTGATTCTATTAAGAATGATTTTGCAGAAAGTCTTGGTCATTACTGAAGAAAGATTAACAAATAAAATTCCTAAAAATGTCCTCACTATCTTTTAAATTACATGGGGTCCCTCACAGGTGCTGCAGTGCGCAAATTTGTACGCTGCAGTTGAGATCTTCCTGTGTAAGAAAGAGATCGGAGCACACATGGTTACTCTCCCAAGTGCAATGATGATGGACCTATCAATCAATCAATGCTATTAAATGTACATAAATTGAGAACATATATTTTTTGTAACATAGTCATGGCCTTGCCAGTGGTCAAGAATATATTTTTTGTGTCATAGCCTTGCCAGTGGTCAAGAATATATTTTTGTATCATAGTCATGGCCTTGCCAGTGGTCAAGAATATATTTTTTGTATCATAGTCATAGCCTTGCCAGTGGTCAAGAATATATTTTTGTATCATAGTCATGGCCTTGCCAGTGGTCAAGAATGTTTCTCCTGGAGAACATGATGCCAATGTGACATGGGAGATAACATCCAGTGAAAAAGGCAGCAGACATGGCCAGTCATACCACATTGAATACAGGAAGAAAAGTAAGTACACACTTGAAGTAAACACATTGCAGAGGGAGAAATGATAGATGGTTTCCTGTGTCATGTCTGGAGATAGAAGTATGTGTTTTTGTTGTTGTCTGGAGGGTAGTAGTGGATATTTTATTTGTTGCCTGGACAGTAGTAGCTGATTTCTTGTTTGTTTTTTGAAGGGCAGCAGATGATGTTTTTGACAGTGTGTTGCCAGAGCCCATAAGGGAGTAAGGAATACTAACACTGTGACCTACAAGGCATGTCATAAGAGGTGACTGGGGTAGAAGCCTAGGGAATCTACCCTAGTAAATAAAAAGCGTTGCAGAAATTGGGGGTGCATAGCTAGCACAATGTACAATCACTCTTAGACTCAGATCCCATACAAATCACAAAGAGTGGTTTAACAAGTGGTTGATATGTAGCGTTCGAAGAAGAAGAAGATGATGTTTTCTTTGCTGCTGTAAATGAAAGAACACTTAATGATTATATTTCAGAATTTGGAAGCCTGGTTGCATTTATAAAATAATAAAAAACAATGATCATAGCAAATTTATGTTCAAAGATATACAAAACAATCAAATCTAATCATTAGAATCATGATGCTTTTTTAAATACTTCATATCAGAAATTTTAAATAATAAGGATGTCTTGAGTAACTGTAGGATAAAATAATAAAAGACAACGAAATTGTATAATAAGGGAATGATATTTGGAAATTTTAAAAATCATCTTCATAAAGGATGGACAGACAACACATATCTAAGGTTTACAAAACCAGGAAGAAATATATAAATTTCAATATGTCTGTAAGAGAAACAAAGTCTGGATAAGGCCCAAAAGAAGTGTTGATATTAAATGTGAAAAAAATTTAATTTAAGATGTGTACAATTTGTATTTATACAAGAAACTGCAGATGTCTTCATAATTCTACGAGCACAAATTGGATTATACTAGTCACAACAGAGATGAAGTGTCTACGCAGAATGCTGGGTGCAACAAGAAGAGACCGGTTGAGAAATGAAGACATCAGGAAAAAGTGGTACAACATCAGTACTAGACTTCATCAAGAAACAACAAATTAAATGGTTCGGTCACGTAAGCAGATTACCATCAGACAGTGCACCCAAAGAGCAATGCTGCTCCGATACAATGGGTACAAAGCAAAAGGCCGACCAAAAGATGGACCTCAGAGATAACAGAGGCGACGAAAGAGACTATCTACGAGCGCATACTAGGCCCTTTTAGAAATCTCTTCCTGACCTGACGCTGTGAGGCATACAGGATTCGAGAAAGAAAGAAAGAAAGAACTGCAGATGTTGGAAGTAATTATACCTAAAATGTAACACTAAATTGTTCAGTCTTCAGACAGTAATTTTGTATTTATTCAACAGCATGGCAGCGATGAAGTGTCTACACAGAATACTGAGAGTATTAATAAGTGACCAGTTTAGAATTGAAGACATCCAGGAAAAAAGTGGATGCAACATCAGTACTGATCTTCATCAAGAAACAACAAATTAAATGGTTTGGCCACACAGGCAGATTACCAAAAGACAATGCACCTCAAAGAGCAATGCTACTCTAAAACAGTGGATACAAAGCAAAAGTCTGTCCATGCAAAAGGGGATCTTCATAAGTAACAGAGGCAGTGAAAAACAGTATTTATGAAGAGCACATAAAAGCATGTTCTATAAATCTCTTCTTATCCTGACACTGTCAGGTAAAACAAGATTAGAGAAAAATCTCTTCTTATCCTGACACTGTCAGGTAAAACAAGATTAGAGAAAAATCTCTTCTTATCCTGACACTGTCAGGTAAAACAAGATTAGAGAAAAATCTCTTCTTATCCTGACACTGTCAGGTAAAACAAGATTAGAGAAAATAAGACAAAGAACTGCAAATGTTGGAGATATAATTATACCTAAAATGTGTCACTAAAGTGTGTCACTATCTTCTGTTTCATACACAGATTCTGAAAAGTGGACACGCTTCCCAGAGCCTGTGGAGGGTCAATTTTGGGGCTTGCTGAAAGATTTAGAACCTGGTACACAGTATCAAGTACGAGTACAAGTCATGGCACATGAGAAAGGAGAAGAACATCCCAGTGAATCATACTCCTTCATGACAATTGGAGTTGGTAAGCTGAAAGTTTTGTATTTCTTTTGCAGATCTCCAACCTGTAGTTTTTCAATCTTATGTTTCATTCCTGTATCTGACTGATTGATTGTTGTTGATTGGTTGATTGATTGATATGACCATCATCATTGCACTTCAGTGAGTAACCATGTATGCTCCAATCTATTTCTTGCACAGGAAGATTTCATCGATTGCAGTGCACAAACTTGCACAAACTCTGTAGCACAAACTCTGTAGCCCAAACTCTGAGGGTCCTCAGTGTAATTTTGAAGATGGTGGAGATATTTTGTAGAAATTTTAATTTTTTATATTTTACACTCTTTTCTAATGAATTTTGCCCAGGCAGTGACTTTCCAAAACAGCATCCAAAACAGGGAACAGTAAAACACTCTTTCATATTATGAAACAGCTAACGAATCATCCGCCGACAGCAAGCTGTCCCGTGAAAGGGAAAAACAACGAATCCTTACCATCACAACAAGCACAATCGAAAAGATGGGCTGAACATTTTAAAGAGGTATTAAATAGACCCAACCCAGTGATAACACCAGTTTTTTGAAACAGAAATACAAATGCCATCATTAAATGCACCCATTGACGACTTCTCAATGGAAGAAATTAAACAAGCCATCAGGAAACTGAAAAACAACAAAGCCAGCGGTAGCAACGATATTTCAGGAGAGATGCTAAAAGCAACTGACGAGGAATCAATGGGATTCCTCGTACCTTAATGAACGATGTTTGGCAGAATGAGACCCTCCAAAAGATTGGAAAGACGGAGTGATATTCAAGCTCCCAAAAAGGCAATTTGTCAAATTGCAACTGGCGTGAATAACTCTGCTATCAACACCTGGCAAGCTATTCTGCAGTATTTTGATGGAGAGGCTGAAAAAAGCCGTCGACGCAAGGCTAAGAGAAGAACAAGCTGGCTTTCGTCACATCGTTCTTGTACCGATCATATCTTCACGCTGAGATCCATTATAGAAGAATCAATTGCATTCCAGTCACCACTAGTGATAAATTTTATAGACTTTCAGAAAGCATTTGATAGTCTTCATCGTTCTACTCTCTGGGAGATTCTTAAGACCTATGGCTTCCAGGAAAAGTACATCAATATTATAAAAGCCTTCTATTCTGAAGCATCCTGCTGTGTAAGAACAAATGCAGGAAACTCAGACTGGTTCACAGTCAATTCGGGTGTGAAGCAGGGCTGCGTGATGTCACCTATGCTTTTGGGATAGCTATAGACTGGATCATGCGCAAATGCACCCAAGATGATCAACTAGGCATCAAATGGCTTAATAACAGCAGACTATTTGATCTTGACTTTGCCGATGACGTGGCCATATTGAATTCAACCACACAAGCAACCCACAAACTAACGAGCAATCTTTGCACACTTGCAGAACAGGTTGGTCTCCAGATTAATTCTGCCAATACCAAAATTATGGCCTCACAAACTCGACAGACAACATCGTAATAAATGGCCAAACACTGGAGAAAGTTGAACATTTTACATATTTGGGTAGTAAAGTGTCAAACAACGGGGACACGATGAAAGAAATAAACTCTCGTATTGCTATAGCAGCTAGTGCCTTCACTAAATTAACGAATATCTGGCAATCTCAAGACCTTAGTATATGCACAAAAGTTAAATTATTTAGGTCATGTGTGATTCCTGTACTGACCTACGGTTGTGAAAGTTGGAAATCAACAAAGAAAATTGATAAGAAACTGGACAGCTTTGAGAATAAATGTCTACGAAAATTATTAAAAGTAAAATGGAGTGATTTCGTTTCTAACAACACAGTGAGAGATAGAACACACCAACAACCCGTATCAAATATTATAAGAAACGAAGGTGGAAATATTTAGGTCATGTTCTTAGATCAGACGAAAAGAGACTAAATCGACAAGTCCTTATGTGGTCACCAGTTGGGAAAAGAAAACGTGGAAGACCAAAGACCACTCTTCGAAGAACCATCCAACAAGAAAGTAAACTATTGGGATGTAAAACCATACAAGATCTCCAACTGCTAGCAAAGAACTGTACCACATGGAGATCTAAAACCTCTGCCCTATGTGCCGCCTTTGGCTCGAAAGGAATAAACTAACTAAGTGACTTTCCAGCCTGCTCTTCTCGATTTTGAACTGCCAAGAGTTGTTTTACCTGCTCAACTTGAACATGGGACCTATGTTTTAGCATCCATCTCTGATGGAACTAGAACTCAATCTCACCTACACTGAGATCAGGGATCTCTGGAAAAAAATATCCCAATGGCCCCATGAGGGCTGTATCGGACATCTTTTTGCAATGATCATTGGAAAAAAATCTCTAAATGCTTGAGAGTGCCATGAACAACTTTTCACTTCACACTTTATCCTTGGGAATAATAATAATAGCTGTCCATTGCAAGCAATGATGACACCAGCTTCAGGCATGTGTTGTTGCACCTCTTTTGTGTGAAAGCTCCTCTTGCCTTCTATATTATTATATTGACATCTCTATCTGTTCCTTCCTCTTTGTTTATATTGCTGTCCAAATATTTATATATTAAATGAAAATCGCAGCATATTCTTTACAGGACTTAGCCATCAATCACAGTAAACGAGTCATTGATTTTCTAGGCACCACTTATACGTTCAGTATTTTGCCATTGCTTTCTGAACGTTGGGGGTCTATTTTTACCATTTGTAAAAATCCACGAACATGAATTCATTCATAAAAATCCACGAATACAAATTTGTTTCTAAACTGCCTGCCATGGAGTTTGAACCAGGTACTCTTTGGTTGTGATCAAGCTCACTACCACTTAACTGTTAGTAGACCAGAACAAAAGCCATGTTTTTACAAGCCATTTGTTTTTAGAATAAAAATGCCCTTTAATGTGTCTCCTGGTAAAATGGCATCCAACACAAAGCCATGTAGTGTGGTGTTTGGTCCACAAGGAGTTAAGCTACAGACACCCACATATGGTCTTTAATATTATATATTTATTTAAAATATATTAAAATTATATATATCCATATAAATTTGTGTATTAGAAATATTTATATTATGCAAATTGTGCTTTGTTCATATTTAGTGAGATATGTTAGGGAAGTGACCTTTTGCGGTGCATAATTATTGATACAAAAATTATCTTTTCATGAATCGTAACTTTTGTTTTTGTCTGAAGGTGCTGTCCGAGCTAGTTTTCTGACAGCTGCCTGGTTTATTGGTATGATGGTGGCCATTGCTGTTCTCATTCTCATTCTTATTATAGTCTGCATTATCAAACGTAACAGGGGAGATAACTACCCAGGTATGTAGTGTAGTCAAATTATTATATAGTGTGTCCACAGTATTTTGATGTTTTATGCATGGAACCATAATTTATGTTACTTGTTACTGAACCGGTTAGAATACGGTTATGTGAAGTTTGACTTTATACATATTTTGTTGCTGCTGGTGTTTGTTCACCAATAGTGATAAAGGCAACTTTGTTAACCAAATAGATAAGATAACTTGATTCAAGTCCATCTGTAGGTGTGTAGGTGACTGCTGAACTGGGGCCTCTGATAGCAAAGTTGATAGGTAACACCCTGCGCTAGTGCCCACATCCCATAAAGATCCTGAGGCTAGAGGCAACCTTGGACAAAATAGAAATCTTTGTGTGCAAACAGTACATAGTTGAACTCTGATCCTTTAATTGGAGAGTCTGATTATTTACTTGGAGAGTCATTGTTTACTTGGAGATCTAAATTACAGGTACCTCTGAAGTTGGAGTAATGATTCTGTTAATGGTGAGCGATACTGGTAATAATCTTCATGCAAAAATTAGTAAAAAGGTGCCATATTAGGTGTAATAACTAAGCCTAAAATTATAGCAGGTGGAACAAATATTAACCAAGCAAGCCTTATAGACTATTCCCTTGAGTAAACAAATAGCATGCTATGTTATGCTGCAAGCAAGCCTTATAGACTATTCCCTCGAGTAAACAAAGCATGCTATGTTATGCTGAATGTGAAAACTATTTTGACAATTTATAAAAGCTCTCTGTGCTGTTAAATGATACAGTATCCAAAGTATGGTTCACTGTACTCAATCTCCGTCACTATATTTTCTGCCGGTCATGCCAAGCTCTACTATATAATATAAAAATATAATTTTTCATAGCCTTTTCAGACCTTGGGGTATGAAGTCACTTCACTTAACATCTCTAGGCCCTAGTGTACAGGAGGTAGGAGGGCCAATTTATTTCCTCATGTGTGAAATGTGAAGGGTAGGATTGAACCCACAACCCTCTTGTGTCCGAGTTGATAGATAAATGCTTACACATAACGCTAATCCATCCCACATAAACTCTAATGTAGACATATATCCAATTGTTCAAGACAAGAGAACCATCATATTCTAAACCACTGTATCTCTATAATAAATGTCAAGCATTAGAAAGCTGTACAAATTGGTTCTCTATGCTCAGGTCTGTTGAGCTTTATCTTTAGTTTTGCCCCAATCAGGAAAAGGTCACTGTGGCATTCTACTCCTCTATAACTTCTGATGTGTTGCATGCTTGTTGCATCTTTATTGTTTATTAAGACATTGTATGTATCCTCTTGGTGCATGACCTTACAAAACAATTAAACAACTGAAACCAATATGGTATAGAATTGATATGAAAACAAAAGTAGAATACTAAGAGCATGAATATTCACAGTGTCAACATATAAGTATAAATCATGTACATTTAACTCTTTCCACGCTTTAAGCCGCACACTGCGCCACGGCGGAAATCCGTTGCACGCTTTAAGCTGCACACTGCGCCATAGAGTTGCTTCCTTATAAGAAGTCTTTCTAGTTTTACTTCTACTGGTTTACTTATACGACTTTTTCACCTTGTTATTCTAATGGGTTGCCCAGTTTTCTTCAATGTAATATATAATAATATATATATGTTTATTTATTGACAAGTAGTTGGGATGGTAATTTAAAAAATTTTTTTTTACTTCCCTTGAATTAACTGCTTAAAAATTGAGAAAATAAATGGGCGTGGAAAGAGTTAACAAGGCAGTAGAAAAACATATATGTGCTTTTCAATATAAGTGTTAGGAGTTGTCCTCCATTTACTATAGACAGAGAAGAGAACATATATAGCTATCCAGAAGTAACTCAAAATCAAAGAAAACTGGCTGATGCTAAAAATAAGAATGAAAAATTGAAGTCTTTGGACATATAAAAATATCTGAGGGGTTGGAGAAGACCATCATGGAAGAAGGGAATCCCATCAAAGAGGAAGACCATGGAGAAAATGAATTCAGAATGTAACTGATGATTTGAACATGAAAGCTGCAATAGCGGGACATCTGGCTTATGAGAGAGAGAAGTTTCGAAGAACTATTAGGATGGCAAAAGTCTGTTCAGGACAAGCTATTAGTAAGATTTTACATTACAGAAAACCCTATTTTACAGAAACACATCTACACAGTTATCCTGTAGCTTGGTGTCAGATCAGATTAGTTATAGTTGAGCCCATCAGAAATAATAATAATTCCTCTCATACTGTTATACATTACATAGAGCCTGCAAGCAATTTCCCCATATCCCTCTATCCTGGGCAACTCCCTCAATCTCCTTCATGGAACTGAGATTGATATTTCTTGCCTCTCTCAACAAAGTTCGTTTCAGGATCTCCTTAGGTTGCCCTCTCTTTCTTGAACCCTCTACATCCCACTTCAATGCCTGCTTTGATATTCTTTGATCATTTCTTCTCAAGATGTGTCCAACATATCTTCATCTTCTCCTTCTTATAACAGTTGTTACTAGTGGTTGACCAGACATTTCTCTGGTTTGATCACTTCTCCTGAATTTGTTTCATTTTATGTTCATTATTTTTGCAGACATCTATTTTCAAATGCGTTTAACTTGCTTTCTATATCTTTAGTCATTTTCCAACTCCTATCAGAAATGGCACATGTTAATTTAAGTGCCTCAGAAATGTATCAATTGTGTTTCAGTTCAAGAAAAGGAAAGACTGCGAGGTGCCTACAATGACGACAACCAAGATCAATTCAATGGATATGGAAAGGGGTAAGATTGACATGCCATCACAGAAACAAAGTTCCTGGAAATCCGAAGCAAATTTATTTCTATTGTAACAGTTGACCAAATCAAATGTCATTTGTAGATACATATTGATGACTACAATTGATCTAAAAATATTCTTTATTATTATTATATATATATATATATATATATATATATTCTTGCTGTTGACAGCTACAAGAGAAGTGCAGAGAGTAGAGTAAGCCTTTATGTATTGCTTTCGTGGATCTGACTAAGGCATTTGACACAGCCAGTAGGCCAAGTCTTTATAAAATATTGAAGCATATTGGCTGTCCCCAAAGTTGCTCCAATTGATTGTCTCCTTCCATAAGGGCATGAAAGCCAGCATACAGTTCGATGGCAGCACATCTGACAGTTTCGAGGTTAAGAGTGGAGTCAAGCAGGGCTGTGTCCTTGCCCCCACTCTCTTTGGCATCTTCTTCACAGTCCTTTGAACCATCCTTAGGGGACGATGATGGTGATGTTTTCATCGGCACTAGATCTGATGGTTCACTCTTTAACTTGGCTTGCTTAAGAGCCAAGCCAAAAACGACGGAAATTCTTCTCAAGGACCTCCTTTCCGATGACGATGCTGCCTTAGTCGCCCACAGTAAGACTACACTGCAATGCCTAATCAATAATTTGTCAAAGGCATGCGACCTCTTTTCTCTGACAATAAGTGTCTCCAAAACAGTTGTTTTATGTCAAGGAGGTAACACAACAAATATCACTTTAAATGGCAACCATCTAACACCAGTTCCAAAACTCTGTTATCTTGGGTCCATGGTCACTGCCAGCCTTTCTCTTGATGAAGAAATCAACGCTCATATAGGGAGTGCGGCTACTACATTCGGCAAACTATCAAAGCAAGCATGGGACAACACAAAACTGACATTGCAGACAAAGATTCAAATATATTGAGCCTGTGTAATTAGTTCTTTACTATATGGCTCAGAAACATGAACAGCCTACTCAAGACACGAGAGGAGACTTAACATCTTTCACCTTCGATGTCTCTCCAAGATTATGAACATCAGGTGGTACGACAAGATAACCAACTCTGAAGTACTGCAACGTGCAAATCTGCCTTCCATCATGGGCATGCTCAGCAGTAGACGACTAAGATGTTTAGGGCATGTGAGAGGAATGAAAAATTGTTGCATACCAAATGTTATTCTGTGAACTATCGAAGGGGAAAAGGCACCATGGCAGACCACTGCTCAAATATAAAGATGTCTTCAAGGCTTCAATGAAAAACTTTTCTATAGGTCCCAGCACATGGGAAAAACTAGCTGATTACAGAGTTGTGTGGAAAGCCAAATTGCGAAAGGGTGCAGTCTTTTTGAGAAGAGACTTATGTATGAGCTGAAAGACAAGAGAGAAAAGCGAAAACTCAGAAATTGTCACAGTAAAACACTTGCTAAATGACTGTCTGTAAAAACGATAAAGGCCATATATATTCTTGCTGAACAATTTTACAATCAATTAACTAATATTGTGTTAATTAGACTTGAATGTCATAGCAACATTTAAAAAAAATCATATTTGTTGATGGTGAGAAGTTTTGAAAGAGATTTTCTAGAGTGGGAAAAGTTATAACATATGACTGCTAGATTTGATTATAATTCTACAGAAATAAAGTGCAAATAGAAAAAATGTCCAAATCTTATATATCTATACATATATAATTACCATATTACTCTCCTATCATTATATGTTAACATAGAGCCTGCAAGAAATTTCTCTATACCACTCTATCCTGGGTAACTAATTCATTATCATTTATGGAATTCAGTGATATTTCTCAAGTCTCTCAGTAAAGTTCATTTCAGGGTTTTCCTAGAACATCCTTTCATTCTTGAACCCTTTCACCTCCCACTTCAATGCCTGCTTTGTGATTCTTTGATCATTTCTTCCCAGTGTATGCCCAACTTGCTCATCTCCATCTTCTTATTTAATTTTAGATTTATTAAACTTACTTTCTATATCTTTAATAATTTTCCTCGACTTACCCTCAAGTACCTACGAACCGGCTATTGGAATTGTCAAAAGAGCTGGATGCTTGAGGGGAAGAGAGAGAAGTGTGTTTAAGAAGAAATCCACAGGAACCATCAGTATGCATACCCTTCAACATCTGTTTGGGAAGACTGAGCACCTATGTGTCTGTCTGGAATGCTGAGATGTCAGTTCAGTAATCAACAACTAATAATCATTTTCCAACTCTTGTTAGCATATGTTAGGATTGAGACAACATTAGAATTTGAGTTTGTTCAATATACGTAGAGAAATTTCAATATATGTAGAGAAATTTCAATATACATAGAGAAATTTCAATATATAGTTGTATGAATTTTTATTCTGCAGAGATGAAAATGGTGTCAGAGGCAGCAGCTCTTTTGATCGTGATGCTGAAAAAGTTCCATTGGATGAAGATGTTGATAGTTTGGACTATGGGGATGATGATGCCAGCAAGTTCAACGAAGATGGATCATTTATTGGACAGTACGGCCGTGGTGAAAAAGGAAATGAGGCCACAAATGCATCATCTATAGTTTAGCAGTTTTTTTTTTTTATGTAACAGTGCTTTTCTCTGCCAAAGGAAATGTAAAGAACAGAGAAAGGAGTAAGTCTTTGAATATCCATCTATATTTTGATAACTGATTTTCAATTTATTTCATAAATTAGGTTTAATATTTGTTTTCCAAGCTTACCTGGTTTTTGTGTGATAGATCTTTGTGCAAGTTTATGATTTTTGTAATGGACAGAGCAGGGTAAGAGGTTCTTATATCAGAATATCAAGATATATATATATCTATTCCTGTATCAGTGTGCAATATGACACACATTCTTGTATCAAGATGTCACAATACATACTCCTGTACTAAGATGTCACAATACATATTCCTGTACTAAGAAGTCACAGTGCAACTTAATGTATCAATATTTCTAGAAGTATGTTTCTACATCATGATTCAGGATACACGTTCCCGTATTATCATGTCCCATCTTTAATTTGCAGGATGTCAAGATGCGTGTTGATTCTAAGATTGCTATTTTTGGCGAGAGTTTTTAAATCTTAGAAGTTCCGAGCTGAATTGAGAGATTTCATGTGCAGCTCATTGGTGTTATGCTTGTAGGTAGAAGTCACCATGTATACATCTTGTGCTGTATTAAAAACACACACATATATATACACCTATATTTATGAATATATTTCCATGCCGTGACCATATTTGAACTTAGATGTTATGATCACAAACACACACACACATATATATATATATGCATGCCTGGTTCTATAATTTTGTCCAGGCATTGTGTTATGGAAAGAGAGATATGTGTGCTGAAAGCTTTTGAGTTTAGGTGAATAAGGGGATGTTCTTTGGTCTCTGCAACATACTGTTGGATAAGGACACTAAAATTGATGTTGAATCAATTCAGCGATTTAAACAAGTTTAGAATAACATATTGTATAAGCAGAGCTGGATGCTTGAGGGGCAGAGAGAGGAGGGGCAGAGAGAGGAAGAATGCAAATGGAAGGAAGAATGCAGATGGAAGGAAGAATGCAGATGGAAGGAAGAATACATACGGAAGGAAGATCAAGAATTGGATTCGGAAAAAAGAGTAGCTTTATTGTGCAGAGGTTAAGAGCTGAATACCTGAAGAGACATATCAGGGCAAAAGATGACAACAATGTCCTTGGAATTTCATGCAATAATTGTCGAAGACTTTCCTGGCATAAATTGATCTTATTAGTCACATACGCCATTGTCATGGATTGCAGCTTTTACCTCTTTAGAGCACAACTTACTATCATCTGCAAAGACAGTACGATGCCAACAATATAAGATATGTACGAGAGTTGTTCAAAGATAGTACAATGCCAACAATATAACTTATGTACGAGAGTTATTCAAAGATAGTACGATGCTTACAATATAACGTATGTACGAGTGTTGTTCAAAGATAGTACGATGCCAACAATATAAGATATGTGTAGAGTTGTTCAAAGATCGATCGATGCTAACAATATAACGTATGTATGAGAGTTGTTCAAAGATAGTAAAGATAGTACGATGCTAACAATATAACATATGTACGAGAGTTATTCAAAGATAGTACGATGCTAACAATATAACGTATGGACGAGAGTTGTTCTGTTCAGAAAGTAATGTACCATAATTAATTTTCAAAACTGTTTAATCAAAATGTATGAAAATCATGCCCAATATAACTGAGTATGTCGTGTATTTGTCACATAATCTCCATTCACTTCTACAGTCTTACACTAGCACAAAGGGCAGATATATTTTCATTGTACCAGATAATTTTCTGTACATGTAGCAATGTCCCAATAGGTGGGAATCATGACCTTTCCGGAGTAGGGTGTCTTCTTGAATTTCTTTGTCACGCAAGGGAAGCCAGGGCCTGCAAGGGAAGCACAGAATAGTAACACTGAGACCTATAATTCATGTAGTAAGAGGTGACTGAGGTAGGGGTCTAGGAAGCTACCTAATAGATAGAAAGCGTCACAAAAATCAGAATGTGCTGGCCTATTTGTAGTCGAATAACTGGCACAACAAATAATCACTCTTAAGCTCAGGACACATATAAATCACAAAGAGTGGTTTAACAAGTGGTCAATATGGACCATTCAAAGAAGAAGAAAAGTTTCTATGTGATTGAGGATGATGCCACTTCATTGAATGTCACTCCCTCAAACTTCTTAACTCTTTGAACCCAGCATCCAACAGTGCCTCTATCAACCACACATTTTCCCCAAACAGCAAAACAAATGTTTGTAAATATTCCTTAGACATTCTTCCTGTGCCACCAAGAATTCAGTTACAGCTTGTTGTGTGTAATGGGTGTCATATACAGAGAGTCGCAGTAGCATAGTTGTTAGTGAACTAACTGCTTAGGCTAGTAGTCCAGGTTCAATTCAACAGGGGGTATGGAATATTTTTCCCATCGTAAAGCTCTCAGATTGACCCAGCCTCAAATAGATACCAGGAAAAATACTGGGAAGAAAAGGCGGCCGGCATGATGTTGATCACATGAACCCATCGTGTGTTGATGGTTAATGAAAGTTATGAGCCTAACACCATATTATCCAATACATACCTTGTGGTATGTAACATTTTTTTATACTTTTTTTTACAGTGGTGCTATATCTCAGACAACCTTGCACTTTCTGCTGGAAACATCAATTTTTGTGACAAATACATTTTCATTTTGACATCATTTTTCTTAAATGAGAAAACAATGACAGAAGTAGATGAAGATTATGTGCAAAAAATAGGATGTATATAGGACATCTTCAATAGGATGTATATAGGACATCTTCAATAGGATGTATATAGGACATCTTCAGTTATGATTATCATCATCATCTGGCCTATTCCTATCAAAACTTGATTTTCATTCCAAGAGCTCTAATTGTCTAAGGCATCTTGTGCTCATCTTCTTATTAGTCTCCTCTACCTCATCTGCCTAGTTCTTCTTCTTCTTCTTTGCGTTCGTTCTTTATGACCAATTTTAATCACTCTTTGTGATAAGTTTGATTTTTGCTTAAAACATGTATACGTTGCACATTGGTTTGGTAGGCCCCTAAGCGCATAGAATTCTACACGTTTAGGACATGTGCATCCGATTTCAGCCAAACCTCCTTAGTCACCTCTTACGACATGCGTGGCAGGTAACAGTGATTCTATTCTTCACACCCCAAATTTGGGCCCGGTAATCACTCGGGAGATCTGCCTAGTGTATTGCCTCGCAGAATTATCTTTTCCAGAGAATCATGTTGTTCTATGTGACCAAAATATTTCATGGTAGGGTTGCTGCAGAGTGAAGGGGAGCATAAATGGCAACCACTTTCAGTATGAGGATGGAGGTTGAGGCCATTACTGCTGTCCTCAATTGGCTCTCTGGAACTCCATTTACTGGTGCTGTTGTTATTTCTGACTCTTCTTCTTCTTCTGCAAACACCCGCTGTTAATTCAGGCGGAAGTCATGACACCTGCTATTGCGCTTCTGACTTTTGCGTGAGGCCTACTTACCATTTTACTTGTGTCCCTCCTCATGAGGTCAGCCTTCGTCATCTTCAGAAGGTACTTGAAGATTAGATCCTTTAAGTGTGATCATTTCTTTCAGTGAATGCATTGGAAGATTTAAAATGGCAGGTTGCGTATGAAAGGATGTCATCTATATAGGGTTTTCCAACTCCAGAGACTTGCATGAATCTACTGTCCTAGACATGCAGGTGTTTGTGGCATCGAGAGAGTGTACAGGCATCAATTGATGGGGAGGATGGACAAGAAAGTTTCCTTGGTCTCTTTGCGACCGACTGTTGAATGAGGACACTAAAATTGATGTTGAATCAATCCAGCAATATAAAGAGTTTGGAATTACATGTTGTGCAAGTAGACCTGGTGCCATGGAGAAATAAAGGTAGCGGTTTGAATTCTGTGTTTGGTAGGTGTTTTTTTCCGAGGTCCTAAATACTTGTAGACTATCTATTTATATAACTAACAACCTTGTTTCATCTTGCTGTCAACAGTTAGGTTTTATTTTAATGTTTTTTAGTACTTGGTCATAAAATATTGCGTTGACTATAAGTGTGTCATCCATCCAGTATCTGGTCCTGTGTTCAAACAAATTATATCTCACTTTCTGTAAATTCATCAGCGTCAAATATGTGTTTAAAGATACATTCTTTCAATGTCATTATCAATTATCTATTCTCAAATGGTTTTCGGTTCAAAATGGTGATGTCACTGTATTGTTTTGTGTGACACTATAATTTAGTGTAAAGGGAATGGTTAATTTCATCCTTCTTATGCAGAGGGTTAGGCCAAAAAAATAGGAAGTCCATTTATCAAGGATCTTTGCCAGTGCTATGGAATTTGTGCATCTGTGTTAAAGTTTTCCTTACTGTTTGTCATTGGTGCTTAACATCAAGTCAAATGTGGTGTGGATAGACAAGAACACTATACTGGAAGCAAAAGAAGAATAGTAAACCAACATAGAATTTGTGTCATTAGTTGCCACACAATGAGAAACATACTAAGGATGAGATAGTAGCACTTATGGACTAATTGTTGGTTTGCTGTGCAGTATTGATGATCCAATGGCTTAGCTAAACTATTCTCAAATACATACTAAATGACAAATTCTTTCACAATCACCATGAATTTCTTATCTTCAAAATACCAGCAGTGGAGACACATTCATGCATATGTTTGCTCTGCCACTTTTTCTAAACAAATTTGAACCATGTATTTGTTTTGTAGATGGTGTTTTAAAATGTCTTGTTCTGTTGCCAAGAAAAAATACTGTAATCATTCTGTTGTGATATACCTGTGACCTCTCTGCTTGTATTTTTTAAATTGCTTCTTGTTTTCTATTTCTGATAAGAGTGTATTTTTGTTGTATTAATTATAGCACATACACAATTGTATGTTTTACATTGCTTTTCATTTATTCAGCTATCACTTAATTTGCTATGTTTACTTGCTAACTACCACAAGTAACCATGGAAACATCATGACTGTAATAGCTATCATTTTTGTACATCAGAAAATATGGAAATATTATAAATGAACAGGGTGAAAATGTGCAAGCAATCATTCCAGCTAATTTTACTAAAGTTGAGAGCGTATATCTGATATGTATATACTTTCTGTTTTCAAAATGTGGATGTATATGTTTGTTTTCAAAATGTGTATGTATATTTTTTGTGAAAGTAAAAAACAAAACTGTGTAGAAGGTAGCTGGGTAATTCATATTCATTGTATTAACCCATTCATTGTACTATTAATAAGAATATTCCAAATGAAATAATTATTATCATGCTCTGGTATGTAATCAGAGTAAAATTCTGGCAATCAAACCTGCACTGCATAATATGTGAGAATGAGTTTTGCTTTGTGTTTTGTATCAGAAAGAGTTTTGCTTTGTGTTATGGAAGATTCTTGATCTGTACTTTAAAAGAGTTTTGCTCTGTGTTATGTAAGAATTTTGCTTTGCGTTTTGTAAGAGAATATGTTTTGCTCAGTGTTTTGTAAGAGAATATGTTTTGCTCAGTGTTTTGTATGAGAATGGTTTTGCTCAGTTTATGAGAATGGGTTTGCCTGAATTATGAAAGAGTTTTGCTTTATGTCTTCTATGAAAAAGAATTTTAATTTGTGCTGTGTAAGAATTATGATTTGTGCTATGGGAGAATTTTGATTTGTGCTATGTAAGAATTTTGATTTGTGCTATGTAAGAATTTTGATTTGTGCTATGTAAGAATTTTGATTTGTACTATGTAAGAATTATGATTTGTGCTATGTAACAATTTTGATTTGTGCTATGTAAGAATTATGAATTGTGTTATGTATAAAAAAGAGTTCTGTGTTATGTATGCGAAAGAGCTTTATGCTCTGTCACATTGGAAAAATAGTTTTTCTTTGTGTTATGTATGAGAGTTGTGTGTCATGAGGTCATCAGGAGACCAGAGAACATCCCCTTATCCCTCATAAACTCCCAGGCAATAGATGTTGTAGATGCAAGTCTGTCTGCTTTCTCACTACTGCGAACGTGTGCATTTCCAGAACAGTAGATCTAGGGAGTCTGTCTGCTTTCTCACTACCGCGAACATGTGCATGCCCAGAACAGTAGATCTAGGGAGTCTGTCTGCTTTCTCACTACCATGAACATGTGCATACCCAGAACAGTAGATCTAGGGAGTCTGTCTGCTTTCTTACTGTCGCGAACATGTGCATTTCCAGAACAGTAGATCCAGGGAGTCTGACCGCTTTCTCACTGCCGCGAACATCTGCATGCCCAGAACACCAGATCCACGTGTGATCCACAGTGATTCCGACATTTATAATGTTCTCATTTCTCAATCTATCCCATCTTGTAACATTGATGCCTTGTCTTAAACATTTCATTTAATACGGTTGGATATTTCTCTCTTGGAATTTATTTAGGGACCACGTTTGACATTGATAACAGAGAGTTGGTAGAAATATGCAATTTATCAGTTGTCGCTTGATTGTCATGTCTATGCTTGGGTGTTTGAACAATGGTGACAGAAAGACTGTTACCAATGTACTGAAAAATGGGTGAACAAGAACATTCTCAACATCATAACGCAACAATCATTATTTTTCAGGCATGTCCTGAGTAACTACTGTTTGGAGCATGTTGTAACCATCATCATCAGGTTCCAATCCCTGCATTGAAAGTTGACTGCCTTGTTAGGATAGCAGGCAAAATCAATGGTTGGAGAGAAAGAGGATGAAAAATAACATTTTAGACAGTTTAATGTTTTTGTTAAGGAAAAATATCAACATTGGAACTTGTAGTCAGTTACAAATCACAACAGAGATGAAGTGTCTATGAAGAATGCTGGGAGTGTAAAGCAGAGACCGGTTTAGAAAGGAAGACATCAGGAAGAAAAGTGGGGTCAAAATCAGTAGTGAACTTCATAAAAAAACGAATTAAATGGTTCGGCCACATAAGTAGATTACCAACAGACAGTGCGCCTCAAAGAGCAATACTACTCTGATACAATGGATACAAAACAAAAGGCTGTCCACACAAAGGTAGACCTCAGAAATAACAGAGATGGGGAAAACACTATTTATGAAGCGCACACAAAAGTTTGGTCTAGAAATCTCTTCTTATCCTGACGCTGTGAGGCAAAACAGGATTCGAGAAAATGAAAGAAAAGGAAGTCAGTTACAGGATGCATGGGGAAAATATTGAATCTCATTCACAGACATGCTTTGAGTCAGCTCTGACAACCTTCCTATGACCAATCAGATTTGATACCATGCTAAGTATAACTGCAGATGTGGTACTTTCAAGTGAAGTTTGTCTATTTGTATAATCTTACAGTTACCTGGCATTACAAATTTATGTTCTGTTGGAAAATATGCCTAAACTTTGGCCATTATTCAGATGTGGCTGTTGTACATGCTGTAGGGATATAACAGGAGCGCAACGTACTCACATTCTCTACGAATACCAAAGCAGATAAGAAAGAGTTGTTAACTTGGTTGATAGAAAAGAATGCAAACAAACAACATTTGCAGGCATACTTGTGTATTGTTCTTTTGTCCATGCATCGTGGGTAATTAAAACCAAGCAACTAATACAAAGTTAAATTGTTTAGATCCTCTGTGATTCCTGTACTGATCTACAGATGTTCAAGTTGGAAATCAACAAATAAAATTGAAAAGAAACTGGACAGCTTTGAGAATAAATGTCTCCAAAAATTACTAAAATTAAAATGGAGTGATTTTGTTTTGAACAATGCAGTGAGAGCTAGAACACAGCAACAACCCATATCAAATATTATAAGGAAACGAAGGTGACAATATTTAGGTCATGTTCTTAGATCAGATGAAAAGAGACTAAATCAACATGTCCTTATGTGGTCACCAGTTGGGAAAAGAAAATGGGGAAGACCTAAGACCACTCTTCGAAGAACCATCCAACAAGAAAGTAAACTATTGGGATGTAAAACCATACAAGATCTCCAACTGCTAGCAACGAACCGCATCACATGGAGATCTAAAACCTCTGCCCTATGTGCCACCTTTGGCACAAAAAGAACAAACTAAGCTAATACAGCAGATCAAATGGTTACTTGTGTTCAGTCAGTTTATGGGTGTCATTATGATATTATCAATATAAGGGAAGACTGTAGTAAAACTTTGTAGCAATGGTAAAATACATAAAATAAAGTATTGTAGTTTTACAAAGTACAAAAACAATATACAGCAATGTTTCAATCAAAACGCCTTTATCAAGCAAAAGATACAAAAGAAGTGAAGAAATTCAGACTTCCTATAAAAATGACTGATAAGCACAATGAGAGGATGGAAAGTTCTTGGATAGTGTGGCCAGAGAATGTTTGGAATTGTTGAAGGTTGTAGTACTTTCTAGATTGTTTCTCTGTTCAATTGCTGCAGTGTTGGATGTCTCACAAACCACTGCACCATGCAAGCATACATTACAATGTGTACTATGATAAACAATTCACATTTCTTTTAGAATTATAACATCATTGAAGAACAATGAAATATGTATGACAATACAACAAAAAGAGTTTATTTTAGTTTGTGTTATGTACATTATTTTGGAGCTAGTACTTGTGAAACATATTTCTGGGTTGTAGTAGTGGCACACAGAAGGTTGTACTTAATACTTTTCTAAATATTATAATGAACATTACTTAACTCTTAGTGGACCAGGGTAAAAAACCCCATTTTACAAACCATTTTTAATTATACAGTTTTATACAGATAGATGTTATTATTTTTGTTATAACTATGTTATTTTCTTGTTATGGAACACCTACCATATATCAAAATGTTAAGAATTGAATGTTCTGTTTACTAAGGTGTTATAAAGCTGAAGGATTGACTTATTGCACAGGGTTTACCATATGGCTCAGTCCCTCTGCAGAAATGGCACCCCCTGCTGAAAGTATTGCTTAAAGCACAAACTCTGGAGGTCTTGCAAGAATCCTAGGCCATATTAGATGACATTATTGCACTGACTTCATAGCGAGCGAACAAGAAAAACAATTATTATATCTACCTTATAAACATTGCTACTACATGTCCAGATTTAATTTGGTGCAATGTTATCAAACTGGCAACATTCTTAATATAATCACACACACACAAAAAAGTGTAGTTTCCAGCTGATGTCAGAGCTTTTCAAGTCCCTCTAGAATATATTATATTTGTATATGTACATTACTTGTTTGTTTTATAGGGGACCAAGTCTCTTTAAGCTGATGCATACATCTTTCATCAATGAACATAAAATGGGAAGAATTTAGGAGAAGTGATGAAATCATAGAAATGTGTTGTCAACCAGTAGAAATAACTGTTTTAAAAAGAAGAAGATATGTTGGGCAATCCTTGAGAAAAATGATCAACTAATAACAAATCAGGCATTGAAGTGGAGGCAAAGGGTTCAAGTAAGAGAAGATGCTCTAGGAAAACCCTGAAATGAACTTTCCTGAGAGTGGGCAAGCAAATAACTACATGTGAAATGCAATGCCTACGAAAAAGTACCAACAACACTAGAAAAGACAGTCACCAACATCAGCATAAGAAAAGATTGGAACAGAACCTTGCTTGAATTACATTGAAAAACAAAGAATGAAGTGGTTAAATGAGACTTGAATAACAAAGAATGAAACGTGATACCAATGCAACCAAACTCCTCTGCATACAGAGTCTTCTACAACAGAACATCAGGAAAGAAGACGAGAAGAAGACTAAACAAAAGATGGATAGATAACAAAGCAGAATTCTGTCAAAAATTTAAAAAATAACTATCACCCAAGTCACTAGAGCAACGCAAAACAAAAACAGTGACACTGTGCAACAACCCGGTAACATTGTGATGACAAAAGAGAAAAAAGAAGCAAATGCCTTATGCCCTTAGCGACTGTAGTAATGATTATTTAGCCAGAACATTCATTCAAAGAAAAAGGCTCATCGTTTGGAAGGGCAACTTAATTATGCTCAAATGATTAATGTTACAAGGAAAAACGTATGTGGTTTCACAAGACCAAAGCAAGCTGAAGTGATACATGTCCCAAATGGTTGCTGTAGTTAAAACATACTCAGTGCCTGGTGACTTGGGCGGATGTGATCCTTTTAAAGGACTGTGAGTCTAAATGCAAATGAGATCCTTACTGAGGAGGTTTCATTTCTCAGTATAGCACACCTTGCCAAAAGTAGGAGACTGCACCTCTCAGTATAGCACACCCTGCCAAGAGTTAAAGGTCTCACCTATAGCATGCCCTGCCAAAACTTGGCCTCACCTCTCAATATAGCACACCTTGCCAAAAGTTGGGTGTCTAACCTCTCAATATATCACACTTTGCAAAGAGTTAAAGGCTTCTCTATACAGTATGGCACACCCTACCAAAAATTGAAGTCTTCTGTGTTGGAGACTTTACCTCTCAGTATAGCACACCCTTCCAAGAACTAGAGTCTTCTGGGTACAGAAAATGGCCCTGGAGAAGAAACACTTCCTCAATAATGCAAATAAAAAGAGTGAGCATTCTTACTTTTCTATTGTCTATTCCCAGGTGCTATTCATCACATATATTGACCACATCTGTAAAATAGCTAACCCAGCGAAGGAAACAACCTCGGAGAACTCTTAAATGAATTTCTTTTGCAGACGATCAGGCAATCATATCAACAACAGAAGAACAGCTACAACAACACATCAACAGACTCCAGTTAGCATGTAACGAATACAACATGAGAATAAACATCGACAAAACAGAAGTAATGACATTCGCCAGAGAGGAAAGCACTATCAATATCTCCATCGATAATCGCCTACTAAATCAAGTAAAAGATTTCACATACCTGGGGAGCATTTTTTCAGCAAATGGAAGAATAACTAATGAAATTCAACACAGATGCAACAAAGCAAATCAAATGATAGGCAAATGGCGCCAATTTTAAGATGCAAACACGTCACCATGAACACAAAAAGAGCAATGTTCAACACAATATTTCTCCCCACATTATGTTACCAGTGCCAAACCTGGACGCTGACAACAAACGATAGAAGAAAACTAGTCACAACAGAGATGAAGTGTCTACACAGAATGCTGGGTGTAACAAGAAGAGACCGGTTGAGAAATGAAGACATCAGGAAAAAAGTGGGTACAACATCAGTACTAGACTTCATCAAGAAACAACAAATTAAATGGTTCGGCCACGTAAGCAGATTACCACCAGACAGTGCACCTCAAAGAGCAATGCTGCTCCGATACAATGGGTACAACACAAAAGGCCGGCCACGCAAAAGATGGACCTCAGAGATAACAGAGGCGACGAAAGAGACTATCTACAAAGCGCATACTAGGGCCCGTTTTAGAAATCTCTTCCTGACCTGATGCTGTGAGGCATACAGGATTCGAGAAAGAAGAAGAAGATTCCTAGGTGGAAGATGTAGTTGGCTGTCCACTCTTGCCGTAAACATAGGGATAGGAGCTTTAATTTGCATTCTAGGGTTAGATGAGTTGCCCTTGTTATGTTGTATCCGTGTTTATGTAGTGTGGTCTTGATATTGTCTATCCATCTTTTTCTTGGTCTTCCTTAGCTCTAGTACCCGATCTCTTTTTATTGTATGCTGTTATTGGTGGTTGGTTGTATTTCATTCTCATTAAATGTCCAAACCACTGCATTTGTTGTCTTTCGATGTATTCGTGCATGAAGTTATGCCCACTCTGCTTCTGATGTCCTCATTTCGTAGTCTGTCTTTCCTGGTGACTCCACTGCCTTCCTCAAGCATTTCATTTCAAACGTGGTGAGCTTTCTGTGATGTGTTGCTGTAAGAGACCAAGTTTGGCACTGGTAACAAAGTGTTGGTAGGAAAATACTTTTATCATCTGTCTTTTCACTTCCATCTTGATCTTTGGGTGTTGTAGTAATGGTGCCAGCTGGTAGGTCACTGCATTTGCTTTTGACACCTTGTCTCTATTTCTCTATCTAGTTTTCTGTGCTCTGTAAAAATACTACCTAAATATTTGAATTCGGAAACTTACTTTACTCTGGTGTTATCTATTTGTATGTTTGCTTGGCTTGGTGTTCTGCTGATTTTCATGGTCTCTGTCTTTTGTTTGTTGATTTTCATGTTGTACTTTCTACATGCTATGTAGCAATGAATTCATGTGATGTTGAAGCTGATCTTCATCTTCATACACTTACTTTTCTTATAGATTAAAACAGTGATAGATGAGTGTTTCTTTTTTTTAGTGGCTGTAAATAACAGTAGATATATATTTATAGTTCATGAAATTGGTCTCCTGTATGAACTCAATCAGTTATAAAAGTTGTCACATGAACCACAATTAAAATAATCATATAGCAGATAAAACAATCCCATTATAACAAGTAAAACTACCACATATAAAAGTTCAAACTATCATATAATAACAGTTAAAACAGAAATAAGCTCAAAAACATATGAACTTTATGACTGTAGCTGCTTTCCTGTTTTATGACAATGGTTGCTAATATAATAATCATTTGTCATACTAGAATCAATTGTAATATGAAATATATTGTTCACACTGTCATATTTATTTAAAATGTGTGTGCTATATTGGTCATTTGTTCTGTTATTTCCATTCTTCACATTACATTTTTGTATGTTTTTTAATGGGTACTTAGGTAATTTATTGGGTTATGATTAATTGTCCTTTAATGCGTTATGATTAATGTGATACATGAAGTCTTCAGTTTAAAACGTGGTCACAAAATCTGAATTCAGGACATTGAGTCAGGACATCTTCTTCTTCATGCTTTAGTCAGTCATTAGATCATGTAATGCTTGTGTAATCTGCTGGTTTTTATCGTGATCATTGTTTCCTTCAACATGAATTGTAAATTCATGGGGCAGACGGTTGATGCTGACATTCTGGCAGATGTCCTAAGTATTTAATGCATTAACAAGTTGCTGGTTTGTGTCTGGACTTCTGTTTCCTTTATGGGTTCACATGGGACTTCTTCTTTGAATGCTCCACAATGACCACTTGTTAACCACTCGGTGTGAATTGTATGTGATCTGAGCCTAAGAGCGATTGTATGTTGTGCCAGCTGTGCACCTACAAGTAGGCCAGAACATCCGATTTCTGCAACGCTTTTTATTTACTAGGGTAACTTACCCAGGTCCTACATCAGTCACCTTTACAACATGCCTTGTAGGTCGCAGTGGTACTATTCTTTGCTTCCCTTGTGGGGCCCCGACACCACACTGGCGATATGGGACAATGAAGAGCATTTTGAGAAGAGTTTGGGGGCACAGAAACAAATCAATTATGGGGTCACCTGTTACCATGCAGCTGGAACCATGCCTACCTAACTTGACTACCTAACATGACTACTGAATACCTAACATGACTACTGCCTACTTGCAAAAACAAATTTGTTTGTACTAAACTGTATAAACGCTTCTGTTCTGCAACAGCTTGATATTAAAGAGAGTTGGCTATTACAAAGCATAAAAACAAGGAAAATTAAATATTTCTGACACATCAAATGACATGAGTGTCTAGAGAAAATAATTTTGGAAGGAATGGTGCCTAGAAGAAGAATGAGAGGAAGACCTAGAAGACAATGGGTGCATGATGTCATTGACGATCTGAGAATGACTGCTGCTGATGCCGGTCAACTTGCTCAGAACAGAGAGTTTTTCAGGACTGCTGTCATGGGAGCCAAGTCCGGAAGGGACAAGCTAGATGATGATGGTGATAAAACTGTATAAATGCATATTGCTGCATTATTTGGTTATATATAGAGTTTATCGTGCAATATTGCTGCAAACCTGTCAGTGTTTTTTTAATCATTTATGTGTAAATATTAATGTGCAGCAAGTTTGCTTACAAAGCAATCAATGACTTGTCAACTTGTTGCTTTGTATATTTGCTTACTGTGAACTGTATCATCAGCAAGCTTGTAGTTCATCTGCTAATCCTACACTACTTTGTCTCCGCAGCTATTATATCAGATGCATAACATAACAAGTTACGGAAGAGATAAAGGAGATAAAAAGAGGAATGAACATGACTCTTTAACTCTTTCCATGCTTTTCGCTGCACACTGCGTCACAGCGGAATTCCATTGAACGTCATTCGCTGTACACTGCACCATTAGAGTTGCTTCCCTTATAAGAAATCTTTCTAGTTTTACTTCTACTACTTTTTAACTCTATATGTCCAGTCGACGCTCCAGCGTGAAAACAGTTCTCTCATTATGCCAAAACACGCTACCAACGGCTAATTTGAGTCCATGCACGTTTTGTTTTACTGTTCAGCTACTATACGTCCGACACTGTTTTTGTTTACAGAATTCAACGGGCAGATAACTACCATTTCATTCATATACTGCATGTACAGCATGGTAGAATTTATTTTCGAATTTTTAGTAAATAGTTTTATTTGCAAATATATTTTTCCTGTTGTGAAAAAGTGAACTTTCATGTGAAAAGTTTAGTTATAAGATGTTGTTTCGTCCTCCACGTCGATAAAGTGCTGAACAAGACATGGATTTGTTCCAAAGTTCAAATAAACACACACAGTGTTTCATGTTTATGATTTCACCGACAATGATGGAGAATTCAGCAATGGCTAAGTATTGATTCAATTTTGAAAGTCGTAGTAGTTACTCTGAACATGAAATACAACAATAATTTACTAAATAAATGCTGATTTACATATATAACTATTTATTATCAGATTGTTCAGAATTTAATTCTGCATATTTTGATACC
The DNA here is from genome assembly GCA_020796225.1 of Arion vulgaris. Taxonomy (NCBI): domain Eukaryota; kingdom Metazoa; phylum Mollusca; class Gastropoda; order Stylommatophora; family Arionidae; genus Arion; species Arion vulgaris. The sequence goes on from CM036773.1 coordinate 32,659,993, forward strand.
AACAGTATAAATCTAGCTTACAAAGAACTTAAGTTATAGGCATATTTCCAAGATCATTCCATATTGAAAAATCTTGCTAGAAATGTGTTCTGGCAGAGTGTGATTACCCCCAAAAATGTTCGTGGACATAAAGAGTTAACATTGTTATTCTAATATGTTGTCGTTTTCTTCAAATTAGTATATAATCCGATATATTTGTTTATTTATTGAGAAGTAGTTATAATTTTATTTTTTTGAAATTGCTGTTTTTTTTGCCTCCTTGAATTAACTGTTAAAAATTGGAGGAAATAACTGCGCGTGGAAAGAGTTAAGGAATTAAAAGAAATAGAATGCTCAAAGAGCATTGACATGCCCAAAGAGCTACTGACAGAAAAAGCATTATATGCTGATGACCTGGTTCTTTGGCACACCAGCAAGCACACTGGCTTCAGTGAAAGGCTGCTAAATGAAGACCTTGACAGGCTTAGTAAATACTGTGAAACATGGAAATTGAAAGTGAACTACACCAAGACAACCTACTCTATTTTCACCAGGAGTAACAAGGTGGCAAAGAAAAATATTACACTAACACTAGATGGTAATATTTTAAAGAAAGAAGATAACCCAACATACCTAGGGGTGACGATGGATAGGCAGCTCTCATTTAACAAACATGTCCAAAACCTGAAGTTAAAGTCAAAAGAGACTAAATCTCCTAAAACGACTTGCAAGTACCTCATGGGGCGCAAACAAAAACACACTTAGGCAACTCTACATCGGTTATGTACGCTCTGTAATGGATTGCAACCTAGCACTGCAGGCAACATGTAGTAAAACAACAAAGGAAGCTCTGGACAAAGTACAGAGCCAGGCAGTGCATTTCATCTCTGGAGGTATGAGATCAGCCCCTACAGCAGCATGTGAAATCCATAGAAACATCGAGCCCTTGCGAATGCGTAGGGAGGCAGCAGTAGTAGAGACAGTGGAAAGATATAAAAGACTTAGTAGAAATCACCCTAACAGACAATTAGTAGACAACTGGCGACCACAGCACAGACTGAAGCAAAAAACAATCCTAGATGTGGCATTAGACCTGCAAAAAAAATATCACATGCCGGAGAACAGAGAAGAGACACAAATTGTACACACAGAAGTCCCTCGAAATTGTAGTCTCGCCTGTCCAAAAATAAACACCACACTTACCAAAGACATCACCAAGAAGAACTCAGACCCAGTAGATCTCTGGATGGTGGCCCAAGACACCATACTATCTTTCCCAGACGAGTGGATACATGTATATACAGATGGCTCAGCCTTCAAAGGGACTATTAATGCTGGATACGGTGCACGAATAGAATACCCAGACAAATCGTGTGACGAGTTGCAAAATGCATGTGGAAAGTACTGTTCTAATTTTGAGGCCGAGACCATTGCCATTGAAGCTTCAGTGCACCATCTTACAAACATTTTCCAGCTCCATCCTGAAAAAACTCAGCACACTGTTATCTTTACTGATGGTAAGTCAGTGCTACAGTCACTAGAAAATGCAAACCCTGAGAGCCCAGCGTGCCAGTCCCTGGCTCTATCCATCAGTTCATTCATCAACACCTTTGCCGTCAAGCTTACCTTACAGTGGATACCAGGACACAGCAACATACAAGGAAATGAAAGAGCAGACATCCTTGCAAAGGCAGGGGCAAATAGTCAACAGCATGACAGACCAATAACTCTGCAGACTGCTAAACAAATAATAAGAAGTAACAAGAAGGAGGAGTGGATGAATGAGTGGGCAATAGGCAAAACTGGCAGAGCCCTCTTTAAACACATGACCACTCCAAATCCCAAAGATGCTATAAATGACCTCACACGACAAGAACAAGTCATTATTTTCCGCCTTAGGACACAACATGTGCCCCTGAATGCTCACCTACACCGCATCCAACCAAAGATTGCCCCACAATGTCAACTGTGTGACTATTCAGAAGAAACTGTCACACACAATCTCTTCCAGTGCCCTGCACTCTGTGACCTACGCCACAAGTACCTACCTCCAGACCCAGATGTTGAAAACTCTCTCTATGCTAACACACCACAACTCAGACAGACCTGTAAATTCACTGCCATGGCCTCAAGTCGAAGGGCAAATGCTCAGATGACTGCTGGATCGGAAAAGTAAAGTAAAGAAATAGAAAACCTATGAAATGAAAATGATATTTTTGTTAAATTGAAGTTTTTTAAGAGCATGTACTTTTATCATAACAACGTATGGCTGTGAGGCATGGATTTTTGATAAAACAGTTGAAAAATCAATTAATGCAGCTGACTGCAACAGAAGTATACTCCGACAGAAAAATAAAATATCTCAATTTTTAACTTTTAAAATTGAAGAGAAAGGGTTGATAAAAAATAGAAAATGAAGTATATTGACATATAAACGGCATGATTCTCTAGAGAATATCATTCTGGATGGCATACCAGGCAAATGAGTAAGATGAAAACCACGAGAAGATGGGTGCAAAACATCATAAATTAGCTTAGTATGACTATAGTAGGTGCATGACACCTCATTCATCATTAAATAGATTGTCCTGAGCAGAACTTTGCCACCCTAACAGTTCTTCTAAATTTATTTTTTTTGATAGGCTAGATTTTCAACCTCTACTACCGTCCTGCTCAAATTCTCAGTCACATCCTGAATCCATCTTCTCTGTGGTCTTCTTCATTCTCTCTATGCCGGGATGTCTCCATATGTAATGGTTATTTCCAACCCTTCATTTATTTTTATATGTCCAAAATATTTTAGTTTTCTTATTTGTATCATCAGCCAGTTTTCTTGCTGGATAAACGTATTTGTTCTCTTTTCTGTCCATGGCATTCAGAGGATTCTTCTGCAACACTTATATTCACAATATATGCTTTTCCACTGCCTTGTTAAATGTTCATGTTTCACACCCACACAGTACCACTGGGAACATGCATGCTATTAGTATTACACTGTATGATCTATGTTTTCCTTATCGGTTTCATTCTATACTGTAAAAAAATTACTAAAATAATTTTACCTATTAAAGCTTAATTTAACCAAATGCTGTTAAAATAATTTCATATATTGAGATTTAAGGACAGACCGCACCCCTATATTTAACGATTTTTCTTTAAAAAATGAAATTTGAGGTTTTTTTTAATTTTAGGTAATACATCCAATTTCGAACAAGAATCTATCTTTAGTTTGAAAAAAAATGTAGTTTTGTATTTTAATTAATTTTTTAACTAGGCATGTATATGTTTTTTAGCTAATTATATAGGAAATATCATAACTTTGCTTCAACAGATGGTAGCAAAGTGTTTATAGTAATATGGTAGTGCAGATAGATTAACTAATAGCATCATTAAACTTATGCAGCGTGATTATGATGTAACTTGTATGAAAAATTATGGAAAATTAGAGAACATTGGTTGGATAAATAGTATTTGAGCCATATTTAAACATCACAAAGATAACCATGAGAACTGCAATAGGCTGAGTAGCTTGTGCCCTAAAGATAAAGTTTTAGTTGATTGAGAACAAACTGCCTAATTTTATTTTTGGCAACATAATGCAAGTATTTGTCAAACTATCTTGCGACTTCGTTGACAAAATATATTCATGGTGGTTCTCACAATGCTAATGAATCTTTCCATAATCTTATATGGACTTGGTGTCCTAAGATCTCATTTACTTTGAGGAGGAGCTTAAAATAACTGTCAATGATGCCAATATTGTAGTTAATAATATGAAATTGTGCCGATATGAAACTTTTGTTTTAGTTTAACTTTTCCTTTGGAAAACATTATTTTCAGTATTTTGCTGTCATCTATAAAACCACATATCTTCCTTGCTAATACAGAATTTAGGCACAAAAAGATAGAAAGATGTAAAACAACTAGCATGGCATCTAAAGCATGTGATGAGGCAAGTTTGTATGCTCCTGGGGATCTTAAAGTAAATTAATTTGGTCAATAATTGAAAATATGTTAGTTTTTTGGCTTTTCTCAAAATTGTTATTTTCCATAAATGTATGTCACTAAATACATGTTTTTTCAAAAACTACTGAAAGGATTTTTGTATAAATGTGCATACTTCTTTCGTATGCATATTTGATCATTCCCTACCACTTTAAAAAGAATTCATTGAACAGTTTTTGTGTCTCATGCAAAAGAATATCTCCTACCCCATTTTTTTTAGTCAAAATCTGGATTTGCATTAAAAAATTCAGAAAAACTCATTTTATTATACTTTATAAATATTTTGCTACCAGTTCAAGATATGCCGATTTACAATAACATCTGAAAGTTCTATAGTGCTAACCTGAATAGAACATAAATCATCCTGTATTTTGCAAGGTTACTTTTTGGGCATTTTTCCCTTAAAAACCCCTCTATATTAAAAATTTTTTCATAGAATATACATGCTTGGATTTTTTGAAATTTTTTTTCCGAGTTTTAACATCAAGTTGATCATTTAGAATCATAAACGCAACCTCAATGATCAATATTTCTGTTTAGGGGTGCCGTCTGTCCTTAATTTAACCAAATGCTGTTAGAATAATTTCATCTATTAAAGCTTAATTTAACCAAATACTGTTAGAATAATTTCATCTATTGAGATTTAATTTAACCAAATGCTGTTAGAATAATTTAATCTATTAAAGCTTAATTTAACCAAATACTGTTAGAATAATTTCATCTATTAAAGCTTAATGTAACCAAATGCTGTTAGAATAATTTCATCTATTGAGATTTAATTTCACGGAAAGCAACTAAAATAAGAAATATATTAAAGTGCATTTTACAATAGAAAATTAAATCAATTAAGATCTATTTTTGGCATCAGTGCCTTAGCGGTAGTGAGCTCAATCACAACCCAAGAGTACCTGGTTCAAACTCCGCATCGGACAGTTTGGAAGCAAATTTGTTTTGTGGATTTTTACGAACAGTAAAAATAGACCTCACCTTTCAGAAAGCAATGGCAAATGGGAAAGAGTGTATAAGCGGTGGCTAGAAAATTAGCGGCTCGTTTACTGTGTTTGATGGTGATGTCATGTAAAGGATATGCCCACGATTTTCATTTTCAAGATCTATTTTACCAGAAATAGTTATGTCTATTAGGAAAAACTTTGCCAGGAAAAATTCAAGTATAACAAATCAACAAAACTAGCATTCCATTTTGTGTAAGACTGTATATAATCTTATCTATTTCTGTTGGTGTTTTATTTATACTTTGTGCGAAGAAGCGGCTGTGTGTTGTCATTTTTATGTTGAACTGTACATTATATCTTCTACCCCTTAGGTCACTGATAACATGATTAGTTATGAATGTTCCAAGTGTCATGATATCTGCATTCATCTATGAATGTGCTATTGTTAATACTACTCTCCAGCTTATCAAATACTTGTATTTGACATTGCCATTGTGTGTGTTTCTGCCTGTTATGTTCTGAACAAAACGTGCAGTGGGTGACAGCCAGTTTTTGTCTTTGTTATTTATTGTTTCATGTCTTGTCTGAGCTGGAATTTGATCTGAATTTGCATAATGTCATTGCATTCATTTTTTTGTCAAATATAGTAAACCAACAAAGAACTGGTGTCATTAGTCGCCACATGGCCATTGAGTAATTTGTCTCTGTCTATTTCTCTCCGCCAATAATGGCTGACACATTTCATTTCTGAGGACATCTTTTTTGAGTTTGTTGTCTAGACAACTGCAGTCCCCTGCTGACAAGATCTATCTTCTTGGGTTTGTCTGGAGTCTTCCTACTCTAGATGACTTCAGCCTTCTGTTGCTGGGCTCACCAACCCAGGCTTTTATGCATGGTGTGCTCCTGGACACTGTAGTTTAATCCCATATACTTAAGGGAAAGTGTCAAAGAAGTAGATGACATGACAAGAAAAAGGGTGTTCTCCTCAAGAGAGAGAGAGGATTATTGCTATTTGTTCCATAGCTGGGGGATGGGTTGGTTGCAGCCAGAGAATTTACAACTCGCTGATGGGTTCTGTGCTGTCACCTTATGAGGCCCCTTCCTACTCCCTGCCCTTTGGTCTGGCCTTTCACCTTCAGTCTGTTCAGATTGGTTAGACCTGCCAGGAGTTAGACTCCCGCTGACCTAGCCTGAAGGATCATAAAGACACACAAATAAGGTAGGCAAATGTAGAGGGAGTCACCACATGCTGAGAGACATACTGAGGAGGATATCGGAGCCATGACTAATTGTTCAATGTGCAGTGATGATGTGGACTAACTGAGACAACTAGAGATATCGGATCAATGGTTAATTTGTTCGAGTGCAGATGATGATTTGATGACTAGACTGAGAGACATACTGAGGAGGATATCGGATCACTTATGGACTAATTTGTTCGATGTGCAGTGATGATGATTTGACGACTAGACTGAGAGACATATTGATGAGGATATCGGATCACTTATGGACTAATTTGTTCGATGTGCAGTGATGATGATTTGACGACTAGACTGAGAGACATACTGAGGAGAATATCGGATCACTTATGGACTAATTTGTTCGATGTGCAGTGATGATGATTTGATGACTAGACTGAGAGACATACTAAGGAGGATATCGGATCACTTATGGATTAATTTGTTCGATGTGCAGTGATGATGATTTGATGACTAGACTGAGAGACATACTGAGGAGGATATCGGAGCACTTATGGACTAATTTGTTCGATGTGCAGTGATGATGATTTGACGACTAGACTGAGAGACATACTGAGGAGGATATCGGAGCACTTATGGACTAATTTGTTCGATGTGCAGTGATGATGATCCAGCAACTAAACTAAACATTCAACTTTTTTCATTAATTTTCTTTTCGGGTCACAATTTAAACTTCAAAACAAAGTGTCTCAATTGATAATTACTTTTTGCTTGAAGAAATTATTGACAGAGCATGAAACAGTAAAATGAACAAGTTTTCTATAAACATTTATGAAATTTAATTATTATTTTTTTTTATAAAATTCATTTTGTGGTGACTTTTATTGAGCATATATTACAAAATTGTGGTCATTCATTGCATTCTTAATGTTCTGAACATTGATTTTTAACAACAGATTGTTTTTGTTCTGCTTTGATCATGTTTGGTTTTATCTGAGTGTTTTTGTCTTGAATAAAATAAACAGCTGGTCATCCCAAAAACTGTCTTCTTCAAAACTTATTGATAAATTTTCATATCCCACATGTGTGGTTGTGTGTTTTGTGTGGATGTCCATGTTATATATTATTATAATCATACTTTGTCATGTTCACAGGAACATAATTTCCAGAGACAACAAATTTCCATTCAATTCAATTTTGTGCCTTTTTACTGTAGCATCCCAATCTTCATGAACAATTTGGTTTATTTCTGCCTCTGTAGCTGTTTGCATTTGTTTTACAGTGTGGGATTGCTGTCTCAGCTACCTGCCCCTCTTACTTGCCTTTTACAACACACAGGAGATAGTGGTTCTCTCTCACTACCCCAGAAACTACATGGGAGTGTATTATTGGTTACTAAACTGACGTTGCAGCACTCCAGACAGACCCATAGGTGCTCAGTTTCCGCCAACAGATGTCTAAGGATATGCACACTGATAGTTCCTGTGGCTCGCTGGTTAAACAAACTTATCTCTCTGCCCCACAAGCATCCAGATCTAATTTTACAAGTGTAATTAACAATTTCTTAACTCTTTCCATCCACAATTTTGTAACAGTTAATTCAAGGGAGGTAAAAAGTCAGGTAAAAAAATAAACAAAATCAGAACTACTCATCTATAAATAAACATATATATATATATTTTATTATATAGTAATTTGAAGAAAACTGGACAACCTATTAGAATAACAAATTTAAAAAAGTAGTAGAAGTAAAAGTAGTAGAAGTAAAAGTAGTAGAAGTAAAACTAGAAAGACTTCTTATAAGGGAAGCAACTCAAATGGCGCAGTGTACTGTGAAAAACATGGAAAGAGTTAAATTGCTGGATTGACTCAGCATCAATTTTAGTGTTCTCATCCAACAGTAGATCATCAAGAGAACAAATACAACCCCAATTATTTATCGTAAACTCCCTGACAACCAATGCTTTCGATGCAAGCCTGTCCACTCTCTTGTTGTCGCAAACATCCAAATGCCCAGGACAGTGATCCACTAGAGTCTCTGGAGGTTAAAAATCTCTATAATAATAATAATTAAGCCCATAACCCGTTAGGGTCGTAGGGTGTCACTGTGGAGACATCAGCACAAAAGCATGCCATGAATCTCTGTCTTCAACTCCTCGAGCGGTGTGGAGAAACTATGCCCCGACCAGATCTTGATGTTGTCAAACCAGGATTTTCTCTGCCCTCCTTTCCTTCTTCCACCCTCAACTTTTCAATCTCTATAGACGACATCCACTCATACCGCAACCTGCCATTCTTGTTCTTCCAAAGTATCAAGTGAGAGTCAAAAACAACGTCCCCACTAAACGGAGTCCCAGAAAGCCACAGGAAGGCAGCAGTAACTGCCTAAAATTCCATCCTCATGCTTTCAACACACAAAAATATTGAGCAGCAGAAAGTATGTATGGGTTGACAGTACTACAAAGCAACAAGAAAAACCAAAATTTTAAAGCATTGGTTATTGGTTACTAAACTGACGTCATTGCACTCTGGGCAGACCCATAGGTGCTCAGTCTTCCCCTCCCGATATAGAAGAGTATGCATACTGATGGTTCCCGTGGCTCGCTGATTAAACCTATTGTATGCATATTTTCTTGTCTGATCTGCTGGAGGACCAGTCAACGGTGCACGAACCCCGTAACACCAGCTGGAGGACCAAACAACGGTGCAGGAACCCTGTAACACCGGCTGGAGTTCATTACAAATAATACAAATTAGACAACAATGTAAACCTGGAAACAAAGAACATACAATAACTGACCCAAGATTGAAAGAACATACAATAACTGTCACAAGATTGAAAGAACATACAATAACTGACACAAGATTGAAAGAACATACAATAACTGACCCAAGATTGAAAGAACATACAATAACTGTCACAAGATTGAAAGAACATACAATAACTGTCACAAGATTGAAAGAACATACAATAACTGTCACAAGATTGAAAGAACATACAATAACTGTCACAAGATTGAAAGAACATACAATAACTGACACAAGATTGAAAGAACATACAATAACTGACCCAAGATTGAAAGAACATACAATAACTGTCACAAGATTGAAAGAACATACAATAACTGACACAAGATTGAAAGAACATACAATAACTGTCACAAGATTGAAAGAACATACAATAACTGTCACAAGATTGAAAGAACATACAATAACTGTCACAAGATTGAAAGAACATACAATAACTGTCACAAGATTGAAAGAACATACAATAACTGTCACAAGATTGAAAGAACATACAATAACTGTCACAAGATTGAAAGAACATACAATAACTGACACAAGATTGACATTTAAAAAAAAGTGACCAAGTTTATTAACAATTTTATCAAGTATCAGGCAAGGTACTCTAAACTTGCTCTTGCTTTTTCCATTTCGTGCAGGAATGAATAAAACTGAGGCAATGTCAGCTCTGAAATATAACAGATGGAAGAAAATATAATATACAACTTCAGAACAAAACATTTTTTTTTTAACGCAGAAAATTGTCAATGATTTATAAATATTTAATGTATACCTACTAAGTATGCACTTTGTGAGAGCTGCATTTGCATAGTGGTTAGCGCACTTGCTTTATATGTGGGTGGTCTGGGTTCAAAACCACAGAAGTTGAATTTTTTTTCAAAACTGTAACAGCTCTGAAGTCGATTCAGCCTCAATTTTATTATTTGAGCCGTTCTCCTGCTCTTTCTCTCTTCTCATCCTTATCTTTCTTTATACTCTCTCTCTCTCGATCCCCATCTTTCTTTATACTTCTCTCTCTCTCTCTCTCTGATCCCCATCTTTCTTACTCTCTCTCTCTCTCTCGATCCCCATCTTTCTTTATACTCTCTCTCTCTCGCGATCCCCATCTTTCTTTATATACACATCGCCCAAGTGGTTACCGGGCCCATATTTAGGTGTAAAGAATAGAACCACTGTTACCTGCCATGCATGTCATAAGAGGCGACTAAGGAGGTTTGGCTGAAATCGGATGCACATGTCCTAAACGTGTAGAAGTCTATGCGTTTAGGGGCCTACCAAACCAATGTGCAACGATACATGTTCTTGGCAAAGATCAAACATATCACAAAGAGTGATTAAAATTGGTCGTAAAGAGCGAACGCAAAGAAGAAGGAGGAGTATATACACATGTTTCCTACAACTTGAAGAAGTAAAGCAAGTGCGCTAACCACTATGCAAATGCAGCTCTCACAAAGTGCATACTTAGTAGGTATACATTAAATATTTATAAATCATTGACAATTTTCTGCGTTTAAAAAAAAATGTTTTGTTCTGAAGTTGTATATTATATTTTCTTCCATCTGTTATATTCTTGCGTTCATCAGCTTTGAATCCAGGCATAGTCAGGTGTTGAGTATGGTGCTTCTGACTGATTTTTGCATGAATGCCTCCTTTCTGTATTATCAGTTTCCCTTGCCATACAGGAGTGTCTTCTCCAACTTCAGAGGTATATTTCTTACTCCCATTCATTTTAATTATTGACAATGGAGCACAATTTGCGTAGCTCCTGTGAAAATTCTATTTTATACCAACATCCCTTCAAGATTGTAATTATCTGGTCAAAATATTTGATCACTGGTAGAACCACCATACCAGAGAAGTTGCAAAAGAGGCCCACTAGGGAGTCCTTCAGCCTATAACTGTCCTGCTCGCACATCAGACTGCCAATATTGATTACAGCATTCTCAGCAGTCTGTCAGTTTCTCTTGCCTCTGGGCCACCTTAGACTTGGGGGCCCATTTAACCCATGGTTGGAAGTAGTGTGATGAGTATCAGAACATATACCACCAGTTGACATTTATATACATATCAATACAAGGATCAACAATTTGCAGAATTACATTCATTTTCATTCTGGGAAACGTGGGTGTCAATGGCAATGAGAGATCAGACTGGCTGGCACTGCAACCATATCAGAGTGTCAGCCAATGGATAGAGCTGACATTTTGAACACTCTCAGAGTGTAGCCACAAAGAGGATTTTCATCTAGACTAATCCTCGTCAACTGCTAGATTATAAGACTTTGGATTGAAGATTATAGTGGCCAGAAAAGAACAGCACAACAGGTGTATCAATCAACATTGAAATGGTCACAGTTAGTCGCTGGATGCTCTGTTGGAGATATTGCAAAGGAGATCATAGCACCTATAGACATTCCAGAGTGTAATGAAGACATTCTAAATTGAAACCGAAACCACTAGTCGGTGTGTTCTGCATACCACATATGTGAGACTCCTCATGCTCTAAAATGATTTGCCATCTAGTTCAGGCCATGCGAGTGATCATTATCTCTCTCTCTCTCTTATTAATTTTGAACCAAGCCTTCAATAACATCATTTCAAGTTTTTATATCTTGAGCTATTTTCTGCAGCTTCTTCCAACTCTTCTGTATATTGTTAATCTCTTCCTGCAGCTTCTTCCAACTCTTCTGTATATCATTAATCTTTTCCTGCAGCTTCTTCCAACTCTTCTGTATATCATTAATCTCTTCCTGCAGACCATTATCTATGATGATAGATAAAGACATAAGTCTTACTTGAAATTCAATAATAAACCAGAATAAATGAACTTACAACTCTACCCCAATTTTTTTCACCTTTCAGATTGCTGCTAGAGACAGATAGACAATCAACAGCTGTATTTTTTAAAAAAGGACTAAATATAAATGTGAACAAAACAAACTTAAAAAAAGATGCTAAAGGCCAAGGATTGATTTGATTGTGCCGGGATTTCACTAAATGGCCCAGTCCCTGTCTGTAGAAATGGCCCACCATCTTTCAAGAACACTGCACAAAGAATGAACTTGGTAGCCCCAGCAACACTCCTAGGGATCTTGTACAAAAATACAACCATGAACCGAACAACATGGTCTAGATTAGAACTCGACCTTCGACAAACAAAGCAAATGATTTAGCCTCTTACCTCAGAACTTATGACCAAGTAATCTAAGAGGTGTGCCTGAGTGGATACTGGGGACCAAATTGGGGTGTAAAGAATAGAGCAACTGTTACCTGCCATGCATATAGTAAAAGGCGACTAAGGAGGTAAGCCATGGGGCTAGCTATCCCACCCGTAAACACTAGATGGCTACAGAAACCATAACCAGAGAAATTCATAGCTTGCCTCTCAAGGAAGAAGAAGGACCCCACAAGGAGGAACTCATAAAGCAATCCGGTGAAATACAAAAGGAAATCGGGCTGCTACCTACCTTCTTTCAACCCGGAAGAAACCCCCTAACAGCCTCACAAGACAGACTCTCTGATGGAACCCCCAGGGCAATAGAGGTAGGGAAGACCCAGGAACACCTGGAGACGGGAGTTGGAGACGGGAGTTGGAGACGGGAGTTGGAGATGGGAGTTGGAGATGGGAGTTGGGGATGGAAGTTGGAGATGGGAGTTGGAGATGGGAGTTGAGATGGAAGTTGGAGAGAATGCAAGAAAATGTGAAGAGGTGGAGATCTCAAAAGATGGCCTTGGATAGGCGGGCTTGGAAGGCCTTGGTTGCGGTTCCCTAGGGGGCGAAGGGTGAAGAAGACGGATCTAAGAGGTACACAATTTTACATATTTTGACGGTAATGTTAGTAAAGATGGAAGAACACACTTAGATATCTAGTTTAGTGGTAGTAGCTAGTAATAACTCTGAAAGCCACTTACCAAGGAAGACATTTTTTGTTCCATTTCCAGTGTTGATCACAAGCTTCAGCTGGAAAAGATGTTTACAAAATATGTTTAAAATAGCGGCAAGTATAATAGCACAATCACCTTCTTATCTCACTACACATGTTCTTTATTGCACTGTTGGAAAAGTCATTATTTTCTACCTTAGATCAAATCTACATCGCATGCAACCAAAGATTGCCACACAATGTCAACTGTGTGAATGCTCCCTACATCGCATGCAACCAAAGATTGCCACACAATGTCAACTGTGTGAATGCTCCCTACATCGCATGCAACCAAAGATTGCCACACAATGTCAACTGTGTGAATGCTCCCTACATCGCATGCAACCAAAGATTGCCACACAATGTCAACTGTGTGAATGCTCCCTACATCGCATGCAACCAAAGATTGCCACACAATGTCAACTGTGTGAATGCTCCTTACATCACATGCAACCAAAGATTGCCACACATTGTCAACTGTGTGAATGCTCCTTACATCACATGCAACCAAAGATTGCCACACAATGTCAACTGTGTGAATGCTCCTTACATCACATGCAACCAAAGATTGCCACACATTGTCAACTGTGTGAATGCTCCTTACATCACATGCAACCAAAGATTGCCACACAATGTCAACTGTATGAATGCTCCTTACATCACATGCAACCAAAGATTGCCACACATTGTCAACTGTGTGAATGCTCCCTACATCGCATGCAACCAAAGATTGCCACACAATGTCAACTGTGTGACTATTCACCAGAAACTGTTGAACACCATCTGTTCAAGTGCCCTGCACTCAGTGACCTACGACACCTGTGTGTTGCTGGGGCCCACAGGGGAGCAAAGAATACTTTGGGAGCATTTGACCTACAAGGCATGTTGTAAGAGGCGACTGGATGTAGGAACTAGGTAAGCTTTCTTAATAAATAAAAAGCATTGCAGAAATTGGATGTGCTGGCTTACTTGTAGGCGCATAACTGCACAACGTACAATCGCTATTAGGCTCAGATCACATACAAATCAAAAGAGTGGTTAACAAGTGGTCGATATGGAGCATTCGAGGAAGAAGAAGTGACCTATGAAACAAGTACATACCCAGATATCTAGAATTTGAAAACCCTCTCTATGATAACACACAACAACTCAGACAGACATGTAAATTCACTGCCATGACCTCTAGTTGAAGGGCAAACGCTCAGATGACTGATGGGTCAGAAAACTAACCTAATTGCACTGTTGTGTTTTTTCTATCAATTAGCTAGACATGGCAAGGAGTACATGAGTACGTAATGGATAGTATGTCGCGTAGTATGTCGTATGTAGTGAGAGGCAATCACATTTTTGTTAATGGCTTGGATCCTATTTGGTTTCCCCATTTCTATTCAACTTGTATATTGCCGCCATAGTCTGTTTGTGAACAGCAGCGCTACCCCTGGACAACAGCTTTAGCCATTGTCTAAACTGAGCTAAGCAAAATAAAAAAGGGAATTACCTTTTTCCTTTTGTGAAATAGAATGTTATACAGCTGCTGGTAAAGGCAATGGAAGATCAACTTGTTTGACAATGGCTTCAAAGGTAAGAGTTGGTCCAGCTTGGTAACAGCCAAAAGCACACACCAGGGAGCCATGACCATTTCAGAAAGTAGCTGCAAACTGGCAAATATTCTTTTTCTTCAGCCTTTGCCCTAGGGAGGCATAGGTCCACAATCAAGGTCTTCCAAGCTCTCCTATCCAAGGTCATCTTTTCCAGATCTCTCCACTCTCTCCCCATTTTTTTGGGCATTCTGTCTCCAACTCCCGTTTCCAGGTGTTCTTGGATCTTCCCTTACCTCTATTAACCGTGAGTTCCATCTGAGGACCTGTCTGGTGATGCTGTCTAGGGGTCTCCTTAGTGTGTATCCTATCCATCATCACCTTCTGTCCCTTATTTTTTGTTTCACTTGGCACTGTCCCGCTCTATCCCACAGTTTCCTGTTTGTGGTGACCACATTGGGACTTGTATACATTTAGATAAATCTTCTGTTTCCGAAATGCTGAGGTTTTCACAACTGAGGATTATTAGGCCTCAGATCAACCGACCATAGCAATTAGGAAGAAAACAACACCTTCCATCTTGAACCGGAACCAAACTCAATAAACAATGACACTCATAAATGAAAAAAAAACTCAAAAGCCTGATGATGAGATCACCAATACATGTAGATCTGTATAGACATGTTGTTTGTTGTACTGTTCTTACTACAAGACAACAGTTTTCTTGATTGATGCATGTCTTGTTGTCTGGTTCTGACCACAAGTCTGTGTTGGATATAAATTTGTCTATCTGATACAATGTGTGTTGTTATTAGTTACTAAACAAATGTCCTAGCACTCCAGGCAGACCCATTGAGGCTTAGTCTCCACTAACATATGCCAAAGGGTATGCATACTGATGGTTCCTGTGGCTCACCGCTTAAAAACACTCCTCACTCTGTCCCTCATGCATCCAATTCTACTTGTATAGCACATAATTCCAAACTCTTTAAATCGCTTGATAGATTCAACATCCATTTTAGTGTTCACATCTAACAGGTGGTCGTCAAGATACCAAAGAACATCACTCTTATCCCTTCTCAAATCCCAGATCACCAAGTCTGTTGATGCAAGACTCTCCGCTCTCTAATTGCCGCAACCCCTCATTACCGCAAGCACCCACATGCCCAGGACAGTAGATCCATGTAAGCCTCTAGAAGTTGGAAGTCTCTATAGACCACATCCACACATGGTGCAACCTGTCATTTTGTATGAGATGACGACACTTGTTCAAAAAAGTCTGTCGCTTGAACATAATGTTCTCAATCACAAAAATTACAACTTGTACTTTTCTACAGAAGAATCAAACTTTATTTGATGAATCAGTCTAGGTTGAATAGAACTCAAATTGAATGGTCACACCAAACACTCAAATATTTTCTCAGAAACTCAATTGAGTATGGTCAGGATGATGAAAACAGGCTGGACTCTGATACAATAGTTGAAGTTGCTGAGGAGGTCTAAGCTGACACAAATCAGTTTTATTTTTGTGCCAGGGCGTGAAGGTGTAAGGGGAAATGAACGCACCAATTGGCTTGCAGATGCTGTAAAATTCGGGCGAGCAATGGACCAGGCTGATATTCTAAATTCCTAAGGGAAAGAGGATGTATAAATGATTAAAGTAATAGTGGTGAATCTACAACCCTAACCAATCTGCAAGAATACGAAGTCAAATGTGATGTAGCCAGACAAGAGCACTGTACTGGTAGTCAATGAAGAATAGTAAACCAACAAGGATTCGATGTCGTTAGTCGTCACACGCTGAGAGACATACTCTGGAGGAAATCTGAGCACAAATGTACTAATTAGTTTGATGTGCAGGGATGATGACTGGGCGACTAAATTAAACGTTTAAATATGTACTAAAAACACAAACAAATTGAAAGGAACAATACCTGAAGAAATGTGTTTCCAACCTTGTCTAACTCACTGCTTGATGCTGTCACTGAAAGAGAAAAGCTAAAAAAATGAACTTTGATATGATGCTATCGTACATTTACTTTTAATTAATAATTAAAACATAAAACATTAATTTTAATTACAACAATCAACCTACACTAAAATTTACGTTGAATAAATCCAGCGATTTAAGGAGTTTGGAATTACACGTTGTACAAGTAAAGATGGATGCTTGATGGGCAGAGAGAGGAGTGTGTTTAACCAGCGAACCACAGGAACCATCAGTATGTATACCTTTTGATATGTGTTGGGAGAGACTAAGAACCTATGGTTCTGCTCAGTGTGATGTGATGACAGTTCAGTAACAAATAACCAATAACAACTTTTTTTAAAAAACTTAAAACATAAAACTAAGATTTCTTCAAACAGAAAATTTAAATTTCATAACAACTGTTTTTAAATTTATTTTAAATATATGAAAACCAAGCTACATTCTTCAGTTAATGTTCCTGTTTTTGATTACAGATCAATATGCATCTGTATGTTATCCCTGGTCTTGGAATAAAAGAAGAAAAAAAAGTTACTTAACTGATTGGCTCCCATAAGCTGCTGGGAGCGCCACTGTGTATTTGTTTTAGATCTATCTTAAAGAAAATTGATTTACCTACAAAATGGTATATTACTCATAATATATCTGTTAATCCTACCAAACCAATGTGCAACGTATACACGTTCTTAGCAAAGATCAAACATATCACAAAGAGTGATTAAAATTGGTCGAAAGAACGAACGCAAAGAAGAAGAAGATATATGTTAATAATTAAGACAACTGCATCTAAATTTGTATGAACACCTGCAATGGGAAAATAGAACATAAATTGAATTCAGCCACAACCTGTTTTTCAATTCAGTAGCAAATCAGTTAAGAACTAAATCTGTCAATCTACATACAGATATCCCTATGTTTTTGGATTCTTCAATTACTTCATAGATATTTGTTTGCTATTTCATTTCAAGGTCCCTGTTTCTGGTGTCGGAATAGTCATCAGTCTTCGTTGCATTGGAAGGGTGACACATACAGCATAGAAAAATAAATGTTCACTCACTTCAATCTTGTGCCTTTCTTTCTACCTCAAACCTAGGCTTTGAGCTCTGCAACAAAAATAGTCTCCTCACGGGCTCGCCTCCATTTTTGCTTTCCTGTAATGTCCACTACAATGCATTCTTGGCAACATTTATTTTTAATCGTGAGAACATGGCCAATCCATCATCAATTTTGTGTTTCTTTGTTATTGATGTCTTCCAGATCAGTTAATTCTTGAAGTCTGATATTGGTCAAAATATTAACTCTTTCCACGCTTTTCGCCACACACTGCGCCGAGCGAATTCTGTTGAATGCCATTCGCAGTACACTGAGCCATTAGTGTTGCTTCCCTTATAAGTCTTTCTAGCTTCACTTCTACTACTTTTTAATCTTGTTATTCTAATAGGTTGTATAGTTTTCTTCAAATTACTATATAATAAGGTATATATATATATATATATATATATATATATATATATATATATATATATATATGTTATGTGATCAACATCATGGCACATTGGGCATTCCCATTCGTGCTCCGTCCTCTCCTGCAGCAGCCATCCCAAAGTCCAAAGGCGGACAGCGGTTATGACGAACTCAATCTGCCGTATGCAGTTATATTGCGGGTGCAGAAAGCTGGATTTTGTCGTGATTGATGTTCCCTTCGACAAGAAATGCAATTCAAGTGATGAACAATTTTGTGTTGCTACATTAGCGATGGCCATATGCATTTTATGCGGTGCAAGTTGCTTTTTGTGGCGGTATTCGGATGTTTCATTCTGGAATTAGTTCACACAGGAAACATTTCACAGTTGTTAGCATTTCGTGTGATTTTCATTGGCACAGGAAAGGAGCAATTATGGGGTGACCTGTTGCAGTGAAGTTGGAACCGTACTTATGAACTATGAACTTAAACCCGCTTGAGTTGGGGCAATGTCTTAAAATGTGATTTCCGAGTGATGTCCACCCATTCCACGTGCAGACTTCCAGATTCAATCATTTGAAACTTATTCATCATGTCTGATATGAGAATCGTATGGGTTACCTGTTGCTCGGCCATCCATGACAGAGCCCTGGAGGCAGCAGTGATATTCATAGTCATGCTCGATGTCTTTGTCTCGAAAGCGCCACAGTCCTCATGCAGTGTGCTACCGTTTTGTTGTGCTGAATAGGCCCACGATGATTGGGTTCCGTGTCAGACTGCGCCATCGGTGTAGATAATGATATCACCTGGATGGGGGTACTGATCCACAAGTGCAAGAATCTACACATAGACGACGTCCATTCTCTACAGCAGCGTCCAAGTGTACTGACAACCCTGGTGTAATCAATCATATCCTCTGGGATAGACATCCATTCTTCCCCATGCCTAATCTCGTCTAGAGTACAGACCTGTTTAATAACATATATGTTTATATATTGACGAGTAGTTATGATATTTTGGGAATTTTTTTTTGCCTGCCTAGAATTAACTGTTAAAAAATAGAGGAAATAAGTTAGCGATTCATAAAAGAGATAAAGTCGTTTAGAAAAAAAGGAGAAAAAGGTAAATGCATAGAACAAATTTGATCATGCTAATCTGACCTCCAAATTTCCACTCTATGTCCACTAACTGGTTGACCATCAGGGTCTGACCAAGAGCTCCTCGTGACAGGGCGACCAAGTTTGCATCAAAATGATGAGCCACATCTTGTGCCTTGTCTTCTGATAGTCCTAAAATTGTAACCAACATAAAAATGCATGGGTAAAAAGCAATTGTGGAAAAATGTTTAACTACATAAAGTACTAGTAGATTGTTCTTGTTCCAGAATGGCAGATTGTGGTATGAGCGGATGTTTTGTCTATAGAGGTTTCCAATCTTCAGAGACTCTTGTGGATCTACTGTTCTGGAAATGCAAGTGTTCCCAACAAGATAGTGGACAGGCTTGCATCAAAAGCATCAATTGTTGGGAAGTTTAGATGGATAAGGGGGATGCCTCTTGGTGACCTACTGTTGGAAGACGAAACTAAATTTATGTTGAATCAACCCAGAGATTTGAAAAGTTTGGAATTACAAGCTGTACAAGTAGAGCTGGATGCTTGATGGGCAGAGAGAGGAGTGTGTTTAACCAGCGAACCACAGGAACCATCAGTACATATACCCTTCGACATCTGTTGGGGGAGACTGAGCACCTATTGGTCTGTCTGCTGTGATGTCAGTTCAATAACCAATAAGATTGTTCTTGTTGATCTTGAGCACAGCAAAACAAAGTCATTTACTCTTGAATAGATTGCTCACAAACAGAAACATTTTTCACTTAACATCATTCATGAGAACACAAGTACACTGCGCCCTCATTACGCCCCTACAGGACAGGTGCATCCACATTTCAGCCAAAGTGTATGCATATTATCCAATATGAAGCAAATTTGTATAGACAGGTAATTATAAGATTTTACAAACAGAACAACCCCACTTTAAAGTACCACATCTGAAGTTATACTGTAGCATGGTATGATGCAGTAAGTGATACTACTGTAGCATGGTATGATGCAGTAAGTGACACATAGCCAAACAGGACAAACAAAATGATTGATGTGATTAAAATGAATGATTAATAATATTGAAGACAGAGCTACACCACATTATCTACGCTGAACTGGTTCAGAACTAATTTCTCATGTGTAAAATGTATGCAGTACCACACAATTGCAACTTAGTAGCAATGAAAATCTTGAACTTTTCTTGATTCATGAACGAAGTACATTTAATGAGTAAACATGTGACATGAACAAGATGAGGGTCTTACGTCACCATGAACTTTTACAGCAAAGTTCTAGGACATCAGAAAACAGTATTTGTGTGATAACTAATATCCACAACTAATATTCACACAAGAGAAGGGTGAGCTTGACAAACATATAGTACATATAGGCGCTGATGGCAATGAGAGAGCAGACAGGCTGGTTGGCTCTGTCACCATATCAGGGGGTCAGCCAATGGATAGAACAACATTTTGAACGTTCTCATGAGTGTGGCACAAGCGGATTTTCATTTAAACCAAACCCCATCAACTGCTAGATTGCAAGAGCATGGATTGAAGATTGGAGTAGCCAGAAAAGAACAGCATAACAGGTATATGAGTAGGCTCATCAATCAACATTGAACTGGTGCAGTTAGTCGCTGGACGCTGTTTAAGATATTGCGAAGGTGATCGGAGCACCAATGGACATGTCTGGAGTGCAATGAAGATATTCCAAACTTAACCTGAAACTGATAGTGCAAATTTCAGTGTAAACAAACAAGAAAATATACAAACATGGTGAACAAAGAAAGTGATATAATATTTAATTCTTCTTCTTTTCGAATGCTCCATATCAACCACTAGTTAACCACTTTTGTGATTTGTATGTGATCTGAGTCTAGGAGTGATTGTGCGTTGTGCCAGTTATGTGCCTACAAGTAGACCAGCACATCTGATTTATGCGACACTTTATTTACTAGCATAGTTTCCCTAGGTAATACATCAGTCACCTCTTACGACATGTCTTGTTGGTTGTAGTGGTACTATTATTTGCTTCCCTTGCGGGCACTGACACCAAATGGGCGATATTGAATTCAATAACAATGGTCAAGATAAGAAAAGTCACATGGGCATACCAACAAAAACAAAAGAAATGACTACCAGTAGTAATTCAGCTTATAATAATAAAATAATAATAATAACCCTTTAGCTGCTACGGACGATATATACGTTCTGCCATTCACTTCTAAAGACGCATTAACACATCTGTTATTATCTCTCCACTGTGGGCTAAAGATGTGTTAACACATTATACATTGCTACTGTTACTGCTAAAGGCGTACATTCACGTTTGTGACCTAGAAACAAAGAGTAGCTATTTTTAGCTCAGCCTTCAGAAAGTATATAGCAGCGAAAGGGATAATAAAGCACATAACCCGTTAGGATCGTAGGTGTCACTGTGGAGATAGCAGCACAAAAAGCATGCCATGAGTCTCTGTCTTCAACTCCTCGAGCAAGTGTGGAGAAACTCTGTCCTGGTCAGCTCTTGATGTTGTCAAACCAGGATTTTCTCTGCCCTCCTTTCCTTCTTCCACCCTCAACTGTTCCCTGTAGGATAATCTTGGAGAGTGAGTGGAAATTCAGCTTACCTAATGCTTGTAAATCCTGCTGCAGTTGAGATGAGTTCAAACTCTTTTTAAGTGCAGCTGTCAGCAAGAAAAAACAGACAATGTAGTAAATCAATTTTTAAAAAATTTAAAGTTGACGCAAAAGTACAATGTACAAACTAACAGTAATTACTATCTGTTATCTCTCGGGTCTGTTATTGTGTGTGTGGTCGAATGTAAATTGTGTCACTCTGTTGACATGTGTGTACAGACTAACAATAATTACTATCCCTTATCTCTGCGGTCTCTGTTGTTGTGTGTTCTTCTTCTTCTTCAGCGATCTCTGGTCATGCGCTTAATTTACTGTGGACCACAACTGGGCAGACAGCTTCAGGTCTGTCAGGTTTCCCCAAAGCTTAGTTTTCAGGTCGACTGGGTGTGGCCACATGTTGCTTCTCAGCTCACACAGAAGAGGACAGTCTTGCAGGATATGCTCTGGTGTCTGTTCTGCCTGCTGACACTGGCAGAGAGCTGTTTGACATATTCCTAGTCTGTATAAGTGTTTGTTGAGTCTGCAGTGTCCGTGCGTAGTCGAAATATAATGACCTGGTCTGTTCTGCTTAGGTCTTTGAGGAGTCTTTTCCATAATCATATCCAGTGTTTGTCTTCCAGTCTACTGCAGATTTTCTCTGTATGAGGGTTTTGACCTCTTGAAAAGACAAGGGTTGGTAAATTTGCTCTTTGGCACTGCCCTCCTTAGCTAAGACATCAGCACTCTCATTGCCTGCAATGCCACAGTGAGATGGAATCCACTGCAAGTGAATTTCTGCCTTTTCTGAAAGCTGAGCAAGTTCTCTTTGTAGTTTTGTACTGTGCTGTCAGTGGATTTAGCCTCCAGGGCTTGTATAGCTGACAATGAGTCTGTAAGAAATACCATCTTGCTTGCAGCTGCTTGCAGCTTATTCATGTGCTGTGCTGCCATCAGAAGGGCTATGAGTTCTGCTTTGTAGTTGGAACATATTCTTCCAGTAGGAGCCGCTAGAGACACAGTGGTAGCATCTGGGTGCCTAATGTACACTCCTGCTCCACCATTCATGGTTGCCTCCATTGCCGATCCATCTGTGTAAATTCTTATCCAGCTGTCTTCTGGAAACATGTAATGGAGATGTTCCATTGTAATTGCTTTTTCACTAGATTAGGCTCGGCATCTTTGCTTAATAATTTAGGGATGGAGGTTGAGAAGTTTAGTGGTACTGAGTCTGGTTCCCAGTGATCAAAAGCAATTCTTCAGGTATGGAATTATGATTTAGTAGTTGTAAGTATGACTTTCCTATTTCTTTGCTTTGTGGTTTAGACTTGTGCGCTTTAGTCTGTTCTTTGTTCTAGCCGCCATTTTTTCATGCAGTGGATGGTGAGGCATTCTTTTGATCCTTTCAGTCTGTAGAATCACTTTTCTCCTTCTTCTGTCTTCCAAGGGCTGGATGTTGGCTGCCTTTTCCATTTCTACAATTGGTGTAGATTTCATGGCTCCCAAAATAGTACGCAGACACCTGTTTTGTGTTTTTCCAGTATCGATTTGTTTGAATGGGCTGCTGATATCCATGTCGATGATGCATATTTCAGGGTCGGTCTAACTGCACCAGTGTACACCTGACTCAGGATTCGAATATCAGCTCCCCAGGTAGTTCCAGCCAGCTTCCGCATCACACTTTGTTTCCTCATAGCCTTTCTGTTTGTTTCCATTATGTGATGTTTCCATGTCAGACGACTGTCAAGCTTAACTCCCAAAAGGTTGGAGTATGGGAACGGGAACGATATCATCGTTAAATTTCAGTCTGAAGTGTTCTTCCTTTGTTGACAATGAGAAAAGCGTTGCTATAGTTTTGCTCCCGTTTATTTCTAGACCCCATTTACTTGCCCACATTATGACGCTGTTCAGGCTGGCCTGGAGTTTAAAGATGGCAGGACCCAGAAACTCGGAGGTGTACCACACAGCTAGATCATCAGCATGGAGAGAGTGTGATACATGTCTGGGCAGAGTTTGTGGCAGATCATTAATATATACCAGGAAAAGCAATGGGGACAGTACGCTTCCCTGTGGGACTCCTGCTCTTAATTTGAATCTGGGACTGTGCACTCCATCCAATTTTACAGATGCTTGTCTATGGGTAAGAAAGTCTTTTATCCAATAGTACATTCTACCCGTATTCCACTGCGTAAGAGCTTGAGTAGCAAACCATCTTTCCAGACTTTGTCGAAGGCCTTAGACATGTCGAAGAACACTGTGAGGGTTTTCTTCTTTTCTTGGAAGCCATTTTCTATGTCCTGTGCGAGGTATGCAACTTGGTCATCAGTGCTTCTATGCTGCCTGTAGCCTGTCTGGGCTGGATCCAGTTTATGGTTGGATTCTAAAACCACTGGAGTCTAGTGGTTATCACTCTCTTCAGCAGTTTTGCAGTGCAACTTAGCAAACTTATAGGTCTGTAGCTCTGTGGATCCTTTTTGTCTTTTCCACTTTTGAAAATTGGGTGGATTGTGGCATTTTCCAGATGTCTGGGACTCTTCCCTGTCTCCAACTATTGTTAAAAATCTGGAGTAGAAGACTCTGTGCAATTGGGCCTATTTGTTTGAGCATGTCGTTTGATACTCCATCTGGTCCCGGGGCCTTTTACGATTGAGCTTTTTCAGTGCTCTCTGCAGCTCAGTCAGTGTGATGTCTACCTCCATACAGGGTTCACTTGTTGCTTTTTGAATGTAGCATTTATCTCACTTCTGACTTCTTTCCCTTGCTCTTGACTTATTGAGCATGAGCTTTCTTGCTTGTAACACTGGGCCATCAGGGTGGCTGCTCGCTTTCCTGTGAGAAGTTGTTCTCCTTGCTGGAGAACTGTTTTCCTCTAGATGGGTTGTCATCGTTCAGGGCTTTTGTAAGTCTCCACAACTTTGAGTATCTTTTTCCATGTTCAAAGATGCTGTTTTTTCTTTCCAGGATTTTCTACACTGCTGGTTTCTTTCTCTAACATAAAGGGCCCTTGCTCTATTGTGTTGCATTACATTTTGGTCCGTTGGTGCTAGTTCCATTGTATTTCTGGCACTGCAAAGCGAGCTATGGAGAACTTCCATCTCTGGTGTCCAATATGGCTTGTAGTTTTTCTCCTCCCTCTGGGTATAGCCTTTTTGCAGCATCTAAAATGGCTTTATTGAATGAACGTGCATCTCTGTCCACTTTTCCTGATTGATTAATTTCTTTACAGTACTTGTCTGCTAGTTCTTGGAATAGCTTCCAGTCTGCCTTTTGTTGTGTGTTCAAATGTAGATTGTGTAACTCGGTTCACATGTGCATTTCGCTGTGTGGTGCAGGGGTCCGCAAGGAAGCAAAGAATAGTACCACTGCACACTGCGACCTACAATGCATGCCATAAGAGGTGACTGATGTAGGCCCTAGGGATGCTACACTAATCTTCTTCTTCTTCTTTGTGTTCATTCTTTACGACCAATTTTAATCACTCTTTGTGATATGTTTGATCTTTGCCAAGAACGTGTATACGTTGCACATTGGTTTAGTAGGCCCCTAAACGCATAGACTTCTACACGTTTAGGACATGTGCATCCGATTTCAGTCAAACCTCCTTAGTCGTCTCTTACGACATGCGTGGCAGGTAACAGTGGTTCTATTCTTTACACTCCAAATTTGGGTCCCGGTAACCACTCAGGCGGCTACCCTAGTAAATAAAAAGCAGCGCAGAAATCACATATCGGATGTGCTGGCCTACTTGTAGACGCATAACTGGCAGAACGTACAATCACTCTTAGGCACAGATCACATACAAATAACACAGAGTGGCTGACAAGTGGTTGATATGGAGCGTTCAAAGAAGAAGAAAGAAGAAGAACATGTGCATTTTTTCAGAAGATCCTTAGGATTATTGCTGGAGCTACAGAGTTCATGCTTTGTGCAGCGCTCTCAGATGGTGTCATGCCACTTCTGTCAAGAGGGATGGAGCCATATGGAGAAACCCTGTACAGTGAAGTCAAAGTGAAGTCAATTCTTTGCTATTAGAACACATTTTTTTTAAAGATCTCATATCTGTAGAAGTGTAGTTGTTAGTGAACTTGCTTCTTAGGCATGTGGTCCAGGTTCAATTCCACAGTGGGCGTGGAATATTGTTCTGGCTGTAATAGCTCTCAGGTCAACCCAGCCTTAAATGGGTACCAGAAAAAGCAATGGGAAGTAAAGACGGGTGGTATGATGTTGACCACATTATCCATCATGTGCCGGCAGTCAATAAAAAATACGGGCCTAAAACTGTATTGCCCAATATACCTGGAGGTATAAAAAAGTGTTCCTTTACTATTTTTAGTTTGTATATCCGGTCATTGTTCTAACACAGTTGATGCTGATATCATGGCATCATTGTTCGTCTTCGAACGCTCCATATCAACCACTTATTAACCCCTCTATGTGATTTGTATGTGATCTGAGCCTAAGAGCAATTGTATATTGTGCCAGTTATGCACCTGCAAGTAAGCCAGCACAACCGATTTCTGAATTCTTTTATTTACTAGGTAGCTTCCTAGGCCCTACAAAATCTTACGACATGGCTTGTAGGTTGCAGTAATACTATTCTTTGGTTCCTTATGGGCACCGCACATCATTGTTCACACTGCACAGTTTTTCACTCTCTCAATTCCCATCCTAGAACGATGTACATTTTTTTCCATGAATTCTGTTGGGTTTTAGGACTCCGCCCTCCGTACAGCTTCTCACGAAACTCTGTGTTATCGGTCCAGGTTTCGTTTCTCAGGCCTGCTAAGAACTGGCAGTCTTGTAGTATGTGCTCTGCCGTCATGTCCACCTTTTCACATCGGCACAGGTTAGTTGTGCCAATTTTAAATTTGTTAAACATGTGGGCCAAGGTTTGTTATGGCCAGTACGGAGGCTGAATATAACAACTTGTTCACTACGGGATAGACCATGGAACCCATCTATGACGCTGTGTTGAGGATGGTCTTTCGACCACTTTTCTCTATACTGCCAACCGATGGTTGTTTTGGTCTCCTCATCTCGTGGTCGGTCTGCGGCAGTCGCCCTCCTGTCTTTGCTAGCCTGTCTGCTTCGCACAGTTTTTCAAGTTACTCTTATTGATTTCCAGCTGCAAATATTCATTTTTATGTCCTTAACTTAAAAACATGACCTAACTTTTATGGTACATCTCCAATAAGATCAGGAACTGAATCTATCTACATTGAGAAGAAAATGATCATTGAAAAAACCAACCTGATCACTACATGTGGAACACTTCTTCTTCTTGAACGCTGCATATCAACCACTTGTTAACCACTCTGTTGATATGTATGTCTTCTTGACGCTGCATATCAACCACTTGTTAACTACTCGTGTGGTGATATGTATACTTTTTTCTCTTCGAACGCTGCATATCAACTACTTGTTAACTACTCTGTGTGATATGTATGTCTTCTTCGAACGCTGCATATCAACTACTTGTTAACTACTCTGTGTGATATGTATGTCTTCTTGACGCTGCATATCAACCACTTGTTAACTACTCTGTGTGATATGTATGTGATAAGAGCGATTGTATGCTATGCCAGTTATGCGCCTACAAGTTTGCCAGCACATCCGATTTCTGCAATGCTTCTTATTTACTAGGGTAGCTTTCCTAGGTCCTATATTAGTCGCCTCTTACGACATGCCTTGTAGGATGCAGTGGTACTGTTCTTTGCCTCCCTTGTGGGTCCCGATGCCACACGGGCGATGTGGAACACAAACTGACTACTTTTGAAAGTCTAAGATGAGAACTACGCCTCCCCACCCGCTCTTCAAAGAAAGAAGCATTGTTTTAACATCATTCTGTGATGGATAACTCAACATTTTCATAAGAGTGTGTGTACATAGCCACATGTCAACTACTACCTTGTGCCTACAATAGTAGATGATCTGATCTGAGAGCACAAGTAAAGTCATGAGGTTAATGTATAGACAGTTCAGTTTGGGTTAGGAATATCTTTATTGAACTCCAGACATGCCCATAGGTGCTCCAATCTCCTTCGTAATATCTCCAACAATGTCCAGCAACTAACTGTACCAGTTTGATGTTGATTTATGAGCCTACTCAAATACATGTTGTGCTGTTATTTTCCGGCCACTCCAATCTTTAATTCAAACTCTTGCAATCTCTAACAGTTGATGTGGGTTGGTTTCAATGAAAATCCTCTTTGCAGCCACACTCTATGAGGGCATTCAGAATGTCTTCTCTCTTATTGCCATCGACACCCATGTGCCCCAGAATGAAGATAAATATAATTCTGCAAATTGTTGACTCGTGTAGTGATTCAATCCACAGTCTGCGCACATAATCAGCATCCACCTTTTGAATCATACTCAATGAATCACTCAGAATGCACGCATGAGTGTAGTTTTGTGACTCCAGCCATAACAGTGTCTTAGTCACCACCAGAACTTAAACTGGCATGCTACTTGTTGTCATACATAATGCACCACTGGCTGCCTTGATCTTTCTGCAGTTTGAGCTTGCAGAGAAGACCCATGTGGACTTTTCATGGCGAATTACATCTTGGTAAAAGATTGATTTCATTGCACCAGGTTTTCCCATATGGCTCTGTACCTGTCAGAAGAGATGGATGTCATCCGTCAACAGTGTTGCACAAATCAAAAACTCCATTGTGCCATCAACTTCTTCTTCTTCAAACATTTCATATCAACCACTTGTTAAACTACGCTTTGTGATTTGTATGTGATCCGAGCCTAAGACCGATTGTACGTGGTGCCAGTTATACGCCTACTAGTACGCCAGCACATCCGACTTCTGCTAAGTTTTTTATTAAATAGGTAGCTTCCTAGGCCGCTACCTCAGTCACCTCTTACGACATGCCTTGTATGTTGCAGTGTTACTATTCTTTGCTCCCTTTGCGAGCCCAGCTATCTCAACACCTACAGGCTCAAAACTCTCAACCTAACAATTCTCATGACTGATCTCTGACATAAACCTATACAATGATCTCATGACATAAACCTTTACAATGATCTCATGACATAAACCTATACAATGATCAAACACAATATCACAATTCTAGCAATCTCATGCCCACAATCAAACCTATACAATTGCAATCTCATGACATAAACCTTACAATGATCTCATGACATAATACAACTTTACTAATGATCTCATGACATAAACCTATCTACATGATCTCATGACATAAACCTTTACAATGATCTCATGACATAAACCTATACAATGATCAAACACAATATCACAATTCTAGCAATCTCATGACATAAACCTTTACAATGATCAAACACAATATCACAATTCTAGCAATCTCATGACATAAACCTTTACAATGATCTCATGACGATCAAACCTATCACAATGATCTCATGACATAAACCTATACAATGATCAGAATACAATATACAATATCTCTAGCAATCTCATGACATAAACCTATACAATGATCAAACACAATATCACAATTCTAGCAATCTCATGACATAAACCTTTACAATGATCTCATGACATAAACCTATAAATGATCAAACACAATATCACAATTCTACAAACAAAAATAACTTACAATTTGGTAATGAAACCAAACTTTTGAAAACATTTCGCAAAGGATTAACACCAATTCCATTTTCTTGAGCAAAGTCTTCCAACTGTGTCATCAGCCGTGAGCTCTGAACAATTAAAAAAAAAACCTGATATAGCAAAATTGGCATGCAACATTTTGAGGAAAATGATGAAAACTACTATCTTCAAGATTATGATATCGGAACTAAGCAGACACAGGTCAGAGTTTTCCATAATTATATAGGAACTCAGAAGACACATGGACAGATCTCAGTCTGTCATAAGTATATACGGGAACTCAGAAGACACAGGAAGTCAAAACTGGAACTAAATCTTGTGCCTACCAGGCTATGTTAAAAATTCTGGTCAGCCATGTTATTGCTGTTGTCTTACACGCAAGTAACATTGCTGTTGTGTTATATATTATATAACCACTGGATGGAAACAGTAAATGCATTAATCTACATTCTTGTAATGAAAGTTAAGTTTTGTTTAGTTGTCAGATTAACATCACTGCACATCTCCACAGAATGGGTCTCAGAGACTCGGCAGCCTGCACCTGTGGAGCACCAAAGCAGTCCCCAGAGCATATCCTGCAAGACTGCCCTAGTCTGAGTAGTGAGAGATTGGAGATTTGGCCAACAGAAACAACACTACAAGACAAACTATGGGGAACCGGTGAAGATTTCAAGCGTACCACCCTGTTTATGACACATACAGGAGTAGTTGCATAGCAAAAGTTAATTGCAGAAGAAGAAGAACTGCACATCGAATCAATTAATCCCTAAGTTCTCCACTTCATCCTCAAGATGTCTCAAAGCTTGTGACAATTAAAGCCACTAGTTTTATGTTGGTTTACTATTCTTCTTTGATATTTTATACACCACGTTTGATTTCATCTTCTTGCAGTCTAGTGTGGATGTCAAGTTCGATTTCTTCTACAGACATAGCCAGCTGATGGAACATAAGGACAAGGAATCACTGTTCAATGTGTGTGGTTACCATAACTTTAAGAGCTACAAGACCACACTTGCAACTTGTATTATTTCTTTAACATGCTGTTTGAAAGATAGACTGTGATAACAGGTTATACCAAGATAGTGCAGTCTGTACTGATGCTCGATAGTCTGCCCATAAAAGGTGACTCCAGGTAGATCAACCCTGACTATGGAATTATTAGCAGAGCGCTACAAACTACATGTTTCTTTTTCAAATTTCTAGTTTTTCCCATTTTTTGTGATTTTCATTTTCAGTTACACATTTTAACCTGCTGCCTTGCAGGTTGGCTGGGGACAGCCAAAGGCTGATGGAGAGCGAACCCAGTAAAGGCTGATGGAGAGCGAACCCAGTAAAGGCTGATGGAGAGTGAACCCAGTAAAGGCTGATGGAGAGCGAACCCAGTAAAGGCTGATGGAGAGCGAACCCAGTAAAGGCTGATGGAGAGCAAACCCAGTAAAGGCTGATGGAGAGCAAACCCAGTAAAGACTGATGGAGAGCAAACCCAGTAAAGGCTGATGGAGAGCGAACCCAGTAAAGGCTGATGGAGAGCGAACCCAGTAAAGGCTGATGGAGAGCGAACCCAGTAAAGGCTGATGGAGAGTGAACCCAGTAAAGGCTGATGGAGAGCGAACCCAGTAAAGGCTGATGGAGAGCGAACCCAGTAAAGGCTGATGGAGAGCGAACCCAGTAAAGGCTGATGGAGAGCGAACCCAGTAAAGACTGATGGAGAGCAAACCCAGTAAAGGCTGATGGAGAGCAAACCCAGTAAAGGCTGATGGAGAGCAAACCCAGTAAAGGCAGATGGAGAGCGAACCCAGTAAAGGCTGATGGAGAGCAAACCCAGTAAAGGCTGATGGAGAGCGAACCCAGTAAAGACTGATGGAGAGCGAACCCAGTAAAGGCCGATGGAGAGCAAACCCAGTAAAGGCTGATGGAGAGCGAACCCAGTAAAGGCTGATGGAGAGCGAACCCAGTAAAGGCTGATGGAGAGCGAACCCAGTAAAGGCTGATGGAGAGCGAACCCAGTAAAGGCTGATGGAGAGCGAACCCAGTAAAGGCTGATGGAGAGCGAACCCAGTAAAGGCTGATGGAGAGCGAACCCAGTAAAGGCTGATGGAGAGCGAACCCAGTAAAGGCTGATGGAGAGCGAACCCAGTAAAGGATGATGGAGAGCGAACCCAGTAAAGGCTGATGGAGAAGCGGACCATACGCTGGATGGAGAGCGGCAGTAAAGGCTGATGGAGAGCGAACCCAGTAAAGCTGATGGAGAGCGACCTGTAAAGGCTGATGGAGAGCAAACCCAGTAAAGGCTGATGGAGAGCAAACCCAGTAAAGGCTGATGGAGAGCAAACACAATAAAGGCTGATGGAGAGCGAACTCAGTAAAGGCTGATGAGAGCGAGGCAGTAAAGGCTGATGGAGAGCGAACCATGTAAAGACTGATGAGAGCGAACCAGTAAAGGCTGATGGAAGCGAACCAGTAAAGGCTGATGGAGAGCGAACCCAGTAAAGGCTGATGGAGAGTGACCCAGTAAAGGCTGATGGAGAGCGACCAGTAAAGGCAGATGAGAGCGAACCCTGTAAAGGCTGATGGAGAGCGAGCCCAGTAAAGACATGGAGAGCAACCAGTAAAGGCTGATGGAGACGAACCAGTAAAGCTGATGGAGAGCGAGCAGTAAAGACTGATGGAGAGCGAACCCAGTAAAGCTGATGAGAGCAGAACCAGTAAAGGCTGATGGAAGCGAACCAGTAAAGGCTGATGGAGAGTGAACCCAGTAAAGGCTGATGGAGAGCGAACCCAGTAAAGGCTGATGGAGAGCGAACCCAGTAAAGGCTGATGGAGAGCGAACCCAGTAAAGGCTGATGGAGAGCGAACCCAGTAAAGGCTGATGGAGAGTGAACCCAGTAAATGCTGATGGAGAGCGAACCCAGTAAAGGCTGATGGAGAGCGAACCCAGTAAAGACTGATGGAGAGCGAACCCAGTAAAGGCTGATGGAGAGCTAACCCAGTAAAGGCTGATGGAGAGCGAACCCAGTAAAGGCTGATGGAGAGCGAACCCAGTAAAGGCTGATGGAGAGCGAACCCAGTAAAGGCTGATGGAGAGCGAACCCAGTAAAGGCTGATGGAGAGCAAACCCAGTAAAGGCTGATGGAGAGCAAACACAATAAAGGCTGATGGAGAGCGAACTCAGTAAAGGCTGATGGAGAGCGAACCCAGTAAAGGCTGATGGAGAGCGAACCCAGTAAAGACTGATGGAGAGCGAACCCAGTAAAGGCTGATGGAGAGCGAACCCAGTAAAGGCTGATGGAGAGCGAACCCAGTAAAGGCTGATGGAGAGTGAACCCAGTAAAGGCTGATGGAGAGCGAACCCAGTAAAGGCAGATGGAGAGCGAACCCAGTAAAGGCTGATGGAGAGCAAACCCAGTAAAGACTGATGGAGAGCGAACCCAGTAAAGGCTGATGGAGAGCGAACCCAGTAAAGGCTGATGGAGAGCGAACCCAGTAAAGACTGATGGAGAGCGAACCCAGTAAAGGCTGATGGAGAGCGAACCCAGTAAAGGCTGATGGAGAGCGAACCCAGTAAAGGCTGATGGAGAGCGAACCCAGTAAAGGCTGATGGAGCGAACCAGTAAAGGCTGATGGAGAGCGAACCCAGTAAAGGCTGATGGAGAGCGAACCCAGTAAAGGCTGATGGAGAGCGAACCCAGTAAAGGCTGATGGAGAGTGAACCCAGTAAATGCTGATGGAGAGCGAACCCAGTAAAGGCTGATGGAGAGCGAACCCAGTAAAGACTGATGGAGAGCGAACCCAGTAAAGGCTGATGGAGAGCGAACCCAGTAAAGGCTGATGGAGAGCGAACCCAGTAAAGGCTGATGGAGAGCGAACCCAGTAAAGGCTGATGGAGAGCGAACCCGGTAAATGCTGGCTAAAACTGGACACATCGCAAAGGATAAGCACCAGAGCTCCAAATGGTGCTGAAGATGTGACGAAACACGCCAATGCTAAGACTGCATGAGTCATATTTCCACTGCAATGAGATTTATGGGGAAATCTGGTACATCGGTCTGGCGCGATCATGAGAGAGAGTTACACATTTTCATTATAGGGATGTTAGGGATTTATTGTCTGACTGTATATGTTATGTCTGGTGTAAAGGAGGTCTGAATTTCTTCACTCCTTATGTATCCTTTGCTTGATAAACATCGCTGTATCTTGTTTTTGTGCTTTGTAAAAATATATTACTTTGTTTTTACGTGTTTTGCTTATACAACATATATGTGTTCTCAGGCAGGTTATATGCAAACAATATATATACGTTCTAAGTCAGGTTATATGCAATCATTACATTTTTGTTCTGCTGTTATCCAGTATTCAAATCCATATAAAAGTTCGGAAACAACACAAATCTACTCAACAATGATCTTACCTTACCAGGCTCTAGAAGAAACTGGAAAGCAAACTGCACCAATTGGCTGAACAACTGAAGAGAATATGTGATATGAACATCAGATATATGTCACAGACATGGAAAGCTTGCAGTTGCAATGTCATACAATGTCTCACAGAACAGTTTTAAATAACAATTGTTAGAGAATTTATGAATATTCAAAATAAAACCTAATCGTTATTGCCTGTAATATCGCTTTTTAGGGCGATGTAGGACTGGGGGAACATATGCCTGAGGAATTTAGTTGACACATGGCTAGTGCAGTTTCCACAAAACTGTTCAGGTCAGGTGGGCAGGCAATGGACTGAATCACTGCAGGTGTCAACAATTTGCAGAATTACACTTGTCTTTGTTTCGGGGCACATGGGTGTCATTGGCAATGAGAGAGCAGACAGGCTGGCTGGCTCTGCCACTATATCAGGGGGCCAGCCAATGGACAGAGCCGACATTTTGAATGCCCTCATAGAGTGTGGCAGCAGAGACGATTTTCATCTAAATCAATCCACGTGTATCAGAGTAGCATTGCTTTTTGGGGCAGTGTCTGTTTGTAATTTGCTTATGTGGTAGAACCATTTAATTTGTTGTTTCTTGATGAAGTTCAGTCCTGATGATGTACCCACTTTTTCTTTGATGTCTTCATTTCTACACCAGTCTCTTATTGATACACCCCGCATTCTTATTCATATACTTCAATAGTTGATCCCTGATGACATTACATGACTTATACTACCAGTTAGCATATACTTCAATAGTTGATCCCTGATGACATTACATGACTTATACTACCAGTTAGCATATACTTCAATAGTTGATCCCTGATGACATTACATGACTTATACTACCAGTTAGCATATACTTCAGTAGTTGATCCCTGATGACATTACATGACTTATACTACCAGTTAGCATATACTATCGGACATAGAGAGCTAGTATGTAAAACCTTGATCTATTTAGCTTTTTGGTTATTGTTGTTAATTTGTGAGAATAACAAATCAAGTAGCCAGTTAAATTCATCTTAATTGTATCTGTTCATAAATAGACTATCTATATCTTCTTCTTCTTCTTCTCTGCGTTCGTTCTTTACGACCAATTTTAATCACTTTTTGTGATATGTTTGATCTTTGCCAAGAACGTGTATACGTTGTACATTGGTTTGGTAGGCCCCTAAACGCATAGACTTCTATACGTTTAGGACACATGCATCCGATTTCAGCCAAACCTCCTTAGCCGCCTCTTCGACATGCATGGCAGGTAACAGTGGTTCTATTCTTTACACCCCAAATTTAGGCCCGGTAACCACTCGGGCGGACTATCTATATAAAGAGATATGGCAAACGCAGTGACATACCAACTGTCACCACTATTAAAACATCCAAGCATTAACATGGCAGTCAACGACAACTGATAAACTGCATATTTATTCCAACTCTCTGCTATCAGTGCCAAACATTGCCCTGACTAAGACACAAGAAAGAAAGATTACAACATGTGAAATGAGATGTCAACGAAAAGCTGTCAACGTTAAAAGGCGAGATAGAGTGAGAAACGAGAATATCAGAAGCATCGTTGGTACTATACCATGCATACAGTACATCGAGAAGCAAAGAATCAAGTGGTTCGGCCATTTAATGAGAATGGAACCACATTTACTACCATCACGTGCCTACAATAATCGACACTCAGGGCGCAGAGCACGAGGCAGGCCAAGAACATGATGGATAGATAACATCTCAGAGTAACTCAGAAAGCATGAACTGACAACGTCAAGCGCAACACACCTGACACAAGATAGAAAACTAAATCTCCCCACGACGCTTCATGGCAAATGTGGTTAAGATATAATATATAAAGAGATGAATTGAACTGTTTTACTCAAATTATTATTCTTAAGTCTTAAGTGAAATTTTTTTTAAATCTCACAATTTCATTTTTTTTAAATAATCATAATGCGTGCTTATATTTTTCTGTATATAGTTAATAGCCATTTACTAGTGCAGCCAACATATTTATTAAGGCCTTTGAATTTTCTTTAATTGCATATATAAGGTGTTACTGTTATATTTTACTTATATTTACATATTATAGGTTAGATTAACCTAGACCTATGTTGATTGATTGACTGGACCATCATCAAGGCCCACTATGACCTTGCCAGCATGCGTGCTAGCTCTGCCCTGATGACCTGTCACCATCGACTTTTTCTGTGCTCCCATTTTTCGTGCCCTCCATGTCGCGCACACATTTGCCTGGGCTGTCACCTTCTGTGACTCAACCCGGTCCCCCACCCATGAGATGGGGTCACGGTTTCGCCCCATGTGGACCATCATCATTCAATTGCACTTCATTGAGTAACCATCACCATGTGTGCTCTGATCTCTTTCTTAACAGGAAGATCTTAGCTGCAGTACACGAACTCCGTAGCACCAGCGAGGGTCTCCGATGTTAGACCTATGTTACTCTGAGTTAACTGGTCTTAATGTTATTGTTTAACTGTTATGTTAACTTAACTTTGAGGTAATGATTTTCAATGTTTTTCTGGGGAGCCAAATAAATAATTCAGTCAAGAGACAAACATATGATATAGTGAATCAGTTAAAGATCTGAGTGGCGTATGGCACAAATGGAAAACAAATTGAAAAAATGAAGCAACGTTTAACCGTTAACTGTTTCATTATAAAAGATCACAATAACGATGCGGATGAACCAAAAGTTCTCAAGGACCTCCTTTTAGCTGACGATGCTGCCTTAGTCGCCCACAGTGAGACTACACTGCAATGCCTAATCAATAATTTGTCAAAGGCATGCAACCTATTTTCTCTGACTATAAGTGTCTCCAAAACAGTTGTTTTATGTCAAGGAGGTAACACAACAAATATCACTTTAAATGGCAACCATCTAACACCAGTTCAAAATTCTGCTATCTTGGGTCCATGGTCACTGCCAACCTTTCTCTTGATGAAGAAATCAACGCTCATATAGGGAGTGCGGCTACTACATTCGGCAAACTATCAAAACGAGTGTGGGACAACACAAAACTGACATTGCAGACAAAGATTCAAATATATCGAGCCTGTGTAATTAGCTCTTTACTATATGGCTCAGAAACATGGACAGCCTACTCAAGACACGAGAGGAGACTTAACATCTTTCACCTTCGATGTCTCCGCAAGATTATGAACATCAGGTGGTAGGACAAGATAACCAACTCTGAAGTACTGCAACGTGCAAATCTGCCTTCCATCATGGGCATGCTCAGCAGTAGACTAAGATGGTTGGGGCATGGAGAAGAATGGAAACTTGTCGCATACCAAAACAAATGTTGTTCTGTGAACTTTCGGAGGGGAAGAGGCAACAGGGCAGACCACTGATCAGATATAAAGATGTCTCAATTGTCTGCAAAGCCTCAATGAAAAACTTTTCTATAGGTCCCAGCACATGGGAAAAACTAGCTGATGACAGAGTTGTGTGGAAAGCCAAATTGCGAAAAGGCGCAGTCTTTTGAGAAGAGACTTATGTATGAACTGAACGACAAGAGAGAAAAGCGAAAACACAGAAGTTGTCACAGTAAAACACTTGCCAATTGACTGTCTGTAAAGACGAAAAAGTCCATTTATGAACCAAAAGTCAACAATTGAACTGCCACGCCCCCTCTCCGCAAATTTTATAAAAGTCTTTTAAGTTTACATTGTATTGAAGCATCATTACACACATAAAATACAGTCATGAAATAATTTATAGTGTTTATAAAATACTTGAAATACCTCAGCCTGAAATTTATTAAGTGCTTGAAAATCACTAAACATTGAATCAGGTGGTGTTTCCTTCGAGAAATGGAAAGTAGACGCCATTGTGTCTCTGAAATCAGGAAGTGATGTTTTGGATGAATACAAATTACGAATTATTTTTGACGAATCCAGGTTTATATCTGAATTACTTAGCCCGTCTGCCCATCGTGTTCGTAGCGCGCTGGACTGTGGGGGATAAGCCCCACGGGAGTGCGGTTCAATTCCGCGGGCTGGCAGAAAAACCACAGGTTCTCCAGATTTACGGTGTTCGTGGCACCGAAGGGCTTCTGCATGAAAAAAAGGGAATTATTTGGTTGTCCTTCTATGACAATTGATCACTAGATTTCTTCATCAGCTGTCAATGCCAAAATTGCTTTTTTAAAATGTATAAGATGTTTAGTATGATGACTGGAAAGCTGATGAAGAACGTAATGCTGACGTCAGAGATGACTGGTTGATGTACATGGAAAAGCCTTGTACATTTGGAGAACGTAAATGTTGCTGACGTCAGAGATGACTTGAGTATGATGTGGACATGGAAAAGTCTTGTACATTTGGAGAACGTAAATGTTTCTGACGTCAGAGATGACTTGAGTATGATGTGGACATGGAAAAGCCTTGTACATTTGGAGAACGTAAATGTTGCTGACGTCAGAGATGACTTGAGTATGATGTGGACATGGAAAAGTCTTGTACATTTGGAGAACGTAAATGTTGCTGACGTCAGAGATGACTTGAGTATGATGTGGACATGGAAAAGCCTTGTACATTTGGAGAACGTAAATGTTGCTGACGTCAGAGATGACTTGAGTATGATGTGGACATGGAAAAGCCTTGTACATTTGGAGAACGTAAGTTTTGCTAACGTCAGAGATGACTTGAGTATGATGTGTACATGGAAAAGCCTTGTACATTTGGAGAACGTAAGTTTTGCTGACGTCAGAGATGACTTGAGTATGATGTGTACATGGAAAAGTCTTGTACATTTGGAGAACGTAAGTTTTGCTGACGTCAGAGATGTCAGCTTGTGTCTACAATAGCCCACTCTAGAATCCTTACTGCTGGAGAGGGGGCGGGTGAGGAGGGGGCTTATTTGGTACACGGATTTTTATATTAATGTAAAAATTAACACTATGCACAACGAAACCTGATCAAAGAGATAATAATCAGACAATCAATATTCTTTGAATATATCACACGAAAATCATGTTTGAAACATTTGGGAAATACGAAAAAAAAATACTGTTAGTTTCCTTCCTTCCTTTCGTTCGCTTGAAATATGTCTATATATTCAATGTTGTCTCTTGTATGAACTTCACTGTCTTTGTAGCTCACACAGAGGTCCGTGTAGTTTTCTGTCGAGTGTTGTTTCGTTAGGCCAGTGAGTTTGCCTCAGTGTATCATATTCGGGGCAGTCTTGAAGTATGTGCTCTGCAGTCTGGTGTGCCTGTCCACATGTACACATGGCTGAATTGCCAATCTTGAATTTTGTATACATGTGGCTGCTGAGCCGATTGTGTCCTGTTCTAAGGCGCAGAATGACAACGTATTCCAATCTGCTCATATTATAGTAATCTTGTGTTGGTATTTGTGGCTTTCTCATTGATTTAATCATCCTTTTCTTTTGGTAGTAGGTAACTGCACATCCGGTTGCTCTCCTGCAGCACCTTCCTTGGCCAATCGGTCTCGCTGTTTCATTTCATGGTATTCCACAGTGAGAGGGTATCCACTGCAAGACGACCCTGCGCTGCTTGGACAATTTATTTAGACAGTAGGGTCTGTAGACCTGGCAATTTTCTGGACTGGAGTGCTTGAAGTGCTGATTTTGCATCAGTCAAAAATACAACACGTTGAGGATCGGGTCTGGTATTCAACAGTTTTTCAGTTGCCGCCTTGATTGCCTGAATTTCTGCATCATAGTTGTGACAGAATTTCCCCGTTGGTACTTTAATCGCATCTCTAGCGTTGTTTGGGTATTCTATGTACACTCCTGCTCCTCCATTCTTCACTGCATTTTCTGCTGACCCATCCGTGTATATCCGGACCCAAAGATCATGTGGGTATTCTTCATCAAGTAAAATGAGAGTGACTGTCTTGCTTTGTATGCTGTTCTGCTCATCCTTGTCGAGTATTCCTTTAACTTCTGTCTGGATACATACTTCTGATTCAGTCTCCTCTCTCCAAAGGGTTTGCTCTGGCACAGACTTTAGGGAATGGCAACTTTGGTAGGTCTGAGGTTTACCTATTCCGCGTTTTGGCCTGATAAATAAAGCTGCTTCTTTTCAGCCGCCCCAATGCTAGATTTTGGAATCTGTTTTCCATTGGATGGCTTTGCACACTCAGAAACTTTTCTGCCTGCGTCATCACTTTTGTGTCTCTGCGTTCTCTCAGTGCTTGTATTCCCCCCAATCTTTCCATCTCCACTATTGGTGTTGATTTCATTGCTCCTGTGATGACACGAAGCGCCTGGTTTTGCACCTTATCCAGTTCTCCTAATGTGGTATTTGATGCTGGACACCATGCAGCTGATCCATATTCCAGGTGTGGTCGTATGCCCTGCTGATAAATATTTTAAAGTCTTTTTTGACTGGCGCCCCATGAGGTTCCACTTAATTTTCTCAGGATGGCTAACTTCCTCCCGGCATTTGCTGCTGCTTTGTTGATTTTCTGCTTTCATGTCAGTCTATCATCAAATGTAACTCCGAGATAGGTAGGTTGCTTGTCTTCTCTTAGCAGTTCTCCATTTATTTTAATGGTGCCAGCTTTTGTTTGGGAGAGAGAGTAAAGAGTGTAGTGCTGCACTTATCTGTGTTGATGCTGACTATATAAACAAAAGGGAAGGAGGGATCGTGGAAGACATATGGAGAAGATCTTGAATGGTCTGAAATCTGCTGCCTTGCAGGTCGGCTGGGGACAGCCAAAGGCCGATGGAGAGCGAACCTAGCAAACGCTGGCTGAAACCGGACACGTCGCATAAGGATCATCACCAGAACTCATATGGCGCTGAATGATGTGACGTAAAACTACGTTTTTGGCAAAGGTTGTTTATATATCACAATAAGAATGATCAAAATGAACGATCGTGGGAGAGAGAGAGAAAAAGAGAGAGAATGGTCTGACATCGGGGTTCGACAATAGATCATCGTCGGAACTGATCAGCTGCACCAGCGAGAGAGAGAAGAGAGAGAGAGAGAGAGAGAGAGCTATGGAGAGGCGGCGTGATCGCCTGCGAAGCGAACCATAATTTCTTTAGAATATATTCAAAATAGCACATAAAAGATATTAGTCCTACCACGTGACAGACAGCTGAAAAACAGAATCAATGCTTTCGAAATATCTAGAAGCGTCCGACGAATATCATTGAATGAAAGGTAAACAAATAAAAAAATAATTTGACAACAACTAGAAGTGATAAAAGAATTACTCAAAGAAATAACAGTTGGACAAATATATCAGTTATCAGTTAATATGAGGACTATCATCATAGAACTCCGGACATGTCCATAGGTGCTCCGCCTCAACAAATCCAGCATCGTCCAGCAACCCAACACGCCAGTTCGATGTTGATTGATCAATCTCTTTGCATATTTAGTATGTCGTTCTTTTCGGGTTGCACCAATATTGACATCCATCTCTTTCAATCTGGTCAGCGAGTGGATTCACAGCCCTGAAACTCCTCTGTTCGGAAAGACTCTCTCAATGCGTGAAGAATGTCATTTCGATCCATGGCAGCTCTCTCTGATATTGTAGCCAAGTCGACCAATCTATCAGCTCGTTCATTACCCCTAACTCCTGCGTGCCCAGGGGCAAAAATGAAGGTTGAACAAATATAGTATTTTGGTAACATTAAAATAATCAAACATTTTTGAAGATCAAACTTCTGTCAAAGTTTCATATCGACCACTTGTTCAACCACTCTTTGTGATTTGTATGTGATCTGAGCTTAATGGTGAGTGTAAGTTATGCCAGTTATTCGCCTACAAGTAGGCCAGCACATCCGAACACTGGAACGAGTTCGAGAATTAGGTGTTAAGTTTGGACATGCCAGACAGTGTCGTCTTCGTGGTAGAGAGAGAAGATATAGTAATCAACTTCTCATGGGTACTGTGAGCAAATGGACTTTGGGATGGCTGCTGCAACGGAGGACAGAGCACGAATGGGAATGCCCAATGTGCCATGACGTTGATCGCATAACATAACATAACATAACATCCTATTTCCGTGACGCTTTTTATTTACTATGGTGGCTTCCATAGAGTCCTACCTAAGTCGCCTCTTACGACATGCCTTGTAGGTTGCAATGTTACTATTCTTTGCTCCCATTGTGAGCCCCGCAACATGTGGGCGGAAGATCATACAGGAGGGGGAGTTGAGGGCAGGAGAACAAGGGGGTAACAATATTATTGAAATGGAAACATCAAGATGTGCTGATAGATTGACTGGCATGACTACAATATCAGACGGAGCTGCAATGGACCGAAATGAAATCCTTGACGCACTAAAAGAGTCTATCCGAGCAGAGGAGTTTCAGTGTTGTGAATTACACTCACTGACCAGATTGAGAGAGATGGGTGTCGATATTGGTGCAGCCCGAAAAGAACAACATACCAAATATGCAGAGATTGGTTAATCAAAATCGAACTGGTGTGCTGGGCCGATTTATGCTGCTGGATTTGTTGAGACGGAGATCGGTGCACATGTGGGCCTATCCGGAGTGCTATGATGATAATCCTCACATAACTGATGAAGATGTGAAATTTAACATATTTTCAGAGTGTACCATCATTATAAGAAATATAATTTGCTGGATATTCAATGCAGCCAATATTCTATGTGGACACGGCGCAAGATGATGATGATCTTCTGAACAGGCTTAGGCGATTGAACAAAGACAGGTATATACAGTATTACATAAGTAGTGAAAAATTAATGATTGAATATGAAAATAAACAATACTCGACGTTTCGGTACTAGACCTTTATCAAGAACAAAAAGGCAAATACTACTTAATTAACTAAAACATAATTTCAACTAATGATATCAATAAAAAAATACTGGCATATGAACCTGTCCAACCCTACGTGTAGTCTGGGGATCGGTATCTCGTGAATGATAGAATGGACAGTAACCCCTACAGTTTAGTTACTTGAACATGATCTAGTGTCATGTACAGTCACATTTTCACCAAAAAAAAGCGCCCATTTATTCAGTATTACCGCAGCCACCCAAACGATTTTCTCCAGATCTGATCTAATCCGGTCTGACCATACCAGATTTGTAGATTTTAGTACATCGCATGAACAGGCTTAGTTAAGCCACAGCCAGACTCTAGCACAGGTCAGACAACTGGCAGGGTATTCCCTGACCTAGATAAGAAAAGGGATCTGGAAATTACAGATGTTTGATAGAGCACTGCACGTTTTTTCTTCAATTTTACTCAATTCTGTGAGTCTATGGTTATTTATTGGTGAAAAATATTTATAATATTGATATTCCTTATTGTTAAACTTAACTTGTTGCATAATATGACTTCGAGTTAGCATTTTGTGTTGATTTTAAAATGAATTCGTCTATATACACCAATACTGGAATGCGAGGTCGAGTGGTGTAGTTGGGGTCTGATTGCCCACAATTCTTACCTGAGCCCGAAGGCCCAGTAGTTTATAGTTGGCTCTGGTTAAGCTGACTATCACATCATCATCATCATCATAAGGCCACGAAAGTACAACATATATTGGTAGAACTGCTTTAATAAACTGTGCAATGTAGGGCAAACATTATTTTTAAAAAAATTAAATAACTTTCCTACAAAAATGTCACAATTTTCACAATTACATCGTGGACCCTCGACGGTGCTACAAAGCTCGTGCGCTGAGGTCTTTCTGTGTAAGAAAGAGATCGGATCACACATGGTTACTCAGTGAAGTGCAAGGATGCTGATCCTATCTCTTAATCTGGTTAGATTGTTATTGAGCAAGGGAGGAGGGTCGGTCCCAGGAAAGAAGAAATGGGTTTTTTGACATGGGTACGATCTATTCCCCCTTCCACCCCAACACACGACTATCCTTTTTGCCCTCTGCATCTGGAGTAGATTAGGCCTAGAGTATGAGTTGCAAGAGAAAGGAAGTAACTAACAAAATGAAATCAAAGGAACGAGGACTAAGGGTTCTTGTCTATTGATTCCGTCACTTGAAAGCTAGCATGCTTTTGGTAAAGTTTCAAGCAAGAAGAAATGACGAAACATAAACCAAGCGCGGCGAAAGACTTTATTTCTGGGGGTGTAGGTGGCCTATGTACCATCGTTGCCGGTCACCCACTGGATACCGTTAAGGTAATCACAATCAATGTTTATATTTCATAATAAGTGTCAGAAACGAAGCTGCTTTTAAATTATTAATTCTTCAAACTAATCAAACCTGTAATACTCGTGACTCGTGTATTAATGACACTGCTGTGTGTAATACATACTGATTGACTGCTGGCGAAAACAAGATTTTATGTTGATGTTTGTGTGATACCACACTACTAAGCGATTTGATCCTCTATTGCCTTTCTTGAGATCATTTATACAAAGTCAATATTTATTGCTCAACCAGTCTGTTATTTCATAAACGCCTTTCCTTATGCTAGTGATTATTAACGTTAAATATATTTTTGGTCCGACTCCGGCATCCGTCTATAAAGATGATGAAATTGATAAATCCAAAGTCAAAGTGTCGGACGTGTACTTATGTACTAGTTGTACTAATGTACTGTAACTGTATGTCAAATAGTTTTTATTTTGTTAGTCCCCCATGTATGATATAACTTATTTATTTATAATTTATTCTTGTTTCAATTCTCAAAAAAATTACACACACCCGACCCCTGTTAAACAGTTTATCTCCATAACAATACTAGTAAAATAGTAAACATATGTAGACACCTGATAGTGTATAACACCACTAAACAGATACAAACACCCTATGTAGAACACCACTAAACAGATACAAACACCCTATGTAGAACACCACTAAACAGATACAAACACCCTATGTAGAACACCACTAAACAGATACAAACACCCTATG
Organism: Arion vulgaris; assembly: GCA_020796225.1. Lineage (NCBI taxonomy): Eukaryota > Metazoa > Mollusca > Gastropoda > Stylommatophora > Arionidae > Arion > Arion vulgaris. The sequence goes on from CM036773.1 coordinate 32,704,453, forward strand.
TAGAACACCACTAAACAGATACAAACACCCTATGTAGAACACCACTAAACAGATACAAACACCCTATGTAGAACACCACTAAACATACAAACACCCTATGTAGAACACCACTAAACAGATACAAACACCCTATGTAGAACACCACTAAACAGATACAAACACCCTATGTAGAACACCACTAAACAGATACAAACACCCTATGTAGAACACCACTAAACAGATACAAACACCATGTAGAACACCACTAAACAGATACAACACCCTGACCCTGTTTCCCAACGTGGGGCCACGCCCACAGGGGCATTTTCATCGTTAAAGGGTGCAATGGACTCAGAGTTTAACTAATTTTGTTCAGAGTTTAACTAATGTTCATGATGCTACAAAACCCACATATGGGTTTTTGGATGTCTGTTGACAAAAGTGAATGTTGCTACAGAATCACGTTAAAATAATAATATAATAATAATTCCTCTCTACCGTTATCGTTACATAGGACTGCAAGTAATTTCTCCATACCGCTCTATCCTGGGCAACTCGCTCAATCTCCTCCATGGAACTGAGACCAATATTTCCTGCCTCTCTCAGCAAAGTTCGCTTCAGGGTCTCCTTAGGTCGACCTCTCTTTCTTGAACCCTTTGCATCCCACTTCAATGCCTGCTTTGATATTCTTTGATCATTTCTCCTCAAGGTGTGTCCAACATATCTCCATCTTCTCTTTCTTATAACAGTTGTCACTAGTGGTTGACCAGACATGTCTCTGATTTCACCACTTATCCTAAATTCGTTCCATTTTATATTCATTATTTTTGCAGACATCTATTTTCAAATGCATTCAACTTGCTTTCTATATCTTTAGTCATTTTCCAACTCTGCTGGCATATGTTAGGATTGATAGAAGAAATCACGTTACTAAAGTTTAAAAATAGTAAAAGTGGGGGAATAGATCGTACCCATGTTGAAAAACCCATTTCTTCTTTCCTCGGGACCGACCCTCCTCCCCTTGCTCAATAACAATCTAACCAGATTAAGAGATAGAATCAGCATATACAAATTTTTGAAAAGCTTTGGTGGGGCATGGCACAAAAAGGTTGGGAAACACTGCTGTAGATTGTAGTGAATAAAGTGTAGTGTATGACACCGCTAAACAGATGCAAAGACCCTGTATAACACCACTAAACAGATGCAAACACCCTCTGTTGTATAACACCACCGGAACCACAGGACGAAACCTGTTGAATAATGTTCTCAGCCTGACCCATCCAAGATTTTATTTTGGGTAAGATTGTTAGCCTTTTCTCTCATAATTTCAATGTGTAGGGGATGCTGTGTGTTAGCTTTGATTTGGAAGTAGACATGTCATGTACTCAGCAAATCCTTGTTCTGTCTTCTACGGTTGGAAATTCCAAAAGGTAATGCATTGCGCTGCATGCTGTATCTATTTACGCAAGTATGTTGCGCATAGCCTCGTTCTGTATGTTTTCCAGTCTCTGGTATGTCTGCAAGCCTGGGACACCAGTATATACTCAGTCACAGACAGGACAAGGCCCAGGAATAAGAGACAGGGGACGTTGTTCAGAGTTTGATGCTACCGATGCAGCCATTACCTTCATTGCGGTCCTGCCCTTCCTAGCTTTCGTTACCACATGGTAAGATTTTTCTTTATGAGTAGTAAAAAAAAAGGAATCAATCCATCTGTCCTGAAATAAATGACACACTCTAACAGCTTTCCTTTACTGCTTGGCATGGTTCTAATGAATGAGAATGTTCACAAAATATATGTTAGTAAATTATATTTCATACATACAAAAACTAAATCAGGATAAAGGAAAGTTACATTGTGCTTTTCAATTAGGGATATATGTGAAAACAAAAGACAGTACAGTGTCTGGTGTAGTGGATCAAAACTACATTACAAAATGATGTCATTAAGCTAGTGAGGCTTGTCATTATGATCAAATGAAAAGGTCATCCCTAATGGGTTACAACTATGAAGGGACTGCAACATATAGTTGACAGGTATTTGTACGGGACTGCAACATATAGTTGACAGGTATTTGTATGGGACTGCAACATATAGTTGACAGCTATTTGTACGGGACTGTAACATATAGTTGACAGCTATTTGTACGGGACTGCAACATATAGTTGACAGCTATTTGTACGGGACTGCAACATATAGTTGACAGGTATTTGTACTGCCATCAGATATAAAAAAGAATAGGACAAGCAGTGTTTATTGGATATGTTCATAGTTTGCTTCAAGTGAAATTTTGAGATTTATTGTAGTTCCGTCTCATGGAATTTTTGTTGCAAATAAATTTAGTGTCGATGTGATCATATTTTTAAAATTTCAACTATATATATTAGATAACTATAAAATATCTCTTGGTAAAGAAACTCTTTTTATACCATGTGGTATACTGATAGGGTTAACAGAGACATATTATGGGATGTTCTCGAAAACTACGGAATAAAAGGAACACTGCTAGACTGTGTTAGAGCCATATATATGGAAAGTGAAAGTGCCATACGAACAAGCGCCGGACTCACAAATTGGTTTCCAGTAACATCAGGAGTACGGCAAGGATGTGTATTATCACCTCTTCTCTTTATTATATACATGGATAGTATCACCAAAATAGATGAAGCATCACTCAACGCAGACCAACAAAATGAACTGCTCTTTGCTGACGACCAGTGTATATTCCATAATAATATTGAACAGCTTCAAGAACACATAAACTTACTCAACAATAGCTGCCTCAAATACAACATGAAGATCAATATTCAAAAGACAGAAGTCATGACTATAAGTAGAGAACATAAAGATATCAACATAAAAATAAATGACCAAACGCTAAAGCAGGTGAGAGAATTCAAATACCTTGGAAGTATCTTCACATCTGATAGTAGACTGACAGAGAGATCGAAACTAGAATCCAGCAAGCCAACAACATTGCATACCAGCTTACCCCAATTTTGAAACACCCAGCTATTCCAGTAGTGACTAAAAGACAGATTATAAATTCAATCTTTCTACCAACACTGTGCTACCAGAGCCAAACATGGGCACTGACAAAAGAACAAGAAAGGAAAATTACCACATGCGAAATGAGATGCCTGAGGAAAGCAGTAAATAAAACAAGAAGAGACCATATAAGAAATGAGGAAATTAGAAGAACAGTCGGAACAACACCTGCTATTAGATTTATTGAAAAACAGAGACTCAAATGGTTTGGCCACTTGGTCAGAATGAACCGAATACACCAGTTGCAAGAGCGTACAACCTGAAAATGGAATCATCAAGAGGAAGGGGCAGACCAAGAAAAGATGGGTTGATGGAGTTACAGACATCTTAAAACTCCACAATACCACACCATATCAAGCGACCGAGCGTGCATTATCTCCGAAACCGATCATCAGTTAAACCTGCTACGCCTAGCGGCAAAAAAGCAGAGAAGGACAAAAGAAAGAAAGATACTGAGTAATACGGTGTTAGGCCCTTATTTTTCATTGACCATCGGCACACGATGGATGATGTGGTAAAAATCGTGCCGACTGCCTTCAGTTCCCAGTGCTTTTCCTGGTACCCAATTAAGGCGTTGTCAACCTGAGAGCCGCTAGGGTCAGAAAAATATTCCACATCCACTGTGGAATTGAACCCGGACCACTAGCTTAAGAAGCGAGTTCACTAACGACTATGCAACTGCAGCTCTCTTTATTATATAAAGCTTCTGTCAAACTGTATTCTTCTGTGAACAACTACATTCAGATATTTTTTTATTCCCTTATTTAATGCTACTTACTAGATTGTTTTCAGTTACCAGATTGTTTATTGATCTCTTTTATATCCTAAATGTATGTCGTTAAAGATGGATAAGTGGGATGTTCTTTGTTCTCTTCACTACTGCCTGTTGGATGAAAACACTAAAATAGATGTTGAATCGATCCAGCGATTTAACCCTTAAACATTGAAATAATTGATTTGGATCATTTATGATCAATGCAACATGCCTATTTAAATGGCCATAATTTTGTATTCATTTTGCATTTAAGTAGGTAAAATTTATGTTAACTAATGCAAAATATATCATAATTTCATAAATAATTGTAAACATAATAAATGATATATTTTTAAGATGTCTCTCTCTCTCTCGCGCGATCCCAGCCTAGACTGATGAACCAACTTTTATCATTGAATTTTACCGTGTTTTTAAGGGACTCCGTTCCTCCGTACAGATTCTCTCGAAGCTGCGTGTTTTTAGGCCAGGTTTCTTTTCTTATGCCTGCTATCAGTTGACAATCTTGCAGAATGTGTTCTGCCGTCATGTCCGCCTTTTGCAGGGCACAGGCTAGTTGTGCCAATTTTAAATTTGTGAAACATGTGGACGCAGAGCTTGTTTGTGTTGTCCGACGGAGCGAAGTATGGCAACTTGTTCACTATGAGACAGACCATAGTAACCCATCGCTGTTGTTGTGCTGAGGATGGTCTTTTGTCTATTTGTCTCTGTAGTGCCAGCCGATGGTTGTTCTGGCTTCCTCATAACTGATCTCGAGATCGGTCTGAGGTAGTCGCCCAGCTTTTAGCTAACTTGTCGGCATATTCATTTCGCTTATATTGCAGTGTGATGGTATCAACTGGATGACGCATCGTTTGAGTGTGTACACTAATGCGTCGAGGTCGTTTGAGCTCGTTTAGCTCTGTTTTGCCTGCACTTTTGATTGCCGTGATGACCGATAGAGCATCAGTGAATATCACGACTTTGTTGCGAGAGGTGCCTCTTCTCTCTAGGATCATTTCGGCCGCTGTTCTTATTGTCTCTGCCCGATAGTTATTTGAGTATTTTCCTGTGGTAATAGCTTTTGTGACCGTCACTTTCTTTGAGAGTTTAAGCACTATCCTCCTCCGTCGTTGCTGATTGCATTCCTTGCCGATCCGTCGGTGTACACATGTATCCATTTATTTTCAGGATATTCAGTCGCTATGTACTTTTCTGTGCCCGCTCTTCTTTTTCTTGTTTTCTTGCTGTCCTTTTAATTATGCCAGGATTGATTCCCTTAGTTCCAGCATTTTGGTTTTCCACGGCGGACACTTATCGGTTGCCGGGATTGATTTGACTTTGCAGTTTGCCAGGACCGGATGGTCTGCGGTCAGTGCTTTGGCGTTTTTTTGCGAAGCTGGTCCTCTGTATCCTGCCCCTTCCGAATCCGTTCATTCTTTCATACATAGGGTGAGAATTGAGCCGTTTAGTTTTTTAAAAGATGTCTAATCTCGTTAACTGAAGCACACATTGTGATCTTGATATCGTAAGAATTCCGAGTCCATAATCTACCACTAACATAACCAGTCGATCAAACAAAAGGGCAAGTAGTCTCTGCTCAAGGTGTGCGGCCACCATAACTTTGAGAGCCGCAACACAACGCTTGCACCGTTGTATCGTCTGTTCAATATGATGTTTGAAAGATAGACTACGATCGAAGGTTATTCCAAGATAGCGCAGCCTGTCTCTGCGCTCTATGGTATGTTCATCAAAGATTACACGGGGTAGGTCAGCCTTGATTATGTGATTATTCAACGGGTTCAGAATGAAGGTATGCATATAGTCCTGGGCTGCACTAGAGATACCCGCATTGTGAAGATGAGATATATGCTTGGCCTTCTGTCACTACGCTCACATCATGCATTCACCCAAACCAAGGCATATATGCGGGTTACTGCGGATAATAGACATCCACTACACAAGAACACTAATGATGTTACGGTCACGAAAATCAAGTGTGACATGTTGTGGATGGCCCAGGCTGAGAAACAATTGGCCAGGTGACTACGGTTGCGACCCTACCAAAAGGGGAATAATGGATCCGAACAGATGGTAGCATGTCCAACTATCTCAACGTTATCATTACTCTTGGAAGAGAATGTAGAGATTGGGGCAACATGAAGGCTGATCTCGCAGTTAAGCAGCTGATAGAAGATAATGCAAGGGATGATGATGTTGTATATACTGATGGGTTGGTTCAGCGGGTGAGAAAACCGGTTGGGGTGTCTTGGCTAATGCGCATGGTAGGGTTGTTGCTGAGGGAAGTGGGGCATACAGGACAACTACTTCTAGTATGAGGATGGAGGTTGAGGCCGTTACTGCTGCCCTCCATTGGATCTCTGGGACTTCATTTACTGGGGTAGTTGTTGTGTCTGACTCTCAATCGATGCTTCACAAGATCCAGAAGGGCAGATTTTGGTATGAGTGGATGTCGTCTATAGAAGTTTCTAACCTCCAGCGGCTTACGTGGATATACTGTCCTGGGCATGCAGGTGTTTATGGTAATGAGAGAGCGGCAGGCTTGCATCAACAGCATCGATTGTTGGGGAGTTGAAGATGGATAAGGGGATATTCTTCGGTCTCTTAGCGACTGTTTGTTGGATGAGGACACTAAAATTGATGTTGAATCGATCAAGTGATTTAGGCAGTTTGGAGTTGCCCGTTGTTCAAGTCGAACTGGATGCCTGAGAGGCAGAGTGAGAAGTGTGTTCAACCAGCAAGCCATGGAAACCATCAGCATGCATACTCTTTGATATCTGTTGGGGGAGACCGAGCACCTATGGGTCTGTCGGAGTGCAATGATGTCAGTTTAGTAACCAATAAGCAAATGTATGTACATTTTTCTGTTGTTTCTATTGTGTTCCTTCATGCTTTGCTTCCAGCAATCTTTGTTTGAACCATTGTTGTGATCCATTTGAGCTTAGTTAACATCAAGGGTGAGGAGAACAACATGAAAATAAATATAATAAAGACAGAGACAATGGCAATAAGTAGACAACCAGAAAGCCTTACAATAAAACTCCAGAACGTAGACATAAAACAAACAATTAAGGCCAAATACTTAGGAGCAATTTTCACAGCAGATGGAAGTATCGATAGTGAAATCAGCAATCGTTGCACAAAAGCTAACCAAGTACTGGGACAGTTAACACCACTGTTGTCACATAAAGAGATACCGCTAACAACTAAAGCAAATCTCATAAGAATGATTTTCTTGCCAACACTATGTTACCAGTGTCAAACATGGCCAATAACAGCAGCTAATAAGCGGAAAATCATAACGACAGAGATGAGGTGGCCTAAAAGAGCTGTAGGTGTGACAATAAGGACAAAATTAGAAATGATGAAATCAGGAGACTGAATGTGAAACCAGTTATGCAATTCATAAAAGAACAACAGATTAAATGGTTTGGACACCTGACCAGAATGCCCTGATATCGCCTACCACAGAGAGCCACACAGAAAAAGTATAATGAGTACAAGGCAAGAGGAAGACCACGCAAAAGATGGAGCGACGGCATCAAGAACAGCCTTACGAACATGAATATCAGCTTACAAAGTGCCTTAAAAAAGCACACACAAGATCACTACATTTCACCCCCAACACTTCTATAAAGAAGTAAATGGTGGAAGAGAAGAAGAAGAATCTTTGTTTTTCTTTAATCTTATGTCACAAAACTTCATATGTTGAGAGCACATACAAGTTCCCTAAACAGTTCCATGTTTACTATTCACAGGTCAGGTTGCAAACAATGCCAAATCCACTGCCTGGTCAGACTCCTGCATTTGCTGGAACTTTTGACTGTCTCATGAAAACAGTCAACAAGGAGGTAGGATATCTTAACATGATAATGATACAGATCAGTGGCAGCTTGTCTTTAAGGGCCAGTGGGGCTGGGCCCCTTGTAATATGTATTTATTGTTTACTTTTAACATGATACTGATTAGCTTTAAAGTTGAATATATAGCGCTAATATATAGTCTGAAATTCAGCATTTCTCCTCCCTAATTAGTATACTTCACGCATTTCCAGCGCACTATTATTTTAGACCCATTAGAAATGTGGTCTATTTAGATCATAGTAAATACTAAAATATATCATCATCATCAAGGTGCGTATCCTTTATAGGACGTTGCTCTCTTTGCAGCACATCTGAAATTCACTCTGTCTCTAGCCAATTCACCCACTTCGTCGATGGTCATATTCATGGTTTCTTTAACTCTTACAATACGCGTCTGAAAACCGCCTTTTTACGCACTGTTTTTGAGGAACAAATTTTACGACAAAGGTGTCCTTACAAAATTTGTTATAACTTTCTTGTATTCAACAACAGATACAAACTGCATACACCAAAGTGTGCGCAATTGAAAGATCTATTACAAACATCCACTTGCTGTATTTGAATTTTAAAAATACACTTAAAGCATTAAATGTATTTAGGAAGTTAAAACAAGTGGTTAGAATCATATGGTTCGTGAAGTGGCTTTTAAGTAAAATGGGAACTAACTATATGGTCTGTCAGGTGGCGTTTCGTATTGTAAGAGTTAATATCTTGTAGCCATCTTCTTCTTGGTCTGCCTCTGCATCCTGGGACCCTGCCCTCTAATATTGTTCTTTCCAGGCCATCGTGACGCTTGATGTGACCAAAGTATGTAATTTTTCTGTATAGTATGTTGTTTATCAGCCAATACTCTTTAACATTTAGTTCTTTCAGGACATCAGTGTTTTTTGTTTCTGTCCATGGTATTCGTAGGATCTTTCTGTAGCATTTAGTTTGAAGGACTGGATTTTCGTTCTTGTTTTTGTGTAATGGTCCATGATTCACAACCCATAAGTAGCCACTGGGAAAATGCATGTTCTCAATACTTTTAATTTTAATAATTTGCTGGTGCTTTGCCACATACTAAAATATAACATAACCCAAAATAATGATTTCTTCTGAAAATTATTGCCTGGCCTCGCCAACAAAAATGATCACCATCTGATACTGATGTCTAAACGTAATGGTGCACCTTGATACAGTGTAATTCCAGATGTGGTACTAGCAGGGTTTTTCTGTTTGTAAAATCTTAGTTGGGAAGGCCTAGACAGATCTGGAGAAGAGAGTTGGAGACTGATATTAAAAAGATAGGTAAAACATGGAAGGAATTGGAAGGGATGGCAAGAGCGAGGAAGAGCTAGAAGAAGTTTGTTGAAGACCTGTGCTCCGTTGGGAGTTGAAAGGTGAAGAAGAAAATCTTAGTTAGATTTGAAATAGAAAAGGCACAACTTTTAGTTTAGTTTAGTCGTCGGATCATCATCACTGCACATCGAACCATTAAGTCCATAAGAGCTCTGATCTCTTCCTCAGCATGTGGCGACTAACGATATCGGTTCTATGTTGGTTTACTATTCTTCTTTGGCCACCAGCATAGTGTTCTTGTCTGGTTACACCACATTTAACCTGGAATTCTTGCAGTCTGGTTAAGGCTGTAGATTCACAACCATTACTTGAATCATGTACACGACCTCTCCCTTAGGAATTTACTGGCGAAACACGTAATAACAAAGTACTGTAGTTTTACAAAAACAATGACAATACACAGCAACGTTTCGACCAAAAGACCTTTATCAAGCAAATGATACAACAGGGGTGACAACTTTCACAGCACACTACATTTAGACTACCACAGAGATTCCAACGGGCATAAAATGAAAAGCTTACTAAAAATGATGATGGCCTTCTTCCATCCGTGTATCATAGATACATCGATGATTGTATTTGAGTTACCGATATGTCTGAAGCCGATTTGTCACGCTTCATTACCTTCATCAATGCCTTCAATCCTGCTATTCGGTTCACCTCTCACATCTCTACCTCCTGTGTCAATTTTCTTGACATCACTATCACCATCAGCCTATCCACTATCACTACATCAGTATACTACAAGCCTACTGATACACATAGCTTTCTTCTGTATACCTCTTTCCATCCCCAGGCTTGTCGTGACTCTTTACCTTTCTCTCAACTCTTACGCCTTCGTCGCCTCTGCAGCGAGGACGACGATTTTCTTGATAGAGCTCATGAGATGCTTGATTTCTTCGCCAGCGCCTATACCCGGAGAATGTGCTTACATCTGCCATGCATCGGGTTCAGCTAATTGCTCGCCAGGAGGCCCTCTCTCACATACTTAGAAACCCCAAGTCTGACAGGGTTAAACTTATCTTAACTTTCCACCCTCATAGTTCCCTGGTGAAAAGGTCTTATTCCATCATCTCCCTATTCTTCAGTCTGATCCTGAGACACGTTCAGTCTTCCAACACTATCCTTTGGTGGCGTACAGACGGGACAGAAGCCTCAAGGATTTGTTGGTACACAGTCGCCTCAAGCCTAACATCCAGAGTCACTTTGGCACCATCCAATGTGGCTGTCGGCGCTGTAATACATGTGCATATGTAATACAGACCCGTACTGTCTCTTTTCCAAAAGCTACCTATACCATTCAAGACAGTTTCACGTGTGAGTCCCGCAATATCATCTATGCTATCACCTGCAAACGATGCCATAAGGCCTATATTGGTGAAACCGGTAAGAGGCTCAGTGACCGATTCGCCCAACACTTACGCGATATTCGCCAATGCTCTGTGACTCCTGTGGCCACTCATTTCAATGATACTGGCCATTCAGGAGTTGACGATGTCCAGGTCACAGCCATCCGATCATGTTCCTCCGATGATCGCAGTCGATTCGCCCTGGAGAACCATTTTATTTCATTCTATGGCACTTTGCGACCTCTTGGACTCAACGCATTACATTCCTATGCTTCTTAGTACTGTCTTATCTCGTGCCTTGTTATCTATATGTGTGTTTGCTCCATATATGTGTCATTTATCCACTATATTGTTTATTGTTCCTCTCCTTTTCCACTTTCGGTTTTTGTTTTGCACTCATTTCGTTGTTCGTTTTTATTCCCATATTTTCATCAGATAGGTTTATGTTTCCACATGTAATCGTCCATTTGTAGTGTTCCTCGAAATTCGTCATTCTTGTTGTATTGTTTGCTTGATAAAGGCCTTTTGGTCTAAACGTTGCTGTTTATCGTCACTGTTTATGTATTTTGTAAAACTGTAGTACTTTGTTTTTACGTGTTTACTAAAAATGAATAACGAAATAAATGCATAAAAACTAAAAGTGGAAAAAGAAGAGAAACAATAAAAATCAAGTAAATATATAACTTATATACATTTAACATATACACTGGCATGGGACCTTGAAAATCGCCATATCCTCCCACCCACTCTCAGAGGTTACAGATCTGAGAAAGAAACTGCAGCTGCGGTCTTCGCCTATAATGTCTTCGAATGTTTCCATGCAAGTATTGAAACATGTGCAGCAATGGTGGACTTGGAAGACGCATACAACAGAGTGCCCTGTGATTGTCTTATGCACCAGCTTATCAAACTCCAGGTGCACCCTCTCTACATCCGATGGATAGCTGTGTGCTATTCAAAGGAAGGTTGTACTGCGATGTGGTAGTTAGTTTTCTGAACAGGTGACTACATTCCGGATTGCCACATGTCTCTCCTCTTTCCCTGTCTTATTCAATATATACACGGTGTCAATCACAGAACAACAACTCGATGGCAGATTCTGTCATTTGCTGATGACATCCTAGTGTATAGACAAGGAAAGACAGGGATGCAATTGCCGGTGAGATACAGAGGGAACTTGATCGCATCACAGACTGGTGTGATGTCTCTGGTACACTAGTTAACCCTACCAAAGCGGCAGTGACATGGTTCTCACTCAATAATCACACCGTTAACGCATGTACGCCTAGTGTGAAACTTCGCGGTAGTGTTTTGCCCGTAGATAAATCGATGAAATTTTTGGGTGTGACATTTGACCGCAGTCTGTGTTTCCGGAGTATGTCACTGTCAAGGGACGCAAAGGTTTGACGGCAATGAGAGTCATGGCGGCTGTTAACATCGAGCAACGACTGCTTGTCATTCTGTATCAGACATTGGTCCTCTCCACCATTGAATATGCAATGGCCATCCTCACTGTCAGCAAAACGCAAATTGAAAGACTTGAGAGAATACAGAACGAAGCTATGCGCATCATCCTCGGTTGCACAAGGGATACACCCTGTGTGGCAATGAGGTTTCTCCTGGATTTTCCGACCATGGAGTATAGAGTCAAGATAGCCAGAGCATGTGCCTATCTCAAAATAAGTGCCAAAAGGATCACCCATTGCATGAACAGCTCAGCGCCAGTGGTGGACATCGGTTAAAGCGGGGCAAGTCATGGGTTGGCCATGCCGCAGATACTGTTCAGCTGGTATGCGGGCTCAATAATATTGACTATGGAGAAGAATGGATACCGATGCCTCCAATATACTGGAACACTTTTCAACCATCATTAAATTTGACAAAGGTTGCAGAGGGGAAATCCGCGGCGTTGAATGCAGACGTCAAAGCCATCATCGATGAAAATTGCAGTGCAGACGACATTTTGATCTACACGGATGGATCGGTAGTTCGTCACGAAAAGTCTGCATGGGCCTTCTCTGCAAGCTCATGTGGCAGAATGGTCAAGGAAGCCAGTGGTGCATTCAGTATGACAACAAGCAGCATGACAATGGAGGTACTGACGGTGACCAATGCACTACTCTGGCTAGAGTCACAAAACTACACTCATGCGTGCATTTTGAGTGACTCATTGAGTATGATCCGAAAGGTGGAGGCCGGTTCGGTGCGCAGGCAATGGACTGAATCACTGCAGGTGTCAACAATTTGCAGAATTACACTTGTCTCTGTTCCGGGGCACATGGGTGTCGTTGGCAATGAGAGAGCAGACAGGCTGGCTGGCTCTGCCGCTATATCAGACGGCCAGCCAATGGACAGAGCTGACATCGTGAACGTCCTCATAGAGCATGGCCGCAGAGAAGACCTTCATCTAAACCAATCTACGTCAACTACTAGATTGCGAGAACTGGGTTTGAAGATTGGTGTGGCAAGAAAAGAACGGTACAACAGGTATACTAGTAGGCTCATCAATCAAAATAGAACTGGTACGGTCAGTCGCTGGACGCTGATGGAGATATTGCGAAGGAGATCGGAGCACCTATGGACATGTCTGGAGTGCAATGAAGATATTCCAAACTGAAACTGAAACTGAACATATACACGTATAGAAGATGGAGCATGAGAAGAGAAAGTACTAAGAAGCATAGGGATGTAGAGTGTTGAGTCCATGAGGTCACATAGTACCATTTAATGAAATAAAACGATTCTCCAGAGCAAATCGACTACGATCATTAGGAATTTAGAATATCAGCCTGGTCCATTGCTCGCCCGCTTTTTACAGCAGCCATACCTGCAAACCTACAGGCATGTTCATTTCCCCTTACACCTGCATGCCCTGGCACAAAAATAAAAAGTACAAGTACATTGTAGATAATAAATGAACATTGTCAAAATGAAAGTCAAAGATCAGTTTTGTTTTAATGTTGTTTTTATTGATAGCCTTTGTCTGCATGTAAGTTCGACCACAAATATTGAGAAATGTTTCAGGTCTCAAGAACTTCGAAATATTTCGTCTCTAATTAATTTGTCATCAGGGTTTCATTGGTCTGTACAAAGGCATGGCCGCTCCAGTCGCTGGAGTTGCCCCCGTCTTTGCAGTGTGTTTCCTTGGCTTTGGTGTTGGCAAACGATTACAACAGAAACATGAAGATGAAGTGCTTACGTAAGTACATTTAAAAAAAGTTGTAATTGTCTGAAATGTACTAGACACCTAACGGGAAAAATCGTGCATAATAAACCTACCTTGCCCAGAGTGCGGAATAGTAGAAATCTTCACTACATGGTTGCCAAGCGCACCTATTTCATTTAGGTTGTGAACACTCACACAATTTGTAAATACTCTGTAAAGACAGACTGCAAAAATAGTTTGTGAACTATGTAAAATTCATTACATAACTAGTGACAATTGTTTCAGCAAATGGAAGAATAACTAACAAAATCCAACACAGATGCAAAAAAGTAAATCAAATAATAGGACAAATGGTGTTAATTTTAAAATGCAAACATGTCACCATGAACACAAAAAAGCATTGTTCAAAACACTATTTCTCTCAATATTATGCTATTAGTGCCAAATCTAGACGCTGACATCAAATGATAGAAGAAAACTAGTCATTTCAGAGATGAAGTGTCTGCGCAGAATGCTGGGAGTAACAAGAAGAGACCAGTTTAGAAATGAAGACACCAGGAAAAAAGTGGGTACAACATCAGTACTGAACTTCATCAAGAAACAACAAATTAAATTATTTGGTCACATAAGCAGATTACCAACAGACTGCGCCTCAAAGAGCTGCGATACTCCGATACAGTGCATAGATAGCAAAAGGCCATCCACAGAAATAACAGGCGGTGCACACAAAAGCTTGTTCTAGAAATCTCTTCTTATCCTGACTGTGAGACAAAACAAGATTAAAGAAAGAAGACAGAATCTTCACTGTATTATTTATAATGTGGTAAAGTTGACAGAATATTCATTGTTATGTTATGTTATTCGATCAACATCATGGCACATTGGACATTCCCATGTGTCCTCCGCTGCAGCAGCCATCCCAAAGTTCACTTTCTCACCGTACCCATGAGAAGTTGATTAGTATACCTTCTCTCTCCACCACTAAGATAGCACTATTGGGCATGCCCAAACTTAACTCAAAATTCTTGCGATCGGTCCAGTGTATGAGACTTGACCATATCACATAAATGAGAGCACACCGCATTGATGACATCGACTCTGTCCATACTTCTGCCCGCTTGAGTCTGGGCATTATTTGCGAAAAGTCAGCACGTTCGTTACCCTGCACTCCAGCATGTCCAGGTGTGTACAGCCAAATCAGTGTCTTGAGATGTGACCTCTGAATACTGTTCACCCATTCAACGCATATACTTCCAGATTCAATCCTTTGAAGCATATTCGAGTCTGATATGATAATCATATGGGTGGCTTATTGCTCATCCATTGTATTAAATAATTGTATTATTTCTCATTTGATAAATGATACAATCTTCACTGTTTTATTTCTCATTTGGTAAAGTTTGATATAATCTTCACTGTTTTATTTCTCATTTGGTAAAGTTTGATATAATCTTCTCTGTATTATTTCTCATTTGGTAAAGTTTGATATAATTTTTACTGTATTATTTCTCATTTGGTAAAGTTTGATATATTCTTCACTGTATTATTTCTCATTTGGTAAGGTTTGATATAATCTTCATTGTTTTATTTCTCATTTGGTAAAGTTTGACATAATCTTCACTGTATTATTTCTCATTTGGTAAAGTTTGACATAATCTTCACTGTATTATTTCTCATTACTAAAGTTGAGATATAATCTTTATTGTAATGTTTCCAGATATCCTCAGCTCTTTAAGGCAGGAATGTTGGCAGGTGTGTTTACCACAGTTATTATGACGCCAGGTGACAGAATCAAGTGTTTGCTACAGGTAAATATGACATATCATATCAGAAAGCATATGGATAGATCAACTAATAATGATTCGGACAGTTTCTAGTTTATAAACATCAGAGATAGTAACAATATTAAAAGCGTCTGGTAGCAAGTGTTGAATGATTATTGTCAAGTATCTTCTTCTGCATTGCCGCTATGAATTCGGTTTAGTTACAGCTCCTTGTTTGACTCTTCTGACAGATTTTTGCATGCAGTCCTGCTTTCCTTATTATCAATGTCCCGCCTTCTCCGACTTCAGAGGTGACGTCAAGTATCTAAGAGGGTCTACCTGCAATGGATTGACTTCATTGCACCGGGTCTCCCCATCTAGCTCCCCCCTGTTGACATAAATGACATGCCATCTACCAAGAGCTCCATCCCTGTTGGCATGCCATCTACCAAGAGCTCCATCCATGTTGACATAAATGACATGCCATCTACCAAGATCTCCATCCCTGTTGACATGCCATCTCCCAAAGAGCTCCATCCCTGTTGACATGCCATCTACCAAGAGCTCCATCCCTGTTGACATGCCATCTACCAAGAGCTCCTTCCCTGTTGACATGCCATCTACCAAGAGCTCCTTCCCTGTTGACATGCCATCTACCAAGAGCTCCATCCCTGTTGACATGCCATCTACCAAGAGCTCCATCCTGTTGACATAATGACAGCCATCTACCAAGAGCTCCATCCCTGTTGACATAAATGACATGCCATCTACCAAGAGCTCACCCCTGTTGACATAAATGACATGCCATCTACCAAGAGCTCCATCCCTGTTGACATGCCATCTGCCAAGAGCCCATCCTGTTGACATGCCATCTACCAAGAGCTCCATCCCTGTTGACATGCCATCTACCAAGAGCTCCATCCTGTTGACATAAATGACATGCCATCTACCAGAGCTCCATCCCTGTTGACATGCCATCTACCAGAGCTCTATCCTGTTGACATAAATGACATGCCATCTGCCAGACTCCATCCTGTTGACATGCCATCTACCAAGAGCTCCATCCTGTTGACATGCCATCTACCAAGGCTCCATCCTGTTGACATGCCATCTACCAGAGCTCCTTCCTGTTGACATGCCATCTACCAAGAGCTCCTTCCCTGTTGACATGCCATCTACCAAGAGCTCCATCCCTGTTGACATGCCATCTACCAAGAGCTCCATCCTTGTTGACATAAATGACATGCCATCTACCAAGAGCTCCATCCCTGTTGACATAAATGACATGCCATCTGCCAAAAGCTCCATCCCTGTTGACATGCCATCTGCCAAGAGTAGTGCACAAAGTACAGATTCTGTAACTCCAGGCAACAATCATAGAGATCTCTGCGAAAAATGATTGAGAACTAGCACATGTTACTTGGTTCTGATTCAACTCACAACTGTGAGAATGGCATGCAGCATCTTAATCACTTTGCTTAGAGACCCCCCTGTCTAGTATACCCTTGTGAAGTGAAAAGAAAACATGTTACTAATAATACCACTTTTTGGGCGGTATAACGCTGGGGGCACATGTGGAATTTAATGGCTAGTGCAGTTGGGGCGAAACTGCTCATGTTATGATTTTTCTTTATGCCACGACAGAAAAAAAGATTCCTTGGCGAGGTGGTGGATTGAACCTGGGTTTCCTGCATGGGAGCAGCGCTCTAATCCTTTCGGTCAGATGCTCCACTACCCTTGTGGAGTCTAAGTCAATAATTGTGAAACTAGCACTTTATGTCATTTATCATATCACATTGATCGTTATATGTGAGTTTCTCCAGTATCAGCTTAAGTATCTGTGTTGTTGATTGATAGGACCATCACCATTGCACTTTGGTGAGTAACCATGTGTGCTCCAATCTGTTTCTTATGCAGGAAGATCTCAGCTGCAGTGCATAAACTCTGTAGCACCGCGAGGTCCCGACGTAATTTTGAAGATAGTGAAGGTATTTTTGTAGGAATTTTATTGTTAATCTTTTCTAATGAATTTTGTCCAGACAGCGGCTTTCCAGCCTGCTCTTCTCGATTTTGAACTGCAAAGGGTTCCTTTATTTGTTCAAATTGAAAAGCGGGACCTACGTTTATTGCCGTCTCCGATAGGACTAGGAACTCGATCTCACCTACACTGAGATCAGGATCTCTGGAAAAATATCAAGATGGCTCCACAGGAAGACAAATTTGGTACCTTTGGCACGAGAGATGAGCCCAAACCTCTATGCCACAGAGAACTCCTTCTGTATCTGTATTGTTGTCTTTCTGCTGGTTCTGCGGAGGACATACATGAGGTAGGAGATAATAAACAAGAAGCCATGGGATCATCCAAACACTTAATGAAAGCAGAGAAAGAAAGAGGACTAACTATTCATCTTGACAAGATAGAATATATAATAGTAGCAGGAGAAGAAAATAAATGGGCGTGTGATATCTGCAGCAATGGGGGCGGCTCTGTGGCGTAGAGATTAAGTGCTCTCCTCTTGTTCTGAAGGTACTCAGTTCACTTCCTCATGAAGCCATCAGGATGTTTTATCGGAGATCCCAGATTTCAGTGTAGGTGAGAAAGCATCACAGAAAGATGGGCGATAAAACATAGTGTTCAAGTTGGGCACGTAAAAGAAACCATGGCAGTTTAAAATCAAGAAGAGCAAGCTGGAAAGCAGCTGCCTGAACAAAATCGATTATAAAAAT
The DNA here is from genome assembly GCA_020796225.1 of Arion vulgaris. Classification (NCBI taxonomy): domain Eukaryota; kingdom Metazoa; phylum Mollusca; class Gastropoda; order Stylommatophora; family Arionidae; genus Arion; species Arion vulgaris. The sequence goes on from CM036773.1 coordinate 32,722,462, forward strand.
AGAATTCCTTCAAAATATTTTCACCATCTTCTAAATTACATCGAGGACCATCGCCGGTGCTACAGAGTTCATGCACTGTCGCTGAGATCTTCCTGTGTAAAAAGAGATCGGAGCACACATGGTTACTCACCAAAGTGCAATGATAATGATCCTATCAATTAATCAATAAAATACTCCTCAGAAAACTGAAGAAAATTGTTGTCTTTCTATTATGTTTACTTCATATTAACAAACATTTGTCTTCACATCATCACTTGTCTCTGTTTATGCTTGGCTATTTATTTTCCAGTGCAATTAAACAACAAGGAATATGGATCTTAGTGTTCCTTTAACAACCGGTAAATCGAAAATGCATTGGGTTTATTTACATTTAAGGAAAGCTTTTTATAGAAAAATGTGTTCTTGTTCATTGTAATAGTGTAAGTTTGCAAGTAAAATGTATTGGTTTTGAATGTACAGTAGTTGAAACAAACAACTGTGAACCAAGATGTGATTACTATTTGTATTTCTTCTATATTTCATCATTAACTTTATTGGTTGAGTTTTTACAATTTTCTATTTTAGTTCCTTTTCTATGTTATTGTCTCTATTTGTCAATTACACATTTCTTATTATTAGATTTTTAACCTACTACTGCCTTGTAGTTCAATTCGGGACAATCAAAGGCTAGCGGAGCAAACCGTACACAAAATTGGACGGTAGGCAAACCAAGTAGTAAAAAAAAACTGATAACCTGGGCAGATGATGCTCAACAACCCGAGAAGGAAGATTGTCTAAGGGTAGCTACCTAAAGAAAATAGCAACCTGCTGCTGCCTAACAGCCCAAGGCTGATGGAGAGTGAACCCAGTAACGCTGGCTAAAACCGGACACATCGCCGAAGGATAAGCACCAGAGCTCCAAATGGCGCTAAAGATGTGACGAAGCACACCCATGCTAAGGCTGCATGAATCAGATTTCCACATGAGTGAGATTTATGGGGAAATCTGGTACATCAGTCTAGCGGTGATCATGGAGAGAGACTTTTAACCTATTTTTGTGTATTATCTTAAACATGAAATATGTCTTGTATTCTTTGCTTAATAAGTCATTTTGTTTGAAATGTTGATTTGCTCAAGTAAAATTTTGTTTCATATTTTGACAGTTTGTTTAGTTTTATTGCAATCTTCCCCATTTGTTATATAATTTTATTGCAGTCTTCCCCATTTGTTATATAGTTTTATTGCAATCTTCCCCATTTGTTATAAAAACACGTAATTACAAAGTACTGTAGTTTTACAAATTACAAAAACAATGACAAAATACAGCAACGTTTCGACCAACAAGGCCTTTATCAAGCAAACGAACAAACAGGAGTGACAAATTAAAATGAAACACAAATGGACGACCAAATACCAAACGTATCTAAGGAAAATCTGGAATAAAACGAATAACGAAATAAATGTAACACAAAAACACACATAAAAACTAGAAATAGAAAGGAAAAGAAACAATGAAAAATCTAGTAAATATATAACTTGAATACATTTCAACATATACCCATATAGATTACAAAGCATGGGAAGAGAAAGTACTAAGAAGCATAAGAATGTAATCGCTGAGCCGCGTGGTCCAAGGTACCATACAAAGAAATCAACCGATTCTCCAGAGCAAATCGACTGCGATCATCCGAGGAACATGATCGGATGGCTGTGACCTGGACATCGTGAGCACCTAAATGGCCAGTATCATTGAAATGGGTGGCTACAGGGGGCACAGAGCATTGGCGTATGTCGCGTAAGTGTTGGCGAATCGGTCACTGAGCCTCTTGCCTGTCTCGCCGATATAAGCCTTGTTACACCGCTTACAGATAATGGCATAGATAAGATTACGGGACTTGCATGTGAACCCATCGTCAATAAGAAACGTGCCTAAAGGAAAGATACAGTACGCGTCTGTATCACATAAGCACACGTGTTGCAACGCCGACGACCACACTGGACAGTGCCAAAATGAGTCTCTTAAGGCGACTGTGTACCAACTTATCCTTAAGACTTCTGTCCCGTCTGTAAGACACCAAAGGATAGTTGGGGAAGACAGAACGGGTCTCAGGATCTGATCTAAGGAGAGACAGATGACGGAATAAAACATTTTCACCAGGGAACTATGGGGGTGGTAAGTTAAGATAAGTTTTACTCTGTCAGAGTTAGTAGTCCTATGCTGACTGGTAAGGGCCTGCTGGCGAGTGATTTTCTGAACTCGATGCATAGCCGAGACAAGCACCCTCTCCGGGTATAGGCGCCTACGAAGAAATCAAGCATCTCGCGAGCTCTCTCAAGAAAATCATCGTCCTCACTACAAGCGAAGGCGTAAGAGCTGCGAGAATGGCAAAGAGTCACGACAAGCCCGGGGATGGGAAGAAGTATAGAGGAGAAAACTATGTGCATCAGTAGGCTTGTAATATACTGATGTAGTGATAGCGGATAGGCGTAAGGTGATAGTAATGTCAAGAAAGTTGACCCATTTGTTATATAGTTTTATTGCAATCTTCCCCATTTGTTATATAGTTTTATTGCAATCTTCCCCATTTTGTTATATAGTTTTATTGCAGTCTTCCCATTGTTATATAGTTTTTGCAATCTTCCCCATTTGTTATATAGTTTTATATTGACAATCTTCCCCATTTGTTATATAGTTTTATTGCAATCTTCCCCAATTTGTTATATTGTTTTATTGCAATCTTCCCTATTTTGTTAGTTTTATTACAGTCTTCCCCATTTGTTATATAGTTTTATTTGCAGTCTGTGCAGGAAATGAGGATATGCTAATTAGATTTCACTGTGTTGTAGCAGTGAATATCATGTATGAGGAAGCTCTATTAGCTTTTTAACACTGTTGACTTCACAGGATTTTTAATGGTAACTTCATCATCAAGGTGCATATCCTTTATAGGACGTTGCTGTCTTTGCAGCGCATCTGAAATTCACTCTGTCTCTAGCCAGTTCACCCACTTTCGTCGATGGTCATATTCATGGTTTCTTTAATATCTTTTAGCCATCTTCTTCTTGATCTGCCTCTGCGTCCTGGGACCCTGCCCTCTAATATTGTTCTCTCTAACTGTAGATCTAACTTTGAATTGTATAGGTAGGGTGAAATAACGCCAGTATGTTACCGGTGCCGAAAGGGGAGCAAAGAATATTGACACTGCGACTTACAAGGCATGTAATAAAAGGCGATTAAGGTACATGCCCGCCCGTGTGCTCCCAGGGCTTGAAGGAGGAAAGAATTTGCAGCAATGTGTACCTGTCAAGCATGTTGTAAGAAGCATCTAAGGAGGGTGGGGCTGTTTACCTAATCCTATCTCCGAGTGGTTACGGGCCCAAATTTGGGGTGTAAAGAATAGAACCACTGTTACCTGTCACACGTCGTAGGGGCGACTAAGGAGGTTTGGCTGAAATCAGATGCATGTGTCCTAAACGTGTAGAAGACTATGCATTTAGGGGCCCACCAAACCAATGTGCAACGTATACACATTCATGGCAATGATCAAACATATCACAAAGAGTGATTAAAATTGGTAGTAAAGAACAAACGCAAAGAAGAAGAACCTAATCCTATAGAAAAGATAAGCTACAAAAACTTCAACAAACATGGAAAGTACAACTAAAGAAAAAACCAAGCGACCATCTGAACCAGGGGAAGGTCCTCCAACAGGGAGGATGTTTAGCCAGGAAAGTACATGAATCTGGGGATACCGATTAACCTTCTTTCCTGTCAGACAACTGCCAGAATTTATTAAAAGGATAGGCAAGATGTGGAAAGAATTGGAAGGGATGGTAAGAGAGAGGAAGGGCTGAAAGAAATTTGTTGAAGACCTGTGCTCCCTTTGGAGTTGAAAGGTGAAGAAGGTAGGCTGAATGATAGAGAGAATATTTATTGTTATTGCTTTTTCAATGTGTGTTTCTGTTCAGATTCAACAAGAGTCTAGTGTTGCTAGCAGAAAATACAAGGGGCCTGTAGACTGCGCCAAACAGATCTACAAGGAAGGCGGTATCAGAAGTATATATAGAGGAACTATGGCCACACTTCTGAGAGATATTCCAGCCACTGGAATGTACTTCACTAGCTATGAGTTTCTACAGCGTAGTCTTACCCCTGAAGGACATGAGTAAGTTCCAACAACCAATTAGTTTTCTTGATGTGGTTCACTAGATTCAGTTGGCATGAATCAGCTCTGATAGCAATCCTATGATCATCTCTGATAGCCATCCTATGATCAATCAGAATTGATACCATGTTACAGTATAACTCCAGATGTGGTACTTTCAAGTGAAGTTTTCTGTTTGTAAAATCTTCCAGTCACTCATCTTGACAGATTTGTGTTCTGTTGTATGATATACATAGACTTTGACCGAAGTTTAGATGTGCCTGTAATACATACAGATGGGGCATAACAGGAGGGCAACATTTTTGACATAAACCATGCAGATCACAAAGCGTGGTTAACTTGGTTGATAAAAACGAGTGCAATCAAATTAGATTAAGTTTGAACTATTGTCAACATTGTTAGTAATAATATTCGCCTGTGTGGTGCCGGAGCCTGCAAGGAAAGCAAAGAATAGTACCACTGTGACCTACAAGACATGTCAGTAAGAGGCAACTGATGTAGGGGCCTAGGGAACCTACCTAGTAAATAAAAAGCATCACAGAAATCGGATGTACTGGCTTACTTGTAGGTGCATAACTGACACAACGCACAATCTCTCTTAGGCTCAGATCACATACAAATCACACAGAGTGGTTAACAAGTGGTCAATATGGAGTATTCGAAGAAGAAGAAGTAATATTAAGTTGTCCCATGTGTAAGAAACCAGTTAGATTTCTACTTATGAGACTTATGTTAGTTTTAGAAAGTACAGAAACAAGATACAGTGAAGTCTCAACCAAAGGCTGTTTCAAGTATTTAGAGTGATAACATTATATCTAGAGTGATAACATTATATCTAGAGGGATAACATTATATCTAGAGTGATAACATTATATCTAGAGTGATAACATTATATCTAGAGTTATATCTAGAGATAACATTATATCTAGAGTGATAACATTATATCTAGAGTGATAACATTATATTAGGTGATAACATTATATCTAGAGTGATAACATTATATTTAGAGTGATAACATTATATCTAGAGTGATAACATTATATCTAGAGTGATAACATTACATTTAGAGGATAACATTATATCTAGGTGATAACAACCTGAGTGGTTACAGGGGCCCAAATTTGGGGTGTAAAGAATAGAACCACTGTTACCTACCATGCATGTTGTAAGAGGCGACTAAGGAGGTTTGGCTGAAATCGGATGCACATGTCCTAAACATGTACAAGTCTATGTGTTTAGGGGCCGACCAAACCAATGTGCAACGTATACACGTTCTTGGCAAAAATCAAACATATCACAAAGAGTGATTAAAATTGGTCGTAAACGAACGCAAAGAAGAAGAGTGATAACATTATATCTAGAGTGATAACATTACATTTAGAGGGATAACATATTTTAAAAAACCAACTAGTTACTGCCTGTAATACCCGCTTCTTAGAGCGGTATAGGACATGGGGGACATGTGCCTGAGGAATTAATGGCCGCATGGCTAGAGTGTAGTTGCAGTAAAACTGTTCAAGTTCTGATTTTTCTTTATGGTTCCACCCCCCCCTTCCCCGACAAAACGCATTGACCTTACTGTGTAATGAACCTGGGTCCCCCGAATGGGAGCCGTATCTAATCCATTCGGACAGAAATAGTTATGACACAACAGAAAAATCCTTACAAAGATAGAATTAGGAAGTATTACAGACAGCTCTTCCTCTATGAATGTAGGTAACCACACACAACATTAACTGCCACTATCTGTTGTCACATAAATAGATACCACTAAAAATGGATGCAAATCTTATAAGAACTATTTTCTGGCCAACACTATATTACCAATGCCAAACCTGGTCAATAACAGCAGCTAATGAGCAAAAAATCATAATGACGGAGATGAGGTGCTTTAGAAGAGCTGCAGAAGTGACAATGAGACAAAATTAGAAATTAAAAAAATCCTAAGACTGGATGTGAAACCAGTCTCCCAATTCATAAAAGAACAACAGATTAAATGGTATGGACACCGGACAAGAATACACTGGTATCGATTACCACAGAGCCACACTGAAAAAGTATAACGAGTACAGATCAAAATGAAGATATCAAAAGATGAGTGATAGCATCAAGAACAGCCTTAAGAAAATCAATATCAGCTTACAAAGTACCTTATAACAAGCACACACAAGATCACTACATTTCCACCCCAACACTTCTATAAGGAAGTAAATGGTGGAAGAGAAGTTCTGTGTGGTTGTCAATACCATATCTGAACCATTGAAAGTTTTATTTTTGCATTACTTTTTTCAGTCGTTCAGAAATGAGTATAGGAAGAACGATCTTGGCTGGTGGAATGGCTGGGGTTGCCAATTGGCTAGTAGCTATACCGCCAGATGTGCTGAAATCAAGACTTCAAACTGGTCAGTAACCATGTATTCTTGATATATTGTATCGTTCTTCTTGCGTTTGCTATGAATTCAGGTGTAGTCAGGGTGCCTGGTATGGCGCTTATACAAAGAAAGACCAAAAAATAAGTTGATACAATTGTATGTACATCTGAAAAATTGTATTGGTTTTCTATAATGAATTCAAGTGCAGTCATGTAGCAGAATAGAGATCCTCTGGCTGAGTTTTGCGTGGATGCTTGCTTTTCTTATCACCAGTGTCCCTTGCCATTCAGGCAAGTCTTACTCCAACTTCAGAGATACTTATAATTTAAATGACCAAGTAAAGGAAAATATCATTGCAAGACAGACACTATTTTGGAACCCTGAGGAAAAGAGGAGTAGAGGAAGGCCTAGACATACCTGGAGAAGAGAGCTCTAGACTGATATTAAAAGGATAGGTGAAACATGGAAAGAATTGGACGGGATGGCAAGAGAGAGGAAGGGATGGCAAAGAGGGGAAGAGCTGGAAAAAGTTTGTTGAAGACCTGTGTTCTGTTGGGAGTTGAAAGGTAAAGAAGTAAAGGAGCAGGGTCTCCTGTAGTACAACCGCATACCATGTGCGAACTGAGAATTTTTTGCCAGGCTCACCATGAGTCCCGAAATTTCCACATGAACACTAGCACAGAATGTTTTCAGCTTTTCTATCAGCAGCCCCACATCTGTTAATGCAAGTTGAATACTGTTTACAGTTGTACGTTCATCTGATGATGAAAAACATGGGAGACATTGCTGTTCATTCTCTTACAGGACAAACATTGATTACTGAACTAAGTCACAGCACTCAGAGCAGATCTATTTCATATGTCTCTCACAACAGATGTTGAAGGGTATGCATACTGATTGTTCGTGTGGCTTGCTGGATAAACACACTCCTCTCTCTCTCTCTCTCTCTCTCTCTCTATGCCCTTCAAGCACCCAGTTCTACTTGTACAATGTGCGATTCCCCAAACTCCTTAAATGGCTGAATAGATGCAACATCAATTTTAGTGTCCGTGTCTAACAGTAGACATCCAAGAGACCGAAGAACATTCCCTCTTACACATCCTAAACTCCCTGACCTTTGATGCAAGCCTGTCCGCTCTCTTATTATCGTGAACACCAGCATACCCTGGACAGTAGATAGAAATATTACAAATATGATAACATATATGAAATGACATACATTTTTCTAACAGAAATGTTGCAAATATGGTGACAGAATTTAGAGATATTTTTTCTGTTGTTTGCAGCTCCCCATGGTGCTTATCCCAATGGAGTGCGGGATGTTATCAGACACATTGTTAAAGAAGAAGGAATAAGGAGTTTGTATAAGGGCTTCACCCCAGTTATGTTGAGAGCCTTTCCTGCCAATGCTGTGAGTATTTGATTCGTAGATTCAATGATGCGTAGGTTACTTAAGTTAGAAACCAAATGTGCACTACAACGCATGCGTTGTATCGCTGCCAACCACTCACACCTTCTATCTGACTTGGATTCCTCCCAGTCCCTACTTCTACAACGTCTACGTAGTCTCACTTCTACGAATATGCTCCTTTACTCCCTTATTCGTTTCACCATCCACGTTCTCAACAGACAACTGCATGAATTTATTTGCATGCATCATCAACAAAAACTTGACCTTCTTCGCCCTGTACCTTCTACCACTCCTCTCAATTGTCCACAACTATCTTCTCCTCCCACCCAGGTTGTCTGCATCCCTCCAGACCTTCTCTTATCTGACAGCGAGAGATGTGTTTTAAGTAAGGGTCTCAAGTTTGTTCCTCTCCGTCCCTCCATTGACCACTACTCTACTCTTCAGGATGTCAACCGTTTCCACCGTGGCCTGCGACTCAAATTCCATTTTCACAACCAGGAGGACCCTCTAGAACATCACGACTCGAGTATGTTCTCCCAGTATTCCACTCGCAAACATGATTGGACTCCTAAACCTGGTGCCTCTAACGCTCTTGATCTCTACATCAAGAATACTTCATACGACATTGGACTTCTCACCTAAACGCCTAGGGCGTTCTAACATGTCACCGTCCGAGTTTCGTGCTCTATCACACTCCGTCGCGTGATGACATTGTTATCAAACCCGCTGATAAAGGTGGTGCCATAGTCGTATGGAGTAAAGAACTATATCTTCAGGAAGCCATAACCAACTACTCAACATCCTATTCTACAAAAATATTCCTTCTGATGCCACACTATCCAACAATAGTAAGGTCCGTACAGTCATCAAGAACCTCATTGCCTCTAAAGACCTTCCTACCTGCGCATCATCACTATGTGTCATCGACAGTTGTTTGGGCAAACCCGCATTCTATATGCTCCCCAAAATTCATAAACTTCACAATCCTGGTAGGCCTATTGTTTCTGCTTGCTCTTGTCCTACGGAACATATCTCCGCATTCCTTGACAGTATCTTCAACCCTATAGTCACCACACTACCTTCATTCTTGAAAGATACTAACCACACTTTGTCTGTTTTTCTTCTATTAAGTTGTTACCTGGCAGGACTTATCGCCTCTTCCTCCTTGATGTCTGCTCACTGTATACCTCTATACCTCATTCTGACGGACTTCAAGCTCTCAGTTTTCTCGACAGGAGAACTAAACCTCTTGTCTCCACCTCGACTCTCCTTCGTCTTGCAGAACTAGTTCTCACTCTCAACTCCTTTCAGTTCAATGACCAGTTCTTCGAACAGATTAGTTGGGTCGCCATGGGTACTAAAATGGGACCCAGCTATGCTTGTCTATTCATGGGTCATCTTGAACACTTAGTATGGAACACCTATGATGGCCTTCTTCCGTCCGTGTATCATAGATACATCGATGATTGTATTTGAGTTACCGATATGTCTGAAGCCGATTTGTCACGCTTCATTACCTTCATCAATGCCTTCAATCCTGCTATTCGGTTCACCTCTCACATCTCTACCTCCTGTGTCAATTTTCTTGACATCACTATCACCATCAGCCTATCCACTATCACTACATCAGTATACTACAAGCCTACTGATACACATAGCTTTCTTCTGTATACCTCTTCCCATCCCCAGGCTTGTCGTGACTCTTTACCTTTCTCTCAACTCTTACGCCTTTGTCGCCTCTGCAGCGAGGACGACGATTTTCTTGATAGAGCTCATGAGATACTTGATTTCTTCCGCCAGCGCCTATACCCGGAGAATGTGCTTACATCTGCCATGCATCGGGTTCAGCTAATTGCTCGCCAGGAGGCCCTCTCTCACATACCTAGAACCCCAATTCTGACAGGGTTAAACTTATCTTAACTTTCCACCCTCATAGTTCCCTGGTGAAAAGGTCTTATTCCATCATCTCCCCATTCTTCAGTCTGATCCTGAGACACGTTCAGTCTTCCAACACTATCCTTTGGTGGCGTACAGACGGTACAGAAGCCTCAAGGATTTGTTGGTACACAGTCGCCTCAAGCCTAACATCCAGAGTCACTTTGGCACCATCCAATGTGGCCGTCGGCGCTGTAATACATGTGCATATGTAATACAGACCCGTACTGTCTCTTTTCCAAAAGCTACCTATACCATTCAAGACAGTTTCACGTGTGAGTCCGCAATATCATCTATGCTATCACCTGCAACGATGCCATAAGGCCTATATTGGTGAAACCGTAAGAGGCTCAGTGACCGATTCGCCCAACACTTACGCGATATTCGCCAATGCTCTGGGACTCCTGTGGCCACTCATTTCAATGATACTGGCCATTCAGGAGTTGACGATGTCCCGGTCACAGCCATCCGATCATGTTCCTCCGATGATCGCAGTCGATTCGCCCTGGAGAACCGTTTTATTTCATTCTATGGCACCTTTCGACCTCTTGGACTCAACGCATTACATTCCTATGCTTCTTAGTACTGTCTTATCTTGTGCCTTGTTATCTATATGTGTGTTTGCTCCATATATGTGTCATTTATCCACTATATTGTTTATTGTTCCTCTCCTTTTCCACTTTCGGTTTTTGTGTTGCACTCATTTCGTTGTTCGTTTTTATTCCCAGATTTTCATCAGATAGGTTTATGTTTCCACATGTAATCGTCCATTTGTAGTGTTCCTCGAAATTTGTCATTCTTGTTGTATTGTTTGCTTGATAAAGGCCTTTTGGTAAACGTTGCTGTTTATCGTCACTGTTTATGTATTTTGTAAAACTGTAGTACTTTGTTTTTACGTGTTTGAGTATTTGATTACATGGTTTATATTATTTGTAATAAATATCAAGGCAGGGTCACATGAAAGAATAAATATCGAGGTAGTTTCATATGAAAGAATAAATATCGAGGTAGTATCATATGGAAGAATAAATATCGAGGTAGTTTCATATGGAAGAATAAATATCGAGGTAGTTTCATATGGAAGAATAAATTTCGAGGTAGTTTCATATGAAAGAATAAATATCGAGGTAGTATCATATGAAAGAATAAATATCGAGGTAGTATCATATGGAAGAATAAATATCGAGGTAGTATCATATGAAAGAATAAATATGAGGTAGTTTCATATGGAGGAATAAATATCGATGTTCAAAAAAATGAGTATCATATGAAAGAATAAATATCGAGGTAGTATCATATGGAAGAATAAATATCGAGGTAGTATCATATGAAAGAATAAATATCGAGGTAGTATCATATAATAATAATTCCTCTCGTACCGTTATACGTTACATAGGCCTGCAAGTAATTTCTCCATACCGCTCTATCCTGGGCAACTCGCTCAATCTCCTCCATGGAACTGAGACCGATATTTCTTGCCTCTCTCAGCAAAGTTCGCTTCAGGGTCTCCTTAGGTCGACCTCTCTTTCTTGAACCCTTTGCATCCCACTTCAATGCCTGCTTTGATATTCTTTGATCATTTCTCCTCAAGGTGTGCCCAACATATCTCCATCTTCTCTTTCTTATAACAGTTGTCACTAGGGTTGACCAGACATGTCTCTGATTTCATCACTTCTCCTGAATTCGTTCCATTTTATATTCATGTAGTATCATATGGAGGAATAAATATCGAGGCAGGGTCACATGGAAGAATAAATATCGAGGTAGTATCATATGGAAGAATAAATATCGAGGTAGTATCATATGGAAGAATAAATATCGAGGTAGTATCATATGGAGAATAAATATCAGAGTAGATTTGTGGGGTCGTGTCAAGGACAAATTGACTGAGAGTATAAATATAAAAGTAGAATCACCAACATTGGAGACAAATTGTCACGGTAGAATTACTGGGGAGGGAATATCATGATATTGTCCTCTGGGAGAATAAATATGTTGGAATCACTTATAGGCAAGGGTATCAATATCAAAGTACAGTCACATAGTAGTGGGTGGATATAATAAATTGTATGTTAGATAGACTGTATTCATTCACTGAACTCAAATCTAACATTGCTTGGATGCCTGATAAAAGTTTCCCAATACTTGGATGTATGGTGAGCTTGATGGAGGCAGACGATCAGTTGGTGGACCAAAAAAACACTTTAATGATACTTTTAAAGTGTCTAAAATTCTTTGATATAGGCACACCACGCTAGGAATCCCTTGTGCAAGATCGCCAAATGTGGCGCTGTAACAACACAAGAGGAACTCACATAGCTGAAAATCATCGTACTGTTGAGGCACAGAGAAAGTGAACTGTGCGAAAAAACAAAACACACAACACCCAAATGTCTAACCTCGATCATCTAGGCCCCATCCCGACCATGTATGCGTGACCTCGATCATGTATGCCCCCACCTCGATCATGTATGCCCCCACCTCGATCATGTATGCCCCCACCTCGATCATGTATGCCCCACTTTGATCATGTATGCCCCCCCTTCGATCATGTATGACTCATAGATAGATTGTATTCATTCATTCAACTATACTTTATTGTATGTTAAGTAATACTATTTATTCAAGTCATCAATGGATTATTGCTTAACTTGTTTTAATTGAATAGCAGTTATAAACCGCCCCGCATAGCTGAATGTCATGTGGGAGATTAGAGACTTTACTTATCATCTTCAAATAGCTTGTCCTGAGCAGAACTTTGTCACCCCGACAGACCTCTAGAATTTCTCTCTCTCATAGGCCAGATGTTCTGCCGCTGCAGCCGTCTTGCGCAAACCATCAGTTACATCTTGAATCCACCTTCCATGATGGTCTTCTCCAGCCCTTCCTGTCTTTTTATTTGTCAAAATATCTCAATTTTATCTTTCTTATTTGAAGTATCAGCCAGTTTTCTTTGATTTTGAGTTCTTTCTAAATAGATCTATTTGTTCTCTTCTCTGTCTAAGATATATGGAGGCTTAACTACAAATAAGATATAATTTATGATTCAGAGATCAACTTCAGGACACACTAATATGGTTGATACCTTTGTTTACATTTCAGGCTTGTTTTCTTGGCTATGAAGCATGTCTTAAGTTCCTGAACTGGTCTGTTCCAGGCTTATGAGAACATCAAGAATTAGATCCAGTAGTTAGTAATGTATGCATGTTTTCTTATTGAGTGTGCATGTGTTTGTTGTTTATTTGAATGGCTGTAATTTTGATACAAAGACAGTCACATAAGAGGCTTTGAGAGAAAATGTCTCTGAAGAATTCTCCTAATTCACTGGGACCAGAGAATACCAAATACTGATATCACCCGGCACATAGACATCAACACTATTAACGAGGAAATAAAACGTAGGTCTACATGCTCTAATAAATGAAAATGAAAATCGTGGCATATCCCAAAGGACGTAGCCATCAACTACAGTAAACAAGTCGTTGATTTTCTAGGCACCACTTATACGTTCAGTAGTTTGCCATTGCTTTCTGAGCGGGTGGCGCCATCGTCCTTTTGTTAAAATCAACGGAAACAATTTGCAAGCAAACTGTCCAGCGTGATTCGAACTCAGAACGTCGGGGTTAATAGACCAAGTCACTAACCCCTAGGCCAAGCGCCACATGTAGAGTATATTCTTCATAATCCACAAGCTATTGCTGTAACTAATATTGGCGTTAATAAATAGGTTTAATAAATAAATCAGCTCTAAATGCCTCCATGTCCTGTGTGAGGTGTCCAGCATCTGCCCAAACCATAATCAATTTGTCTGTGACATCCTGCACCCTTCTTCTTCTTGTTTGTCCTCTCCTTTGTCTACCTGTATCATTCCTTCCAATATGATCTCCAGAGAATCGTTTCAAATGTCCAAAATTATTTCATTTTCTCTTCTTTATCAACCTATTCTCTTCAATTTTAAACTATTACAAAATGGATATATTTGTTCTTTTTTTCTGTCCAGGGTATTCTGAGTACTTTACTGTCCAGGTTATTCTGAGTACTTTTACTGTCCAGGGTATTCTGGTACTTTTTGTAGCACTTGAATTCTTCTTGACGCTCCGTATCAACCACCTTTTAACTGCTCTGTGTAATTGGTATGTGATTTGAGCCTAAGAGTGATTGTACGTTGTGCCATTATACACCTACAAGTAGGCCAGCACATCCGATTTCTGCGATGTTTTTATTTACTAGGGTAACTTTCCTAGGTCCTACATCAGTCGCCTCTTATGATATGCCTTGTAGGTCGCAGTGGTACTATTCTTTGCTCCCTTGCGGGCCCCGGGACCACACAGGCAGGAAAACCAATTTTTCAACCAAGTCTCGCTCACTGCCACGCAATTTATTTTAGCATAATCAGTTTTCAGGGTGATAATTTTAAAAAATCATAAAAAATAAACTTGGAGGACTTTTAATTTATGGGATAGTGTTTATATATGAATGAGCTACTGACCTGTCTATATGTAGAGTATTAGTTAATTGTATATCCTTGACAGGACTTTGCGAATCAACCCCAGCTTTTAACGCTGTTTGTGATATTTCTAGGTATTATTACGTTCAGTAGTTTGCCATTGCTTTCTGAGCGGGTGGTGCCATCATCCTTTGGTAAAAATCCACGAGAAACAATTTGCAACCAAACTGTCCGCATCGTTATTCGAACTCAAAACGTCAGGGTTAATAGACCGAGTCACTATCCCCTAAGCCACAGATGCCACATGTAGAGTATATTCTTCATAATCCACAAGCTATTGCTGTAACTAATATTGGCGTTGCTCCCCATACCTATCCACAGTATGATACGTCCTCGTTTTCGAGGTGGGTATTCATCACCTACTACTGTACCCCTGGGAATAACTGCTATAGATCTATAACATCGTCATGTGAATCAATATCCAAATCTGTATCACATTCAGAGCCTGTATTAACACTATCTCTGGCTAAGAAGTCCGAATCATTTTGGACCTATCATCAGCTATATCGCTCCTTTTGAAAATCTTTGTTTACTTATGAAAAATTGCAAATAAATTATTGTATTTTTACAGCATGTACGCTAGATCTGCCATTTTGGAAAGCTCTTCAGAACAATATGGAAGTAGTATGTAATGTAATACCGGTGTATGGTCAGCAAAACTCCCCATTATAAAAAGACATGCCCCTGGATGACAAAAATCGATCAATGCAGTGAAAGGAGTTGGTCTTTGTCTGTAGCGTCAGCGAAAGTGTTAAAGTTGGTGGAGTACAATAATGAACCATGATTGTATGATGCAGGTGCCATGATTGTATGCGAGGTGCCATGATTGTATGACGCAGGTGCCATGGCTCCCACAAGCAAAGTTTTAGACAGCGCTGGTATGGAGTATCCAGCATGCGGCAGAAACAATCAGCACACATACCTTCAACATATACTGAGGATGACTGAGCATCTATGGATCTGGGTCTGCCCAGAGTGAAATGATGTCAATTCTGAACAAACTTAAACTGTTGGTTGTGACAGTTGTTTTTATAATTTTGTTGGCTTACCGGTGAACTTTCATACATTGTCTAACGATTGTTTTTATTTTTGGGGTAAATGTATAGTACTTTCATAAACAGCGTCATCTGTTGAACACAGTTTGACCTGATTATTCTGTGTTCAACAGAGGAAGATATTTGCAAGAGCACATTCCTGTCATGAGGCTCAGTTGTTAGTGAACTTTCTTCTTAGGTTAGTGGTCTGGGTACAATTCCACAGGGGACATGGAATTTTTTTTCTACCGTAAGTGCTCTCAGGCCTCAGTTGGGTAACAGGAAAAGGACTGGGAAGTAAAGACGGTTAGCATGATGTTGGCCACATCACCCATAGTGTGCTGACAGTTAATGAAAAATACGAGCCTAACATTGTATTACCCAATATACCTTGAGTATGAAAAAGTTTTTTTTAAATAACTAATCCTGTCATAGTAATGTTACTCTTACAACACAGAACAAATTGTCTTGTTTCTCTCTCTTTTATACTATTTTACCCTTATTGGGGCATAGACTCTCGACCAACTCTTTCTATCTTTTGCTATCATTGGAAAAATCATGAAAGCAAGTCAAACTTTTGACATGCTCAACGGAATCTGAAAAGCCAAAGGAGTAAATCTTCAAACAAAACTTAAAATATATAGAAGCAGTGTCCTGGTAGTGTTTTTATACAGTAGTGAGTGCTGGAAAATGAGAGACATCATCATACACACGATGGAGACATTCCAAAATAAATGTTTAAGAAGAAGCATGCACATTTTGGGGCCAAATATGATAACAAAAGAAGAGCTTTTAAAATGTACATCATTGAGAACCATCATTCAAAGATGGATTACGCATGTATGTCATATGCCAGTACGACATTGACCAGGACAGCTCTCAGAAAGACAGTAGATAGGAAAAAGGCAGGACATCCAAAGGAAACAAGGGAAGAAATGGGAAAGAGAGTTAAAAGATTGTGGCCTAACATGGGAAACAATTCAATTAGTAGAACTGCAACCATGGAAATCTCTTATGGAAACCTTATGTGTGAAACAGTACAGAAACTGGATATAGTTCGACTGTAAACACACTGAACCGTCTTATTGCTCTATTTAAAAATATTTATTCTACAACACTTTTGATAAACATTTTTTTGTTATTGTTATACAATCTGTAGTTTATTATTTGATCATGTCTAATAAATTAATGTCATAGATTGTTCTCACAGCCAACTATAAACTCATACGGCCACCGGACTCGGGTACAAATTATGGGAAATCAGACCACATCCAGTCACCTGACCTCACATTCCAGTATTGTTGTATATAGACGAATTCATCTTAAAATCAACACAACATGCTAAATCAAGGTTATTATGTAACAAGTAAAGTTTAACAATAAGGAATATCAATATTATGAATATTTTTCATCAATAAATAACTATAGACTCATAGAATTGAGTAAAATTGCCAAAAAGCTTGCATTGTTCTATCAAACATATATAAATTCCAGCCCCCACTAAAACTAGGTCAGGGATACCCGGTCAGTTGTACAGCCCAATATTAGAGTTGGCTGTGATTGTTCTTATATTGACTCATATATCAAGTTTTCCGCCGAGTGGTTGCGGGCCCAAATTTGAGGTGTAAAGAATAGAACCACTGTTACCTGCCATGCATGTCGTAAGAGGCAAGTAAGAAGGTTTGGCTGACATCGGATGCATGTGTCCGCTAAGGAATGCTAACCCAAAACAAATGCTTGCAGAAAACGGATGCACCAGGCCATAAGGTGCATAACATGGTGCAACGACCCATCACAATGAGAAATGGGTAAATGGATTCTACGGTCGCCAATCTGCCTCGGAGATTTAGCCACGCAGTAGGAATGTCAGACCTACCATCATAAAAACTTACTGTGGGAAAAGGTCGCACAAACGGGAAGCAGAAATGATAGGAATTATATCCTACAGAACTGTCCCCAGTATGCAGACTTGAGAAGAAAGAGGTGGCCCACTTACACTATCGTCCAAGACAAACTGTATAGAATGGCTGATAATCTGAGGCAGATGGCTGCCTTTATTAGAGAATCCGAAATACTAATCTAGTGAGAACGCATAAGATAATATCAAGTTTTCTGATTTTCTATAATAAAAAAAAAAAGCGAATAATTTGCAGTCTGTGTTTTCTTATGTTGTTCATGGAACAGATAAAAGAGTTAATATTGGACTTGGACATATTTTGTATGTCTGTTTAACATTATGGTGTGTATGTAAATATATATCGGTGTCTCGGGCGAATATACAAAATTTGATGCCAATACATCTCCAATATTCTTCTTCAAACACTCCATATCGACCACTTGTCAACCACTCTGTGATTTGTATGTGATCTGAGCCCAAGAGCGATTGTATGTTGTGCCAGTTATACGCCTACAAGTAGGCCAGCACATCCGATATCTGCGCTACTTTTTATTTACTAGGGTAGCATCCCTAGGGCCTACATCAGTCGCCTCTTACAACATGCATTGTAGGTTGCAGTGGTACTATTCTTTGCTTCCTTCGGGCACCACACAGGCACATCTTCAATATAAAAATACTGGACAGTACTGGCATTCCAAGCCTTGCTGAGTCAGTGACGTCTGAGGTTGCTGGAACACTTGTTCCGTATGAGCAATAGAAGAATCCCAAAAGGACATTCTATATAGTCAACTTGCAACTGCTACTAGACAGCAAGGTGCCCATTACTACCTTTCATTGATACCTGCAAGCATAATCTAACTTCATGCAGCATAGACAAAGAACATTAGGAGCGGTTGGCCAAAGACAGACAAGTGGCAGTGAGGGATGGCTCAAAAGAAAAACAAAATCACATATGGAGGCAAAAGAGAGACCACCATCTTATGTATCAGCTTCAGTTTCACCTACAGCAACTGTGGCAAGGATTGTAACCCCAGATTAAGCCATTAGAGCCACAACAGGTGTTGTGATTCAGAAAAAACTACTTGATGAAAAACCTATAGTCTCCTGAGATAAAGAGACCAATGAATGAATACATATATATTCATCTCGTATGCTTTCACATTACAGAGTGCCAGCAAGCAATTTTTCCATACCGCTCTTTCCTAGGTAACTTGATCAATCTCATCTATATAATTTAGTCTAATATTTCTTACCTCATTAAAAGGACTAGTGCAAAGGCCTTGCATTTGACAAGGGAGATACCTCTGTAGTTAAGTTCCTCATTTAATCCTTTATTTTATAAAGTATAACTATCTTCCTGCTATTTACCTAACTATCTACATGCACACAAAGAAACCTTATCAAAAGAATAATAATCCGACAATCAAGGTTCTTCGGGCATATAATGCGAAGAGAAGGTTTAGAACACTTGGTGACTACAGGTAAAATTCAGGGAAGGAGAGATCGTGGAAGACAGAGGAGAAGATGTTGGATGGCCTGACATCATGGTTCGACAAAATATCGATGTCAGAACTGATTACATGCACCAAGCAAAGAGAGTTGTGGAGAGACATCGCCTACGCCGGCAGGCATGGCACTTGATTGATTGATAACTATCTTAGCATAATACATTCACACACATTTACATACACACACACATACATACATGCACACACATGTACAGTGACGACTACCAGCACACTGCGTGTGTTATATTGAAAGATCTAAGAACATACAATATCATTTCTGTCGTTGAATCAATCAATCAATCAATCGCTTATCACTGACACGTCTCAACCAATAACCAGGTCAGCGTGTATAACCGCCACCATTCGCTTTGCTTCGTTGACTTTAGTTTGGGCGAAACTATTAAAATATGTTTGCTGGGGCCACAAGAATAGAGACACGTTAAAACAAAAACCACCACAACAAAAACTTTTTAAATTTTCTCTCTGTTGATACAAAAATATCATTTGCTATGCTTGTTTTATCAATTTCCCTTTTTTTTTTTTTTTTCCTCTATATTTAGTTATAGATTTTGTTTTTCGTTATTTCTCTTGCACTTGCTGACATTCTTACAGTACAAAGTAACACACGCTTTGGGAGTCTCTGCAACATAGAGCCGCAATAAAGGTTTACCAAGCCATCCAGTCCAAGAACATGTTTTCCAGATCTCTCCACTTTTTCCCCATTTTCTTGTATTCCGTTTCAAACTCCCACCTCCTGTGTTTCTGTGTCTTTCCGTACCTATATTACCATGGGGGTGCCATCGGAGGGCCTGCCTCGTGTAATGCTGTCAGGAGCTCTCTTCAGTGTGTTTCCTATCCATCGCTACCGTATACCCCTTAAATCTTGTTCCACCTGTCGTTGTCCCGCACTGTTCCTCAGTTCCCTGCTTGTGATCTTGTCATATCATTGCAGATGGAGTATCCGGTGCAGGCATCTATTGATCTTTCTTTCTTTTCTTTCTTTCTCGAATCCTGTATGCCTCACAGCGTCAGGTCAGGAAGAGGTTTCTAAAACGGGCCCTAGTATGCGCTTCGTAGATAGTCTCTTTCGTCGCCTCTGTTATCTCTGAGGTCCATCTTTGCGTGGCCGGCCTTTTGCATCTAGTGATGAATGTCTGCAATTGTTTGGTGTTCTCTTTGGTGATTCTCCATGTCTCCGCTCCATATAGAAGGACATCTTTGACATTGGAGTTAAATATCATTAACTTCGCATCCAAATCTTCAGGAATAAAAAGAAAATAATAATATCGATTAATGTACATGACATTTTAAAATTGTATATTTTTCTGTCACAAATTCTGATGATTTTTTTGGTAGCAATGTGTTTATCATTGCATACTCGCTGCCATTTTTTTCTATCAAGAAGTCATTTATAATCAATTAATTGGAAAGAATTCTCTTTTAGGTTCGAGAGAAAGCTAGATCCGCCCCTGAAAACAATGTTCTTGCGACCGTCTAAACTTCGGTACCAGAACTAATATTCCAGGTGTAATTTCTCAGTTGAAGGCAGTGCTGGGAGAGGTCAATGGAATCCTTGACAGGGCTGGTCACAAACTTTGTGATTTGCGGGTACAGGTAAATCTACCTGTCAGTCCTGTTACCCGATGTAAACCATCGATAGAAAATGTATGTATGCGAACGTGTCGTGTGTGTAATTTGTGTGTGCATAGTATGTGTAAAAGATAGGGAGACAAACTATGTTAAATATTATATATAATCTAGGAATTAGAGACCATAAATGGACACAATTGATGCCTCGGATTGACGTATGTAAGTACTGGCATGAACTAGCAATTTAACGTAAACTATCATAAGAGACAACATAACTTAAAACAAAGTACTATAGTTTTACAACAACAATACACAGCAACGTTTCGCCAAAGGCCTTTCTCAAGCAAACGATACAACAGGAGTGACGAATTTCACAACAAACTATATATAGACTACGACAGAAACATCCCAACGGTCCTAAAAAAGGAAGTATATATGTAGTTTGCCGTGAAATTCGTCACTCCTGTTGTATCGTTGCTTGATAAAGGCCTTTGTCGAAACGTTGCTGTGTATTGTTTTGTATTTTGTAAAACTGCAGTACTTTGTTATTACGTGTTTCACCAATGCTACATAGTTTTACTGCTGTCTGCCCCTATACCGATCAGAGCATTGCTGTATTAGAACACAGTATTAGAACTAGTCACTGTGGAGAGTGTCACGGGAGGAAGGGGCACCTGAACTAACGCACATTCATATCGGATGCACTGTGCCGAAAGCTACAAAATATAGCAGCCACGGCAAAATGTATTTACGCTATTTTGATCAAATCGTATACAAATCACAAAGAGTGGTTAACTAGCGGTTGTTCTAAAAGGAAACGAAAACTGTAAACAATGCAAGGTACTTTGCTAAGATATGATAACTATACAGTATAGGGGACGTAGTACACATCGCTGTGTTCAGACGCCCTTGTGGTGCCGGAACCCGCAAGGGAAGCAAAGAATAGTACCACTGCGACTTACAAGGCATGTCGTAAGAGGCGACTGATATAGGACCTAGGGAAGCTACCTTAGTAAATAAAAAACGTCGCATAAATCGGATGTGCTGGCTTACTTGTAGGCGTACAACGTACATCGCTCTTAGGCTCAGATCACATACAAATCACACGAGTGGTTAAAAGTGGTCGATTTGAAGCGTTCGAAGAAGAGTCCTCCATATATCACGGACAGAGAAGAGAACAAATCATATATCACGGACAGAGAAGAGAACAAATCATATATCACGGACAGAGAAGAGAACAAATCATATATCCAGAAATAACTCAAAGTCAAAGAAAACTTTCTGAGGCTACAAATATTAAAGAGAAAATTGAAATATTTTAAATATATTTTAAAAAAACACGAAGGGTCGGAGACGACCATCATGGATGGAGGCTACCCGGTAAAGAGAAGAAGAGGAAGACCACGGAGAAGATA
Organism: Arion vulgaris; assembly: GCA_020796225.1. Classification (NCBI taxonomy): domain Eukaryota; kingdom Metazoa; phylum Mollusca; class Gastropoda; order Stylommatophora; family Arionidae; genus Arion; species Arion vulgaris. The sequence goes on from CM036773.1 coordinate 32,744,276, forward strand.
GACTCAAAATGTAACTAATGTGTTGTGCTTGACGGTTGCATAGGCAGGACATTTGACCCATGAGAAAGTGAGAGAAAGAGAGAGAGGGAGAGACATTCTGAAGGACTGTGAGGGTGGCAATGTTCTGCTCAGGATAAGCTTATTGATGATGATGAAGTTGAAGCCATGGTAAATATACAGTTTTACTGACATCAAATGATAGAAGAAAACTAGTCACGACAGAGATAAAGTGTCAACGCAGAATGTTAGGAGTATCAAGAAGAGGCCGGCTTAGAGATGACGACATCAGGATAAAAGTGGGTACAACATCAATTCTGAACTTCATCAAGAAACAACAAATTAAATGGTTCGTCCACATAATAAGATTACCAAAAAGACATACCGCCTCAAAAAGCAATGTTACTCCGTTACAGTGGATACAAAGCAAAAGGTCACCGACGCAAAAGGTGGACCTCATAAGATAACAATGGCGACGGAACACACTGTTTATGAACCGCACTCTAAAGCCCGTTCTAGAAATCTCTTATTATCCTGACAATGTGAAGCAAAACAGGATTAGAGAAAAGACTGAAGAAGACTGACACCAAGAACACTCAAGAAAAATAGGCAACAATTATTTGAGACTGCGGTTTATTCAAATAAAAATGAACAAAACAAACAATAATGCACTTTGCAGGCTGTTTTTTCTCACTTTCTCAAGTCTGTTCTTGAAGCCACCACTCCATATTTTGCGTGATCTTGGTCTGTACATGTTATATTTTTTTCTGTGTGGCTCTCTGTGGTAGACGATACCAGGGCATTCTTGGCAGGTGTCCAAAACATTTGATCTGTTGTTCGTTTAGGAATTGCACGACTTGCTTAACATCCAGTCTTCTTCTGATTTCCTCATTTCTAACTTTGTCTCTTATTGTCACACCTTCAGCTCTTCTAAGACACCTCATCTCCGTCGTTATGATTTTCCGCTCATTAGCTGCTGAATAACAGCGAAAATAAGTTGAACGAGTTTAGAACAATAACAAAGTTGTTTATATAGACAGGCAGTATAGTAATCAATCAACGCCTTAACCATTGAACAGCCATACTTTAGAAGTTGTGTTTGCACGAAGATTATATGGCCAAACACGTTAAAAACAAAGCACAGCAGTTTTGCATAATGCAAAAACAATAACAATACACAGCAACGTTTTGACCACAACGTTTTTATCAAGCAAAGGATACAAGAGAAGAATTTCCCGTGTCGCTCAACACACAACATGTAGAATCCAACAATAAGTTCCTAACGGCCCTAAAATGAAAATATATGTAAATATGAATAACGAAATAAATGCTAATTCTTCACCTCTCTTGTATCCTTTGTTTGATAAAGACCTTTTGGTCGACACGTTGCTGTGTGTTGTTATTGTTTTTGTATTTTGTAAAACTGCAGTACTTTGTTTTTACGTGTCTCGCCATTGCTACATAGTTTTACTGCAATCTTCCTCTATATCGATGTCATTGCTTCATACGCGTAGTTTTATTACAGTCTTCCTCTATATCGATGTCATTGCTTCATACGCGTAGTTTTATTACAGTCTTCCTCTATATCGATGTCATTGCTACATAGTTTTACTACAGTCTTCCTATATCGATGTCATTGCTACATAGTTTTACTGCAGTCTTCCTCTATATCGATGTCATTGCTACATAGTTTTACTACAGTCTTCCTCTATATCGATGTCATTGCTACATAGTTTTACTACAGTCTTCCTCTATATCGATGTCATTGCTACATAGTTTTACTACAGTCTTCCTCTATATCGATGTCATTGCTACATAGTTTTACTACAGTCTTCCTCTATATCGATGTCATTGCTACATAGTTTTACTACAGTCTTCCTCTATATCGATGTCATTGCTACATAGTTTTATTACAGTCTTCCTCTATATCGATGTCATTGCTACATAGTTTTACTGCAGTCTTCCTCTATATCGATGTCATTGCTACATAGTTTTACTGCAGTCTTCCTCTATATCGATGTCATTGCTTCATAGTTTTACTACAGTCTTCCTCTATATCGATGTCATTGCTACATAGTTTTACTACAGTCTTCCTCTATATCGATGTCATTGCTTCATAGTTTTACTGCAGTCTTCCTCTATATCGATGTCATTGCTACATAGTTTTACTGCAGTCTTCCTCTATATCGATGTCATTGCTTCATAGTTTTACTGCAGTCTTCCTCTATATCGATGTCATTGCTTCATAGTTTTACTACAGTCTTCCTCTATATCGATGTCATTGCTACATAGTTTTACTACAGTCTTCCTCTATATCGATGTCATTGCTACATAGTTTTACTACAGTCTTCCTCTATATCGATGTCATTGCTTCATAGTTTTACTGCAGTCTTCCTCTATATCGATGTCATTGCTACATAGTTTTACTACAGTCTTCCTCTATATCGATGTCATTGCTACATAGTTTTACTACAGTCTTCCTCTATATCGATGTCATTGCTTCATAGTTTTACTGCAGTCTTCCTCTATATCGATGTCATTGCTTCATAGTTTTACTACAGTCTTCCTCTATATCGATGTCATTGCTACATAGTTTTACTACAGTCTTCCTCTATATCGATGTCATTGCTTCATAGTTTTACTGCAGTCTTCCTCTATATCGATGTCATTGCTTCATAGTTTTACTGCAGTCTTCCTCTATATCGATGTCATTGCTACATAGTTTTACTGCAGTCTTCCTCTATATCGATGTCATTGCTTCATAGTTTTACTGCAGTCTTCCTCTATATCGATGTCATTGCTTCATAGTTTTACTGCAGTCTTCCTCTATATCGATAACACGAAGATTATAGAACTACTGAGCCTTGTAAACAGATTCCACGCTGAATAAAGCTGTTGCTAAAGCTAATTTTTTAGTCGGGACTTACAGCTCGTATATGTAACAGAGCCAACTTGTAATTTGATGTGTGCGACTGTTATTGCTTTTGGAGTCCAGCCAGTTGATCAGGTATGACAGATATTCTAACATTAATTTCAAATCAGTGGAGCACAGAACATGTAGCGACGTTCTCTGAGTGAAGTAAATGAGTTAGAATTTGTCTCAGTGAACAACAGAACATATAGCAAAGTTCTCTGAGTGAGTTAAGCAAATATGAACACAATGGTCGTACCAACATTAGCAGCTTCCCAGCTGATGGGAAAGGCTGCACGAAGTGATGAGGGTAGCATCCTGAATAGAGAAGCGAAGCCCTGAGGAGGGGCAAATATTGCCAGCTGTGGGGCAAGAATAAATAAGAAAGATGAGTAACGAATAAAAGTCTACCCTCGTGGCGGTACAAGGGAAAATTGCAGCTGACTCCGTATCGGTGGCCTAGCACAGATACATCTATTGGGTAAGGTTGGCCCGAGCGCAAACTGTTGTATTCTAGTGCCTAACGAAACTGCCCTCCCTGAGACAACCAGGCAAGGTACTGCTGCACGAGCGCAAAATATAAGGTTGCATTTTAGTGTCGTGAAAAACATATCTCCGGAAGAACTTGGGAGGGTGATGCCGGCGAGCGCAAAATCCTCAAAAAGCTGCGTTGATAGTGCCGATTGAAATGACCTTTTTGATTATTTGTGTTAGACCCCAGTCTAATGTTTCCCAGGACCAAGGAAAATTCAGAGTAGAAACTGCAAATTGCCACGTGCCGACGCGCGCCTCGAAAAGGCTGAGAATGTTCATATTCCGGAATAAACTCACAGGGATCAGTAAAGTAAGGCCGACAATGCAAAGATCTGACAGGCTGTTCGGATCCGAACATTGGCGATGGCCGACACTTTATACGGTGTGTTATAGGAGTAAGACGCCGTCCCAGGACAAGCTTATAAGCCCCGTGAAATGTTTCTAATCCGGAACGACCTCACACAGTGAGAAAGGGCATAACAGTAGTAACTCACTGTTTGGCGTAGATCACACAGCCCAAATATACGGCGAAAGCTGATCGAACAGGCGTAGATCAGGGCCGAAATATTCTGCAGAATGGATCGTACCTAGGCTAGCTACCCTAGTAAAAAAACAGCTGGTTGAAATCGGGTGTTCGGGCCTAGTCACAATGGGCGCATAATCGCACACCGTAGATCAAGCGTTCTTGTCAAAAGATCAATTATTGATCACAAAAGGAATGATAAAATTGGTCATGAAGAATGATCGCGAGAGAGAGAGAGAGAGAGAGAGTAAGGTAAAACAGCTAGAATGTGTCTTTCGTTCTCAAAGTCGTGAGTTCGAATCCGGAGTACTACGTTCAATTCACAAATGTATTTGTTTCCGGAGAGCTGTATGATTGTTTCTGAAGCTACTAAGTTTGTACTTTGTGCATTATTCTCGGTAGGTGTCGTGCAATTTCTGCTGAGAGGGATTGAATCATTTGGGAAAATCCGGTGCATTAACGCGAGAGTTCTTCTTCTTTGAAATTTTAAACCAGTGCTTTCCCATGTTTTTATATATAACGGGGGCGGCATCTGACTAGCGACCAGTGGCGGCTCGTGATCAATTTTGTTGGTGGGGCCAGACATACATTTTTCGGAAAAATCATGGCTTTGGGTTGTTATGTTTTAATTTATAAAATAATAAATACACGTTATACATTATTGTTGGTGGGGCCCGGCCCCAGTGGCCCTTAATGACGAGCCGCCACTGCTAACGATTATGGATACGCGGGCGACATGCGGCAATTGCAATAATAATAAAGTAATATTAATAGTTGGAGATATGTTGGACATAACTTGAGAAGTTGGAGATATGTTGGACATAACTTGAGAAGATGGTGATATGTTGGACATAACTTGAGAAGTTGGAGATATGTTGGACATAACTTGAGAAGATGGAGATATGTTGGACATAACTTGAGAAGGTGATATGTTGGATATAACTTGAGAAGATGGTGATATGTTGGACATAACTTGAAAAGTTGGAGATATGTTGGACATAACTTGAGAAGTTGAAGATATGTTGGACATAACTTGAAAAGTTGGAGATATGTTGGACATAACTTGAGAAGTTGGAGATATGTTGGACATAACTTGAGAAGTTGGAGATATGTTGGACATAACTTGAGAAGTTGGAGATATGTTGGACATAACTTGAGAAGTTGAAGATATGTTGGACATAACTTGAGAAGTTGGAGATATGTTGGACATAACTTGAGAAGTTGGAGATATGTTGGACATAACTTGAGAAGTTGATGATATGTTGGACATAACTTGAGAAAAAATGGAGTTATGTTGAACACACCCTGAGAAGAAATTATCAAAGAATATGAAAGCACGCATTGAAGTGGGGTGCAAAGGGTTCGAGAAAGAGAGGACGCCATATAAAAACCATAAAACGGATTTTGCTGAGAGAGGAAAGAAATATCGGTCTCAATTCCATGGAAGAGATTGAGCGAGTTGCCAGGATAGAGCGGTATAGAGAAATTACTAGCAGGCATTCTGTAACTTATAACGGTACGAGAGGAATTATTATTATTAATATTAATAGTCAAATGAACACACATAATAACAGATGGTAACTTAATCATGACCACACGTTTAATTATTTTAAACATTTTGCTTACCAATAAAAACTGAATCATATTTATAATTCAAAAACAAATTGTTTTTCTTGAATTCTGATTAACGTTGAAGCTGGTGGAGTAAAATTGGGCGTCAGGGACGTATCACATGGTTACTATGGCGCCTGCAGGTATCTCGTTGTGCAGCGTTGCTTTAAACGATAGATCATATTATGCAACTGATATTTCTGACCATTTTGTCTTTCCATAATCGACACTCAGTTAATCAGATATTACTATATTCTGTTTCAGGGAAGTTAATATTTGATGTCAATTCTGAATGTGAGATGTCAAGTTTGACCAACTAAAACAAACTGCATTTCATCAACACTCTGTATAGCGCTTCCATCATGTCGCTTTCTGACCAAGGATTACTTCTGGACTTCATCACGCCATCACATTAACTACTGACAAATTGAGCACTATTTGTTGGCGCTGGACTAATACTGTAGTAGCAGCTTTTGTAGAACGACTTTTGCAACATACATAATGTTTCGCTGTCAGATACAGTAAATACGATGAGAATAAGGAGTTGTTTTGTAAGAACCCGCAGGGGAAGTAACGGAAGCAATAAATATGATCAATAAATAGACAGTGTACTAGTAATTTTGAGCTTCCAAATTTTTTTTTTTACAAAAGCAGGATTCGAACCACACACCCTCATTTCTGACGCATCCATTGCCTATCAGTTACAGTAACATTGCCTATCAGTTACAGTAAATACAAAACGTGTCAGTTATTAGTAGAAGACTGTTTCTCTAAGGCTGACGTCCTAAGTTGTAAATTGTTTTCGTAATTGCAGTAAATACAAATTTATTATCTTCGAGATACAATCTCGAATAGAATTGATTGAATCAGATTGAACTAGCTCAGCTAATGGAAATTATGATGTGTGTTATACGTAAATGGTCGAAGCGTAACGAAACATCTGTAAAGAATCTCGTTTCAAAGGTAGCTAGCTACAAATTGTATGCCACCCCATAAATGAAATAGGTCAGATTTGCAACTGTTTATTACATATTTGGATTTTGTCAGATTTTATGTGCGTCTGGTTTATTATGGCGAAATACAAACGATACGAAGCGTCATTTAAGATATATACTATAAAGAATGTAGATTGTCAATGACTTAGTCATGATAAATTTATGAATAATATAATTAACTCTCATATCTAGTTTATCCTCTGCACTAGTCATCTATTGTAGAGCTCAACATCGTTTTCTTCAGTCCGTATAGAGTACGACAAGTCACTAGAGAAACCATTAGAGCAGTACTAACTGTTCGACAAATCAGCTCATGTATCTAAATATGTTATTTTTAACAAGTGATTAACAATTTAATCTGTGCACACGTCTTTGAGGAAACGGCCGTTTGATTTATCAAATAAAACTATGAACTCTGCACATAAATATGAAATAATAATTTGGTGTAAAATAAAAAAAGTGTACTTAAAAACCATTTCTTAAAAACGAGGTTTTAGTGTGCGTATACTGAGTCGTTACTGTCTATAGTACCGCTTTTTAGGCGGTGTAGAACAGGTGGGTGAGATCATGAGGAATTTAATGGCCGCATAGCTAGTGCAGTCGCCGCGAAGCTGTTTAGGTTAGGATGCCCACAACAACAACAAAATCCTTGACCTTAGCGTGGATTGAACACGGTCTCCAGCATGTGGAGCCTGCATTCCTAATCCATTCAGCCAGACGCTCCGCATGTAGCCGCATTCTAATCCATTCAGTCAGACGCTCCAGCATGTAGCCGCATTCTAATCCATTCAGCCAGACGCTCCAGCATGTCAGCGCATTCTAATCCATTCAGTCAGACGCTCCAGCATGTCAGCAGCATTCTAATCCATTCAGTCAGACGCTCCATCATGTGAGCCGCATTCTAATCCATTCAGTCAGACGCTCCCCTGGGTTAATGGCTAAGAGTTTTAATTCATATTTTCTCTGCACATTTCACATTTTCATAACAGTACTTTGTGTTCTATACATTTAACGATAGCTGACAGTCAAATATTTGCCACCACGTGTTTATTAACTCCATTAATACGATAAGTCGTTTAGCAAACCATTCAAGTGGAACCAATTTTCCGACAAACTTCCTTTTGTGCTAAAATGTTGTATTAAAAAAATTTATTCAAAAGACAAATTTGTATGCAGTTTGTGAATAACTCTTTGTAGAATGTAATAGGTACATGTATGTAATACTACTTTGTAGAATGTAATAGGTACATGTATGTAATACTACTTTCAGTTCTGCACCCTTGTGATGCATAATAAAACATACGTATCGCAAGTGAGCTGTAAGTGTTACTTGAGCAATTTGGCAAAGACAAGAACAAAGCACCAGTGACAAAGAACAATTAGGCAAAGACAGAATACTGCACCAGTGACAAAGAACAAAGAATGACATCATTTAGAGTTTAAGGCATGAATTGTTCATAGCACATAGAGAGTAGTACATTGAAGAATTTCAATATCAAGAACACACAGAACTTTCAAACTATAAGTTTGACAAGTTTGACAAACTATAAACTACAAGTTTGGTACAATGTTTGACAAACTACAAGTGGCTACAAGTTTGTGATCTGTTTTTGATATTAGTTATGTGCACGATCTTCAACTGTCTGCAAACATGACTGATGCCCCCGTCTTCGTTGCTATAGGCATTGCTTGTGTAGTTGCAGTTCTTCTTTTCATCGTTTTTATCATCTATTGCGTCAAGAAGCATCAAGATAAGGAGCAGGCCAGGCGAACGAGGCAAAGACGAATTCGTGAAGAGAGACAAAGGCGGCACTTTATGGGTGGCAATATAGGTAAGCAAACGTGATGAGCGATATGTGTTACTAATGAAGAGATAATAATACTACTATAACGTTTAGTTTAATTTAGTTTTAGTTTAGTCGTCGGATCATCATCACTGCACATCAAATCAATCAGTCCATACGTGCTCCGAGCTTCTCCTCAGTATGTTTCTCAGCGTGTGGCAACTACCGCATCGGTTCTTTGTTGGTTTACTAGTCTTATTTGATTATCAGCAAAGCGCTCTTGTCTAGCTACACCAAATTTGACTTGATATTCTTGTAGTCTGGTTAGCTTTGTATATTCACCACTAATGACTTGAATCATTTACACCTCTCTCTCTCTTTGGGAATTCAGAATATCGGCCTGTTTCATGGCAAGCCTGTTCGGTTTTTTTTTCAGCAGTCATATATGCAAACCTATCGGTGCTTTCATTTTCCCTTACAAGAGTCCGTTCTAGAAATCTCTTCTTATCCTGACCAATAAATAGACAGTGAACCCGGTGCAATGAAGTCAATCCTTCGGCTTTTAAACCCTATACCTTACAGACTTTATTGGAAGGAAATCATTCTGGAAGGTCACGAGATATCTTCTATTACTCTGTCTGGCGATCTGCAAGTTCCCAGCTCCTAAGGTAAGTTCCCAGCTTCTAAGGTGTATTCCCCACAACCGTCACTCTTTTGTCATTCAATGGACGTCGTCGATGGTCTCAGGAAAGTGGTCTTCAGGCTCTCAGCTCCTAAGTTTTGTTCACCACAACCTTCGCTCTTTTGTCATCAAAGTACATCGTCATTGAATCTTCTGTCAGTGAAATATGCGGTTATCGCTAACAGACTTTTCTTCTGTGTTGTTCAAATTATAATGTTACGAGGCTGTTTTAAACACGATTTCTTTGCTTCAAAGTTCAGCATCATCGTTTTCTTCTCTGATATCGTTTTGTCGCCATGTTCTGATTGTCTCAGTAGCACAACCTAACAGCTTCTCTCTTAGATGTAGGCATTTGTTAACATGCTGTCATTTAACAAATTTCTTAATGACTCAAAGAAACTTCTTCTCTGATATAGTTTTGTCGCCATGTTCTGATTGTTTCAGTAGCACAACCTAACAGCTTCTCTCTTAGATGTAGGCATTTGTTAACAGGCTGTCATTTAAAAAAATTCTTAATGACTCAAGAGAAACTTCTTCTCTGATATCGTTTTGTCGCCATGTTCTGATTGTCTTAGTAGCACAACCTAACAGCTTCTCTCTTAGATGCAGGCATTTGTTAACAGGCTGTCATTTAAAAATTTCTTAATGACTCAAGAGAAACTTCTTCTCTGGGTCCAGTCGAGAAGTCTTCTGTTGATCAGCACAACCTCACGGTTGCGATCTGAAATGTGTGTCTCTAATTTCGATGCGCTCTCGATATTGAAGTGTTTAGGTTTCTCAACATGACCTCTCTGCAACGCTGTCAATATCAATGTCTTTTCACTTCTGTGGCTTGTTAAATTCTCGATATCAAGATCTTTATCTGCTTCTTCAAATCCGATATCAAGCCTTGTGGTTTCTTCAATTCTCGATATCAAGATCTTCTCACTTCTGTGGCTTCTTCAATTCTCGATATCAAGGTGTTTAGATCTCTCAACACGACTTCTCTGCAACGAAGTCAATATCGAAGTCTTCTAGTGTTCTGTTTTTCTATTTAGTATCTAAATCTTCCTTCTGCTCGCATCAATTGGGTGAGTGCAAAACATAACAAGTCCAGTTTTGCTTTTCTTGAATGGAACAGACCGTGTGCAAAGCAAACACGGGTTGGCTGACCGCTACTTTTCTATCTGTAGTATGGTTGACCTTTTTACCATCAGTTTGAGTACAAAGTTTGGTTTAACAATCTGCCTATAGTTTATATTTAGGTGCCAACTGCCTCACATTGCCACAAAGTGATTCCTGTCAATCTGCAAGTTTAGTTATTTTATCGTTGACAAATATGTTTTACGCTCAGTGACAGAAACTCATAGGATACAAAGATGTGATTTGCGAACGATTGCGATTTGTAAACACTAAATTTAGTTTATGCTTTTTTTCCCCTATCATGCAAACATGAATTTCTTGTAGATTTTTCCTATCATGAACATCAATTTCCTGTAGATTTTTTCCCTATCATGCAACATCATTCTAGATTTTCCTATCTGAATTTCTTTTGATTTTTTCCCCTATCATGCAAACATCAATTTCAGATTTTTCCTATCATGCAAACATCAATTTCTTGTAGATTTTTTCCCCTATCATGCAAACATCAATTTCGTGTAGATTTTTTCCCCTATCATGCAAACATCAATTTCTTGTAGATTTTCTTTCTGTAAAATATAATGTAATACAGCCCTAAGAAGGAGTTCAATAAACAGCTGCACTACTGCGGTTCTCATATTATGTAAAAGAACCCTATTTCATACCAGACTGATGAATACAGAGTTGGGCTCGTATTTTTCTTTGACCTACGGAACACGGTGAATGATGTGGTAAGTATCACGCCGGTCACCTTTACTTTCAAATGTGTCTCTGGTTCCCAAATGAAGCTGGGTCGACCTGAGAGCCAAATCGGTAGAAAAAAAATTCCACTTTCCATAGCGAATTTGTCCCATTTTATGTTATTTTTAACATATATATATTTTCAACTTATTTTCGATATCTTTAGGCATTTTTCAGAGTATACTATATTATAGTATATGAAAGAGAGCAAGTCAACCAAATAGCAACTATGTAATCAGCAACGGTACTAATTTCTACTTCTTCTTGAGCGATCTCTGGTCCCCTGTGGACCACAAACTTGACAGTCTGGTTTAGGTCGGTAAGGTTCCCCCAAAACTTAGTTTTCATGTCGACTAGATGTGGCTACATGTTGCTTCTCAGCTCAGCAAGGAGTGAACAGTCTTGCAGGACATGCTCCGGTTTTTTCCCGTAATCATATGCAGTGTTTGACTTCCAGTCTCATTAAGATTTTCGCATTATAATGATTTTGACCCCTTTAAATCACATATATTGATTAGAAGTTGTATTTGTTGTGAATTTTATTTTAAAACACTACTCAGTTGTTGCAGAGTTATTTCCCTTGTCCTAGGAATTCAGTAGGAACTTTTTCTGAAGTGCTGGGACTGAAAGGGTTAGAAGACAGTGGTTGGTAATTTTTTTTTTTTAGTACTTCCTTTCTTAATCACGAAATCAGCACTCTCATTGTCTTCAATGCCACTTGAAAATGATTGTCTTCAATGCCACTTGAAAATGATTCATAATTTTCAATTTAAATGTCGTGCTATTAATGAATTGATAAAAATTACTTCTAAAGCCAAAATAGAATAGTAAACCAACATAAAACTGTTGTTGTTAGCTGCCACGCGCTGAGAGACATACTGAGGAGGAGATCAGAGCACTTATGGACTAATTGGTTTCAATGTGCAGGGATGATGATATGACGACTAAACTCAACTATTATAACCAAATGACATACTGTGAAGTTTTTATGGGAGATCTGTAGGACTCCAACGCGAGCGCCTGTGTGATACATCATTGGCGCCCTATTTGACTCAACTGGATTTAACGCTAACCAGAATTTCAAGAAGAAAAAAGTGTTTCGTAAGCATCTTGAACAAATTAATTAAGTTAAATGCTTAGTCATGATTAAGTTTTCATTTGTTATTTTTCAAATTTAATATTACTGTTATTATTGCAATCGCCACAGTTCGCCCGCGCCTCCGCAGCCATTAGTCAGACTCGCTCCAATATATAAAAAACGTTGGACAGCTTTGGTCTGGGTTATTAAAAAATCGTAATATTCAAGAAATGAAGTAGCGTATGGTCTAGTGACTAGAACCGGGAATCAAACCACAGTTACATGTACTGTCAAAGTATGCAGTCTCAGCTTTAAACAATCTTTCCTTTTTTTGTTTGTTCTAATTATGTCATGAATATTCTTGCTCTATTGGGCGTGACTAACACCCCCTCTTTCCCCAAAACTTGAATAGAAATCACAGTTTAAAAGTCAGATTTTGTGCGTCAGAACCGAATTATTGATCGATTCTTATAATTCTCCTGCCATTTCTACAACCTGTTATATTGACGTAGGTAAGACTTTATTTTCAATAGGTTATTTAATATTAAGTCTACATTGGCTAGAATTAGTATTCCTCCCATGAAACAAGTTCTTAGACTTTTTTTTTAAAGATACTACGTAGGGACAAACGATATCAAATCGATAGGATATCTTATTACTTGGACGGACACTTAAATTTTGTTTACATGCTACGCTTGTTCTTCTCTTGCTGTCACTTAACTGCGTTTTGTCAAGCCTTCACTTTTTTCATTGTAGATACATCGGTTACACCATGCATACAAAAGTTGATTTTGGTTTTAGGTTTGAACTTCTTAAAGGTATAATAAATCAAGTTGTTACCGTAGTCTTTGCAGACCTTAGGCTATGAAGTCACTTCACATTTTTAGGTCCTAGTGAGCAGGGGGTAGGAGGACCAATTCTTTTCCTCACGTGTGAAACGTCGAGTGTGGGATTGAATCCACAACCCTATTATGTCCGAGTCGATAGACGAGCTCTTATGTCCGAGTCGATAGACGAGCTCTTATGTCCGAGTCGATAGACGAGCGCTTATGTCCGAGTCGATAGACGAGCCTTATGTCCGAGTCGATAGACGAGCGCTTATGTCGAGTCGATAGACGAGCGCTTATGTCGACTCTAACGTCCCACATAAGGCTTACTCTAATCGTCCCACAATAAAGGCATACACTCTAATCCGTCCCACAATAAAGGCATACACTCTAATCCGTCCCACAATAAAGGCATAAAGTCGAGTCATATCTAACCTGGTACAGTCGAGTCATATCTAATCTGATACAGTGGAGTCATATCTAATCTGGTACAGTGGAGTCATATCTAACCCGGTACAGTGGAGTAATATCTAATCTGGTACAGTCGAGTAATATTTAATCTTGGTACAGTGGAGTCATATCTAACCTGGTAGGCTACAGTCGAGTCATATCTAATCTGGTACAGTCGAGTCATATCTAATCTGGTACAGTCTAGTAATATCTAACCTGGTACAGTCGAATCATAGCTAATCTGGTACAGTCGAGACATATCTAATCTGGTAAAGTCGAGTCATATCTAATCTGGTACAGTCAGTCAATCTAACCTGTACAGTCAAATCATATCTAACTGGTACAGTCAGAGTAATATATAATCTGGTACAGTCAAATCATATCTAACCTGGTACAGTCAAATCATATCTAACCTGGTACAGTCAAGTAATATATAATCTGGTACAGTGAAGTCATATCTAATCTGGTACAGTCGAGTCATATCTGTTTCAGTTTAAGTTTGGAATATCTTCATTGCACTCTGGACATGTCCATAGGTGCTCCAATCTCCTTCGCAATATCTCCAACAGCGTCCGGCGACTGACCGTACCAGTTCGATTTTGATTGATGCACCTACTCACGTACCTGTTATGCTGTTCTTTTCTTGCTACTCTAATCTTCAACCCAGCTCCTGCAATCTAGTAGTTGACGTGAATTGGTTTAAATGAAAATCTTCTTTGCGGCCACACTCTATGAGGGCGTTCAAAATATCAGCTCTATCCATTGGCTGGCCCGTATGATATCGTGGTAGAGTCAGTCAGCCTGTCTGCTCTCTCATTGCCAACGACACCCATGTGCCCCCAGAACGAAGATAAGTGTGATTCTGCAAATTGTTGACGCTTGTAGTGAGTCAGTCCATTGTCTGCGCACCGAACCAGCCTCTACCTTGTAGATCATACTCAATGAATCACTCAGAATGCACGCATGAGTGTAGTTTTGTGACTCCAGCCAACGTAAAGCATTAGTCACCGCCAGTACCTCCATTGTCATACTGCTTGTTGTCATTCGAAATGCACCACTGGCCTCATGAACCATTCTGCTACATGAGCTTGCAGAGAAGGCCCATGCGGACTTTTCGTGACGAACTACCGATACATCCGTGTACATCACAACGGCACATTATTGCAGTTTTCATCAATGATAGCCATAACGTCTGCATCAAGCGCCACGGGATTCCTCTCTTTGCAACTTTTGTCAAATTTAATGATGGTGGAAAAAGTGTTCCCGTATATTGAAGGCATCGGTATCCATTCTTTTCCGTATCCGACATTGTCGTCTTCGTGGTAGAAAGAAGATATAGTAATCAACTTCTCATGGGTACGGTGAGCAAATGGACTTTAGTGAAACACGTACAAACAAAGTACTATAGTTTTACAAAAACAGAAACAGTGACGATAAACAGCAACGTTTCGACCAAAAGGCCTTTATCAACAAACGAACAAACAGGAGTGACAAATTAAAATGAAACACAAATGGACGACCAAATACAACCGTATCTAAGGAAAGCTGGAATAAAAACGAATAACGAAATAAATGTAACACAAAAACACACATATAAACTAGAAATAGAAAGGAAAAGAAACAATGAAACATCTAGTAAATATATACTTGAATACATGCAACATATACCCATATAGAGTACAAAGCATAGGAAGAGAAAGTACTAAGAAGCATAAGAATGTAATACGTTGAGCCCGCGTGGTCGCAGGTACCATACAAAGAAATCAACCGATTCTCCAGAGCAAATCGACTACGATCATCAGAGGAACATGATCGGATGGCTTTATGCTTCTTAGTACTTTCTCTTCCTATGCTTTGTACTCTATATTGGTATATGTTGCATGTATTCAAGTTATATATTACTAGATGTTTCATTGTTTCTTTCCGTTCTATTCAGTTTTATGTGTGTTTTTGTGTTACATTTATTTCGTTATTCTTTTATTCAGCTTTCCTAGATACGGTTGATTTGATCGTCCATTTGTGTTTCATTTTAATTTGTCACTCCTGTTTGTTCGTTTGCTGATAAAGGCCTTGTTGGTCGAACGTTGCTGTTTATCGTCACTGTTTCTGTATTTTGTAAAACTATAGTACTTGTTTGTACGTGTTTCACTATTTACCAAGTTTTACTGCAGTCTTCCCCCTATTTTGATAAATGGACTTTAGGATGGCTGCTGCAGCGGAGGACAGAGCATGCATGGAATGCCCAATGTGCCGTGACGTCGATCGCATAACATAACATAACATAACATAACATTCTTCTCATAATCGATATTTGTGAGCCCGCATACCAGCTGAACAGTGTCTGCTGCACGGTCAACCCACGACTTGCCCCGCTTTAATCAATTTCCTCCACTGGTGCTGAGCAGCTGGTGCAATGGGTGATCCTATTTAGCACTGATTTTGAGGTACGCACGTGCTCTAGCTATCTTGAGTCTATACTCCATGGTCGGGAAATCCAGGAGAAACCTCATCGCCACGCAGGGTGTATCCCGTGGGCAGCCGAGAATGATACGCATAGCCTCATTCTGTATTCTTTCCAGTCTTTCAATTTGCGTTTTACTAACAGTGAGGATGGCCATTGTATATTCAATGGTGGAGAGAACCAGCATCTGATACAGGATGACAAGCAGCCATTGCGCTATATTAGCAGCCGCCATAACTCTCATTGCCGCTAAACTTTACTTGCTTTGACAATGACATACTCAACATGTTCCTTGAAACATAGGCTGCGGTCAAATTGCACACACAAAAATTTCATCGATTTAGCTCCGGACAAACCAACACCGCAAAGTTCTACAATAGGTGTACATGCGATAACAGTGTGATTATTGAGTGAGAACCATGTTACTGTCGCTTTTGTAGAGTTAACTAGTGCACCAGAGACATCACACCAGTTTGTGATGCGGTCAAGTTCTTTCTGTATCTCACCAGCAATCGCATCCCTGTCTTTACAATATCTATAAACTAGAATGTCATCAGCAAATGACAAAGTTCTACCTCTGCCATCGAGTTGTTGTTTTGTGATTGACACCGTGTATATGTTGAATAAGACAGGTGAAAGAGGAGAGCCCTGTGGCAATCCGGAATATACTGTCACCGGTTCAGAAAACCAACCACCACATCGCAGTAGAACCTTCCTTTTGAATAGCGCAGCAGCTATCCATCTTATGTATAGAGGATGCACCTGGAGTTTGATGAGCTGGTGCATAAGATAATCATAGGACACTCTGTTGTGTGCGTCTGCCAAGTTCACCATTGCCGCACATGTTTCAACACCTGCATGGAAATCCTTGAAGACATCATAGGCGAAGACCGCAGCGTTGTACCGTGTTTCTTTCCCAGATCTGTAACCTCCGAGAGTGTGTGGAAAGATATGACGACTCTCGAGGTCCCATGCCAGTCGACATGATATGATTTTCTCAAGAAGTTTGCATGTCGTATTTTGCAATGCAATAATTCTGTAGCCGGCTATCTGAGAGTGATCCTTGTTAGGCTTCGGCAATGGTAGTAGGTAGCTATGAAGCCACTCTTCCCCTGATCGCACCGTCCTTGATACTGACATTGAATTCTTTTACTGGGTTTCCCTTCAGGTCGTCATTCGATAAATCGGCAATATCTTTATAGCGAATGCCATCAGGACCTGGCGCAGTACTTCCAGAGGTTTTCAGTGTAGTCCTTATAATCTCAGCAGTGACACATAATTCTTCATCTAACACCACACTGCTGCACAACTCTGCTATGTCCCTTGTGTCATGAGTCTTTCTGCCTCGTCATTGTGGTCTGTCTGCTGCAAATAGCGTTTGAGGAGAGCTGTACACTTATTTTCATCTGACTTCTTCCAGATTGAGTCAGTGCTTTGGAAATCCGGGATACATTTACGTCTCGCAGTACCGTTCATGCGCTGGTGAAATCTCCAGAACGATGACAGGGATTTTTCAGCGCACAGCCCACTGCAGAATTCGTCCCATGCGACACTCTTAGCCAGATTTGCACATGCTTTAAAGGACACAGTTTTAACTTCCATGTCCTTTTTCAGTTCCTTGGTATATGCAGGTTGTGTGTTAGTGTCCCTTCTGGCCTTCTGCCACAATTTGACAGCTTGTCTCTTAATCAGCCAGGCTTCAGTGACGATTTCATTCCACCATGGAGGTTGAGTCAGATTTCTCGGTATATTGCGAAGTCTAATTTTACTGCATCTGATCTTGCTGATAGAGTCACACCCTGCTGTGTCATACCGAAAGCTGTGCGCACGTTCTCTTTGCCCCCATGTTCTGCGTTTCTCGACCAGGATCAAGCACGGACAGTGATCACTGTCGTGATATCCAAGCATACTCCATTTGCACAGCGGCGACAGAGTGGGAGAAACTAATGCCAAATCAACGACACTGTCAGAGTCCCCTGGTCTACTCACTAGTCTTTAAAGTCACCACAAAAGATGATGTTTATCTCATCCTGGTCAAATAGACTCTGCCACTGCAGTGTATCCACCTTACCGTTACACGGATACACATTCACTAGGACAAAGGGACAGGTGTCTTTCACTCTAACAGCATGTACCTGCATTGTTACACGCATACACATTCACTAGGACGAAAGGGACAGGTGTCTGTACTCTAACAGCATGTACCTGCATTGTTACACGCATACACATTCACTAGGACGAAAGGGACAGGTGTCTGTACTCTAACAGCATGTACCTGCATTGTTACACGCATACACATTCACTAGGACGAAAGGGACAGGTGTCTGCACTCTAACAGCATGTACCTGCATTGTTACACGCATACACATTCACTAGGACAAAAGGGACAGGTGTTTGCACTCTAACAGCATGTACTGCTTGTTACACGTATACCATTCACGGACAAAAGGCGACAGTGTTCACTCTAACAATGATGTGCCTGTTCCAAGAAAGATCTCTTCGATGCCACCATGTCATTCCAAACAAGAATGGCCTGTCCAAGATGATGTCTGTTGTAGGTCATGTCATTCCTAACAAGAATGGCCTGTCCAAGATGATGGCTATTGTAGAAGACATGTCATTCCTAACAAGAATGGCCTGTCCAAGATGATGTCTGTTGTAGAAGCCATGAGAACCGGTAATGCGGACTGTCCCTTCCTCTAGATTGGTTTCTTGCAGGGCAACGATGTCAGCACCATATAAGAGTTTGTCGAGGACAGGTCGTCTTTGTTTTACGTTAGCACAATTCCAGTACATGATGCGTACGTTCTTTCGATCTAGTAGTAGTATAGTAGGTTAATCTCAGGTTGTATTGGTGATGGATTGTCCTGCTAAATTGATATATCATGAAGATATATAGTAATTAATTGGGTGAAATTAATCAATAATTTTTAAGATAGTAAGGAGGATAATTTTTTTTTAGTAGTATATCAAAGTGTTCTTAGGTATATTTTGAGGCATAAATTGATAGGATTTGAGGCGGTGATTGGGTTTATATAAGATATACTCCACCCTACCCCACCCTTAATATAGCTTGATAGTAATATACTCCACCTCTAGGGATGGAGTAAAGCCAAATAAGGATTTACTAAGGGAGATAACTAGTGGTTTATATAAGGGGAGATAATTTTTAGGTTATTAAGGGCGAGACAATTTTTTCCTAATTCAAAATAGTATATATATATATGATATATATATATATATATATATATATATATATATATATATATATATATATATATATATATATATATATACATATATATATATATATATATATATATATATATATATATATATATATATATATCGTCGTAAGATTTGCTGATGTTTAGTAGTTGGGGTAGGTTGTGATGGTTTAATATCGACTAATCCTAGAGACTTGTTTCTATACTGAGCTATACGAGTTAAATAGCGCTGCAACGTTTGCTGATACAGTCTAGCTTAATCATGTGGCAACAAATCTTCTCTTTCTAAGACTTGTTGCATTTGGTCATCCAAATCCCGTAGGTTATCGTTTAAGGTGTCAGGTGGTACGTATTGTTTTTGAGTCATAGACTCTAGCAAACAAGGATCGATCAAAAGCATTTTCTTAGCCATGATTAACCTACCAAGACGCCTTTTAGCAAGTTTAATATAGGACTCAATAGGGCACCTATGAAGCTGCATTGTTGTAGGATCTCTTTGAGCTTTTGCTGGACAGCTTCTTTTGGGTGATTGCTCTTAGACTGTTTTTATGTCGACGCAATCGGGTCTTCTGAGCCGATGTAAGTGGAACATTACCTTTTAACACGTTGTGACAGCATTCACAAAGCGTTCGTACTAGGTCTGGGAAAGCTGTTTTCATTATAACCTTCACAGCAGTGGGATTCGCCCCGCTTAAGAATCGCAGCAGTTCACATTGTTGTTTCATAGTTTCGGCCATGTCTTTTAATTGGGGACGTAAACAACGTGTGTATGGTCAGGAAATATATCGCCACGCAACCTCAACTGATCAGGTGTTTCTTGTCGAAGATCGAATAACAAATAACCGTGTGGTGAAGATGTAGCGTCTTTAAAACTTTCTTGGACATACGATACCCGCCCAGAGTACATCTGCTTGGCCATATTGGTAATCTGCGAGCCGTCTTGCGGGTTTTTAAAAAGCACTATGTAATGTGAATTTAGACTAATGGTCCGTTCTTCTTTATTTTTCCAAATAGGTTTTGTACAATATACATAACGCTAATGTTGCGATGGTGACTACCTTTAGTAAATAATTTAGTTACTCTATCGTCTGTTTCGGACATTATATCGTCCAAAACAACTAACCGGCGCCTATCCCCTCGCCATTGGTCCATATCTGGCAGCCCTTCAATAAAATGGACACCCTTCATATTTTCGTAGACTGGTTGCCATTCTCCTTAACACCAAATAATCTCCTCTGGGGTAGGGACGACCATATTAGGTAGATGGGTCAAAAACTTGCGCACAAAAACGGTTTTACCGCTACCGGTTGGGCCGTAAATAAGCGCTGTAAATGGACGTTTCCACCTAGGATCCATAGCTAGTTAATGCTAACTTATATACACACGAAGCTTTTATATATATCATATCCGGGGTTTTCCTATTGGTTAGTACCTATTATATAGTTCATATTAGTTACCGTCTTACAACGGGTGACAAAGTTTCATTTTTTAATTTTCTACTATTATATCCTATATATTTATATCAATAACAAAATATCGTTTAGTACGCTAAATGCGTTTGTTATTTATAAATGTATATATGTTTGTTTATATATATGTATACCTGTCTCTCTTTATGTATATATGTATCTCTGCTATTCTAATAGTTTGTATGTTCAAAGTTAAGAACATCCCTTTCTAAAATGTTGACCTAAATACATACTAACACACACAACTATAAGTGAATACTTATCATATACTTTAACATACCTAAATTCTTCCCCTTTACCCCCATCCCTCCCATTTTATATATCTACCTGACTATACAACCACACATACACACTGATATACATACAATATACTCTTCATTTAAGCTTACTCCCC